>CM054063.1:197168268-197657070 GCA_028641055.1 Alopecurus myosuroides | reverse complement strand
TTCGTAGTTGATGTGATAATCCCCCATCTCTATCGCCCATTTAGCTATTCTTCCCGTCGCGTCCGAGTTTCTGATGATATCCGACATTGGTATTGAACTAACCACTGTTATGGGGTGTTCTTGGAAGTACGGCTTCAATTTCCGGCTAGCCATAAAGACCCCAAACACCAGCTTTTGCCAATGTGGATAGCGCTGCTTTGCTTCTGATAATACCTCGCTGACATAATAAACCGGCCTCTGGACCGGGTAACCTTTCCCGTCCTCTTTACGCTCCACAACAACTACTGCGCTGACGGCTCGGGGGCCAGCTGCCACGTACAGCAACATAGGCTCTTTAGGACCCGGCGCCGCTAGTACTGGTGGTTCGGATAACTGCTTCTTTAGTGCCTCGAATGCCTCATCCGCCTCTTGATCCCACACGAATTTGTCTGATTTCCGCAAGAGCCGGTACAAGGGTATTGCCTTTTCCCCGAGTCTGGATATGAATCGGCTCAAGGCTGCTACGCAGCCCGTGAGCTTTTGAACATGCTTCAAATTTTCTGGTTTTTTCAGACCCTGGATGGCCTTGATTTTATCTGGGTTTGCCTCGATCCCTCTTTCAGAAACTATAAAGCCGAGTAATTTCCCGGCTGGGACTCCGAACACGCACTTCGTCGGGTTAAGCTTCATCTGGTACCTCCTCAAGTTTTTGAACGTCTCCTTTAGATCATCGATAAACGTCTCCGCTTTCCTGGTCTTGATGACCACATCATCCACATAGGCGTGGACGTTGCATCCGATTTGGTCTTCGAAGCATTTTTGAATACATCGTTGGTAAGTTGCACCGGCGTTCTTCAATCCAAACGTCATGGTTTTATAATAGAAGGCCCCAAAAGGGGTTATGAATGATGTTTTCTCCCAATCCTCCCTCTTGAGCTTAATCTGGTGATACCCGGAATATGCGTCCAGGAAGCATAATAAATCGCTTCCAGCTACTGCATCTATAATCTGATCTATCCTGGGTAGTGCAAACGGATCCTTTGGGCAATGTTTGTTGAGACTCGTAAAATCAATGCACATCCTCCACTCATTGGTCTTTTTCATCACTAGAACCGGGTTTGCCAGCCAATCCGGGTGAAATACTTCCATGATAAAGCCGGCTGCCAATAGCCGAGCGATCTCTTCGCCTATAGCCTTCCTTCTTTCCTCATTCATTTTCCTCAAGCCCTGCTTCACGGGCCTAGACTTGGGATCCACATGCAAACTGTGCTCGGCCAGCTCTGTAGGGATACCCGGCATATCGCTAGGTGTCCAGGCGAACACATCTGCATTTGAACGAATAAACTCCACGAGTGCTTCCTCCTGCTCTTTTCCCAAGTTAGATCCTATGGTAAACTGCTTAGTGGAATCGCCTTCAACAAAATCTATCTTCTTGGTGTCTTGTGCTGCCTTGAATTTTGCTCTCTCGTCCTCGGTATTCGGCTTGTTCAAGGCTGTTCTATCATCCGGGTTCACTTGAGACCGGTAATATTCGAGTTCTTCCTTTCTGCATGCTTGCTCAGCAATAACCGAATCTCCTTCGTCGCACTCGGCCGCTATATCCCGGTTCCCATGTATGGTGATGGTCCGTTTAGAACCCGGAATCTTTAGTTGCAAATACACGTAGCACGGCCTAGCCATGAATTTGGCGTAAGCCGGTCTTCCAAACAGCGCGTGATAAGGACTGCGCAATTTGACCACCTCGAACGTGAGCCACTCAACTCGATAATTATCCGTCGATTCTCCAAAAGCAACCTCCAAGGTGATCCTTCCCTCGGGGCTCGCCGAGTGACCCGGCACGATCCCATGAAAGATTGTCAAACTTTTCTGCAACTGGGACTCTTTGAGACTCATCCGTAAGAAAGTTTCCCAATAAAGGATGTTGATGCTACTTCCACCGTCCATCAGGACCCTCTTCAGTTCGTAACCATTAACCTGTGGAGCAACCACCAATGCCAAGACTCCTGGACGCTCTACTTTTTCCGGATGATCTCTTCTACTCCACATTACCTCTTGTTCTGCCCATCTAAGGTATCCCGGCGTGGCCGATGAAACCGAATTTGCCGCTTGCTTTGACGTCTCTTTGTTCCTGCTAGAAGTTCCTGTAGTATGCACATGATATTGTCCTTTTAAATTAGTCGTTCGTACCATACCGACGAAGATGTTGATCCGGCCGATCGTCACGACGGATCCGGATTCGAGGTGATCCGACTCTGGCCCCCAGCCGGAATCGTCCACCATCTTTTTTCCTCTGCGGTCGATGTAGATTTCGCCGACGACGAGATTCTCCATATTCTTCCGAGCTTCTCCCGTGATGTAAACACCTTTGGACGCAGGCCCCACGGTGGGCGCCAACTGTCGTGGGATAATCACGGAAGATGTTACCGGGGGTAACTGATCTTGGGGCAAGACGACACAGGTATTTGGGAGAGGGTTTAGCTCAGAGGAAAACATGGTGCGATTCAATCTGATAGCCGGCAATCAAAGTCGCCGAGTCTCCAATCTCGATATAACAACTCAACTCTAGGATTACACTGGATGCTCGATACCAAGCGCTATTGCTAGGGTTCTAATATCTCTGTCTAAACTAGACCTGGGGGTCGGTTTATAAAGCACCCGCACCCCTGGCTTATTCCCCAAGGCGCTACCTGGATCCTACCCGGACACGGCGCACAAACCCTAGCTTTCCTTTACAATAATCCACAATCCGGGTTGCTGGGCCTACAAACTTGGGCCTCCACAAGCTTCCCTATCCTTAGCCGGATCCTGCGCACCGTTCTTTGGGCCGGGTTACTCCTTGGAGTTTGGCCTACCGGGTTATCATCCCTCCATCAAGAGGACTACCAGTTTATACACACATTGCATAACCAGAACATAACCATAGCACAACTGATGTAAACTCTTGGCAGTGTGCACGGTGGTGACCCGAGGTTCTTGGGGTATGTGAAAAGGGATGTTTCAAACATCCGTACAATGCTACGGTGTCGGGGGGCTACCCCCGAGTAGGGGTAAGGCAGGTGGCAAAGCGAAGGGCAAAGTACTGTTGGCCGAGTAGGCGGCTACTCGGGTGTCTGTTACCCGGTAGATTCTACTCGGTGATAAGTACTGAAGGCTGGGATAAGATAATGAGGAAGATCATAATCGTCCGAGTAAAGAACATGTGGTCCGAGTAGATGGGCAGCAATCCTATTCGGGCAGGAAGTCAATGGAGTCGTTCTGATGAGATCCCGCGTATCCCGCAGCCGTACCGGCGTGCGGTTCAACTTACTAGGTACGTGTTTATCCGCGCTACGGCGTGGACACAGTGAGGGTAGGCGCCTGCCACGTCTTGTCACTGACAGAGGGGACATGACGTGTCGGGGGGCCTACTCTGTAAGACTGACAGGGTGGACAGGTCCTTTCGACCGGACGGCGCGGCGACTTCTCGCCATGGCGTCAGCGGGAACCCGGAGTGTCGGGGGGTTACCCCCGAGTAGGGTAAATACAAGTGGTAAAAGCAACTATCAGAAGAGAGGTTTGGTCGAGTAGCCGCCTACCCGGTCGACTGCTACTCGGTCTCACCTCAAGATGACCAGAAGAAAGAATCAATCAAGTTCTTTCCATTCGAGTAGAAGAGTTGGCCCAAGTAAATCTGGCGGGAACCTACTCGGGCCAGAAAGTCAAAGGAGCCGTTCTGACACAGGATCCCGCGTATCCTGGGTCCGTACTTGGCACTATTCGAACTACTGTTCATCTGGGACCGGCCTGCCTGACAGTGACAGCATGGAAGCAGGCGGTCGCAGGATAAGGGGGCCCTACTCTGTGTTTGGCACAGTGATACCAGTCTGTCCCCTTGGTTTTGCCCAACGACTTTACGGATGCAGCCAGATTAGGAACCAAAGCTGTCAGCGGGAACCCGGAGGAAGGACGATGTGCACACTATGTCGACACTTGTCCATGTTTGGACGTATCCGGCTGGGCACCATGTATATAAGGTGCCCCGCCGCCTCCTGCGTGAGGAGGGAACACAATCGAACACATCGTGACCTAAATTCTGGACCTAGTTCATCACGTAGAGAAAAGAGTGGCTACTCGGTAGCAAGAACATTGTACTGTGGCTACTCGGTGAGACACCAGAATACATAGAGAAAGGCAGGAGTAGGGGTTTTACCTCCTCACGAGGGCCCTGAACCTGGGTAGATCGTGTTGTTTGCATTGTTCAGTTCTTATCTCACGCGGCTACTCGTCGCGTGATCCCTCCCCGAGCACCTCCAGCGTCCTTCGTCCCCACATCTTTAGCCATCCTATGGCATCTGCCGTGACACCACCACGACAGTTGGCGCCCACCGTGGGGCAACCAGCGGCGCTGGCTGGAGTTTCTGTTCGGACGGGATCTTCTTCAGCGGTGCGCGTAGTCTGTGGCCTTGTCCACAGATTCGGCTCCTTCGACTTCGTCACCGACAACGCCGGCGATTTTGGCGGCAGGGCCATGCCGGAGGGCGGCTCGGTGATCTCTTTTGGCTCTCACCTCGTCTACATCGCCACCGTCGCCAACCGCGCGTACCCTGAGCTGGTGCATGACGCGGAAGATCCTCCCGCGGTGATCGCTGCTCGCGGAAGGCCCGCGTGCCGTTCCGCGGACCGCGCTGAGGTGATGGTGACTGGCTTGGCGGCAAACGCTGGCGCAGCTGCTACTGGCGCCGCGGCTGTCGTCGAGGATCCTGCTGCACCGAGCGCTGGTGGCAGGACTCACCGGCCCTACGAGAAGGAGTGCAACTTGCCGCCTTCCACTACTCCGACTATTCCCGCGTCGGCTGGGCGACTTGGCATGCCGACTCCCACCGACATCGAGCTTCTAGCCATGAAGGAGCAGCTCGAGCGGCAGCGCCTGGAGCTGCTTGCCGAGCAGGCGGAGTTGGATAAGGTGAGGTTGGAGTTGAGTCTAGATCAGCTCGAGTACAACAAGGCTCACGGCTTCACGCCAGTCACTAGGAGGGCTAGCAGAGTAGGCGCCACGCGGCGCAACCTTGGTGCCGAGATGGCGACGGTTGTAGAGGTTCCTGCTCAGTCCGCCACCGCAAACACCTCCACCAGGCCCAGATATAGCACACCTGCCAAGACACTTAGAGCTGCAGAGGCTGTAGCTGCCGAGTTGCCTCGTCTAGACGGCGACGCGCGCGTTAGGCAGCAGGAAAGGCTCAACGAGTTGGTGTTGGAGGCTGCTAGGCAGAATGAGGAGTTCCGGAAGGCCAACCCGGGTGCCGGAGCTTCGCAGGTGGTGCACTCGCACGCCGCCAGATCTAACGATCAGGCCTCGTCTCCGCATCCCAGCCGCGAGAAGAGCCGCAGCGGACGTTCGGCAAGAGATAGGCAAATGCAGGTGTATGACCCGGCTGCTGCCGCGAGACAGCTTGCTGTGCCGCAGCAGCCCGGGCAGGAACACAACGCTGCAAGAGCAGGTTCTCAAGCCCATCAAGCTCAAAGCCAGGCCAGAGATGGAGCGCGTCCAGGTCCTTCTCAGCGTCCCGCTGCTCCGCCTACTCGGCAGAGGCAGCAGCCGCGCGCAGTGGCGCCAGTCGTCAACCCGGTGGAGCAGCCTGCAGCTGTGCAGGTGGACAGATATGATGATGGCTACTCGGCCATGGAGATGGCTGGCTATGATGTCCATGATCATGTTGGCGAGCGCATGCTGGCGCCTGGAGATGCGAGGCATCAGCTGGACCGGATCAGCTTGTCGGCGCGGCTGGAGAACACGGGTCCTCCTGGCCCCGAGTGCTTTGGCCCGCGCATCATGAACGAGCCGTCCGTGAAGAACTTCCAGCTCGCAAGGGGCACCAAGAGCTACAATGGCAGCACCAAGCCGGAAGACTGGCTTAATGATTATGTCACCGCGGTTCATATCGCAAACGGCAACCGGAGATGGGCGGTGCGCTATGTCCCGCAGATGCTAGAGGGTCCAGCCCGCACTTGGCTCAACAACTTGCCCAAGAACAGCATCAACTGCTGGCTGGATTTCTCGGATGCCTTCATCAGCAACTTCACGAGCACATACAAGAGGCCGAATAGGCCACAGCAGCTATCCGCTTGCAGGCAGCGAGAAGACGAGACAGACCGCGAGTATCTTACTCGGTGGAGTACATTGAGGAACACCTGTGAAGGTGTGAATGAAGCACAGGCCATCACTTGGTTTGTGCAGGGATGCAGGCATGGCAGTATGCTATGGCAGAGGTTGCAGAGGGAGATGCCGAACACTCTGGCGGAGACCATCAAGATTGCGGATCAGTACGCACTTGGTGATCCTACTCAGCCCTTGATGGACTCCTCTGAGCCGAGAAGAAACTTCAGCAACAGCAAGCGCAACGAGTTCCGCAACAAGCGCCGAATAGATACTCGGTATGATCCCGAAGAGGTGAATGCAGTGACTGTTGGAGCTGGTGGCAGCCAAAGGCAGAAACCTGCTGGAGCCTACGGGCAGAACCAGAACCAGGGCCAAGGCAACAAGAAGCCATTTCGCACTTCTCAGTCGGGTAGCGGAAACTCCGAGCAGCCGAAGAAGTTCGTCTTTGACGACATGATGGATGGCCCATGCAGTTTTCACACTCACCACCCCTCAAGGCCTGCCAACCACACTACTCGGCAGTGCGAGTGGTGGGATGTGATCAAGAATGGTGGCTTGCCTCCTCCTCCTCCTCCTCTGCCAGCGGCCAATGCCAATGTGCAGCCTACTCGCGCACCTGCAGCTCGGCCGCCAGTGTACCCGAGAAGAGAAAACGTGAACCAAGTGGCTTTAGGAGCCAACCGTCACTTCAACAATGAGGGCTACCGCAACAACAACAACAACAACTACAACCGCAACAACAACAGAGGCAACAACAACTACCAGGGCAACAATAACAACGGCAACAATGGGGGTGGAGGCTCCAACCAGTACCAAGAGCACCACGAGAGCTACATGATCTTCACTTCTGAGCCAGTCGACAAGCAATCACAGCACAGGCGGGCCATGGAGGTCAATGCAGTGATTCCTGCTGTCCCTCACTACATGTATTGGTGTGACCAGGAGATCAGGTGGTCCCGAGTAGATCATCCCAAGGTAATGCCCAATCCGGGTAGCTATGCTTTGGTGCTGGATCCTACCTTCCTGGGTCCCGAGAAGAATGTGAGGTTCAGCAAGGTGCTAATCGACAACGGCAGCAACATCAACATCGTGTACAAAGACACACTCGAGAAGCTTGGCCTGGCCGAGAACATGATGCTGCCCAACAAGACCACTTTCCATGGCATTGTGCCCGGGATCTCGTGCAACCCGATTGGCCGAGTGTGGATAGATGTGCTATTCGGCACCAGGGAAAACTGCCGCACAGAGCGCCTGCAGTTCGAAGTGGTTGATCATCAGAGTCCTTACCATGCTTTACTCGGCAGGCCTGCTCTGAGCAAGTTCATGGCCTCTACTCATGTTGCATATCTGAAGATGAAGATCCCTAGCCCCAATGGCATAATTACTATCTCTGGTGATTACAAGAAGTCCATGGAGTGTGCCTCTGCTGGTTCCCAGTTGGCGGAATCGATGGTGATTGCTGCCGAGAAGAAGAAGATGTATGAGGTGGTGGCTATGGCGCAATCCGCGCAAGCTGGCGCGCAAGGCGTGCCGAGTACCCAACACGGGACCACATTCAAGGCATCTCACGAGACCAAGAAGGTCCAGGTCGACCCCGAGTTCCCCGACCGCGTGGCCATCATTGGCTCCGGGTTGGCGGAGAAATAGGAAAGCGAGCTCATCCACTTCCTCCGTGAGAATCGGGATGTATTCGCCTGGTCCAATGAAGATCTACCAGGAGTCCCGAGGGAGTTGGTTGAGCACTCATTACATGTGCGTCCTGACGCCAAGCCAGTGAAGCAGGCTATGCGCCGCTTCGGA
This sequence comes from Alopecurus myosuroides, assembly GCA_028641055.1. NCBI lineage: Eukaryota > Viridiplantae > Streptophyta > Magnoliopsida > Poales > Poaceae > Alopecurus > Alopecurus myosuroides. The sequence continues at coordinate 197,649,155 of CM054063.1, read as the reverse complement.
GATGAGAGAAGGAAGGCCATTGGTGACCAGATCACCAAGCTGCTGATAAGCAATTTCATCATGGAGGTGCTGCATCCGGATTGGCTAGCCAACCCGGTCATGGTCGAGAAGAAGAAGGAGGATCCCAAGGCTGCCACTGCATGGCGCATGTGTGTCGACTACACCGACTTGAACAAGGCATGCCCCAAGGATCCCTTCCCGCTACCTCGCATCGATCAGGTGATCGATTCCACTGCTGGTTGTGAACTGTTGTCTTTCATAGATGCCTACTCTGGTTTTCACCAGATCGCACTCAATCCTGCTGATCAAATAAAGACTGCTTTCATTACCCCGTACGGGGCTTATTGCTATCGTGTCATGTGTTTTGGCTTGAGGAATGCGGGTGCAACCTATCAGAGATGCATGCAGAAATGCTTGCACGACCAGCTCGGCAAGAATGTGCAGGTGTACGTAGATGACATTGTCATCAAAACGAATAAAACACATACTCTGCTTGCCGACCTGGAGGAAACCTTTGCTAACCTACGCAAGTACAAAATGAAGTTGAATCCGAGTAAATGCACCTTTGGTGTCCCGGCTGGCAAGCTACTCGGCTTCCTGGTGTCTAGTCGGGGCATTGAGGCCAATCCTTCAAAGATAAAAGCTATTGAGAGCATGTCTTTGCCGAGATCCTTGAAGGACGTGCAGAAATTCACTGGTTGCTTGGCATCTCTGAGCCGCTTTCTGGGTCGAATGGGCGAGAAGGCACTGCCTCTGTACCAATTGATGAAGAAAAGTGACAAGTTTGTCTGGACTCCGCAAGCGGATGTGGCATTCAACGAGCTGAAAGCAATGCTGGCTAGTGCTCCCATCTTGGCTAGTCCGCTACCCAAGGAGCCAATGCTGCTGTACATTGCTGCGACTAACCGAGTAGTCAGTGTGGTGATTGTGGTGGAACAAGAAGAAGAAGGCAAGAGTGTGCAACGCCCAGTGTACTATCTCAGTGAAGTGCTGTCCAGTTCCAAGCAAAACTACCCGCACTACCAGAAGATGACCTACGGCGTGTACCTGGGCGCCGAGAAGCTAAAGCATTACTTCCAAGAGCATCCTATCACGGTTGTGAGCTCTGCTCCCATATCGGATATCATGGGCAACAAGGAGGCGAGTGGCAGAGTAGCCAAGTGGGCAATCGAGCTGGCCACGTATGCACCCGCGTACGCGAGAAGAGAAGCCATCAAGTCTCAGATTCTGGCGGAATTCCTGGTGGACTGGGCCGAGGTGCAGTATGAACCTCCTGCTCCAGCTTCTAACTACTGGAAGATGCACTTTGATGGCTCGAAGGTGAAGGAAGGCCTTGGTGCTGGCGTGGTGCTTACGTCACCCAAGCGAGATCAACTCAAGTATGTGCTGCAGATCCACTTCAAGGCGTCCAACAATGTAGCAGAGTACGAGGCAGTGGTGCATGGCTTGCGAGTAGCCAAAGAGGTTGGCGTGCAGCGCATTATATGCTATGGCGATTCAGATCTGGTGGTGCAGCAAGTCTCTGGTACATGGGATGCTCTGGATGCCAACATGGCATCATATCGCTTCCTGGTGCAGTCTATGACTGGGTTCTTCGAAGGCTGTGAGTTCCAGCACATTCACCGAGCAGAGAACGAAGCAGCAGATGAGTTATCCAAGTTGGGATCCTCTCGGCAATCCATCCCGACGGGAGTCGCCTTGGAGCACTTGAGGAAGCCATCCATCAAGCCTTCTCCCAACTCGGAGTCCATATTTGTTCCTTCTCTGCCAAGTGAGGAATCTGATCCCATGGAGATTGACTGGGAGAATGCTACAGGAAACCCGGGGACTGCCGTCCTCTACTCGGGGACTGCCATTCCTTACTCGGGGACTGCCACTCCTTACTCGGGGACTGCCACTCCTTACTCGGGGACTGCCATTCCTTACTCGGGGACTGCCACTCCTTACTCGGGGACTGCCATTCCTTACTCGGGGACTGCCACTCCTTACTCGGGGACTGCCATTCCTTACTCCGGGACTGCTGTCCTTAATCCGGGGACTGTCGCATTCATTGAGGAAGTCCTTGCTAATCGGTCTGGGCTTCAGAGAAGTGCTCCCATCCCTAAAGAGCAACCAGAGGTACCCGTCCCAATGGAAGTGGACGAACCAGTGTTTCCCACACGGGAGACACCGAGTTGGGCTATGCCCATAATATCCTTTCTAAGGGACGGTACTCTACCAGAAGATGAGGTGGCTGCAAGACAGATTCAGAGAAGATCCAAGGGCTACACTATAGTCCGCGATGTGCTGCACAAGAGAAGTGCCACTGGCGTGCTGCAACGTTGTGTGGACCCAGCAGAAGGAGAAGAAATTCTGGTAGAGATACACCAAGGAGAATGCGGGCACCATGCCTCTTCTCGGGCGTTGGTCAAGAAAGCTTTTCGGCATGGCTTCTACTGGCTCACAGCACTGCAGCAAGCTGAGGACATCGTGAGAAAGTGCAATGGCTGCCAGATGTTCGCAAGTAAGATTCACATGCCTGCTTCCGAGCTGAAAACAATTCCTATCACTTGGCCATTTGCTGTTTGGTGTTTGGACATGGTCGGGCCCTTCCAGCCGGCTAGAGGCAACATGACTCACATCCTGGTCATGGTGGATAAGTTCACCAAGTGGATCGAGGTGAAGCCTATTCGGAGGTGTGACGGGGCCACAGCTGTGAAATTCGTGAAGGATGTGATCCTGAGATATGGCTACCCGCACAGCATCATCACCGACAACGGCACAAATTTTGCTGAGGGAGCAATGGTGCGGTTCTGCAGGGATAAGCATATCCGACTAGACGTTGCATCGGTTGCGCATCCAGCCTCCAATGGACAGGTTGAAAGAGCAAATGGCATGGTGCTTGCAGGCATAAAGCCAAGGCTGATGGAGCCACTGCTGAAAACACCTGGGTGTTGGTTAGACGAGTTGCCAGCGGTGTTGTGGAGTCTAAGGACTACCCCTAACCGGTCAACCGGCTACACGCCATTCTTCTTGGTATACGGGGCTGAGGCCGTGTTGCCAATAGACTTAGAGCATGACTCCCCCCGAGTAACCCTCTACACTGAGGTGGAGGCGAGAGAAGCTCGAGAAGACGACGTTGACCTGCTTGAAGAAGCAAGAGAGCTGACTCTGTCACGTTCGGCTATCTACCAGCAAAACCTGCGGCGTTATCATAGCCGAAAGGTGAACCCAAGGGTTTTCCGAGAAGGAGACATGGTCCTTAGGCTTGTGCAGCGCACAGCCGGGATGCACAAGTTGTCTCCTCCATGGGAAGGGCCTTTCATTGTGAGCAAAGCGCTGCACAACGATGCTTACTATCTTATAGATGCGCGCCCACCACAGGCGAACAGGGCAGATAAAGCTGGAGAGGAAACCAAGCGCCCTTGGAATGTAGCTCTACTCCGTCGTTTTCATTCATGAGCAAAGATGTGTATGTACCCTCTTATCCGAGTTGAAATTATACTCCGCAATCTGAAATTGAACTCGGGGACTGCCCTCGCCCAACTTTGCTCTAAGTGTTTCTACTCGGCTTTGCTGTTTGCCTGTTCGGTTGCTCCATTTCAAAATTCATAAGCGTATTGAGTACTGTGTCTAAACCTATATGCCAACTCTTCGACTCTGCTGCTGTCCGAAATCCGGCTTCATGGCAAGCAAGAGAACAAGCAAAAGGTCAATGAGCACAAGAAAAATCGCTAAGGAAGAAAAGAGTGCAGGAACCGAGTAGGGTGTTTGTTACTTCTGTTCTCTGTCTTATCTTTTCGGCTAAGTGGTGGGCTGCGTTACTATGTTTGTTTCTAAGCGGCTGAGTATTTGCAGCTCTACTCTTTGACTCTTGTGACTCGAATACCAAAAAAGCAACAAGTTGCGGGTAGAGCTGAGACGAAAAGAGAGAGTGAATAAGAAATGCAACTCGGGGACTCGTATACTAACGCAACCCGGCATCGAGCCAGGGCTGCTCAAATTGACTAAATCAAAAGTAACAAATACTAAGTGGGAATAAAATTGAGTAGCAAGCAACAAGATAAATAGTCTGATACATTTGCTCCCGGCATCCCGGGGATCTGATAAGTGTTTGAGTAAAAAGTTTGCAGGATAAAATCATGTTGAGGAAGCGGTGTTGTCGGTGCTGGCCTTGGCGGCTTCATTTTCTGTGGTGGTCTTGGTCGCCTCCGCTTCCGAGCTGGCATCAGCTGTCTTCGCGGCTTCCTCTTCGGCGCTGGCGTTGGTCGCGTCCGCTTCCGAGTGGACGGTGGTGGACTGCTCCATCTCGACGTCGTGCTCGGTGACTACCTGGTCTGAGGTGGCCGTGGCCACCGAGACAGGTCCTGTTGCCAAGGAAGAACCAGAAGCTTGGCCGTGGGGGCGTATCGTGTCGTCGAGGGCGGCTCCTGATGAGGTCCCGAACTCGAGGGCGGCTGTGTCGATCTCCTCGACCTCTTCATCGCTACTCGCGACGACCGCGGCCTTCCCTTTCCCGGCCTTGCCCCTAGGTGAATCGAAGAAGCCCAAGTCCAGCTCGGAATCTGATTCTTCGTCCTCCTCCTCGTCCTCCTCCACCTCGATGTCGGGTTCAGTGAGGCCATCGATGAAGGTTGCCGTGTCAGCATACTCCGCAACCTCATGCGCAATCAGCTTGCGCATGGTCACGCAGTTGGGGTCCGTCTCCCACTTGGAATTGGCGCGCTTCCCGCGGATAATCTGCATGTTCAAGTTCTCATACCAGGAGGCGACGCAGAGCAGCATCAAATCAGCACCCGCCCGAGCTCCCGAGGCGCGCCACTTCTTCAATTCGGCCTTCACGTTGCGCAGCTTCAGAGCAAGGCCACAAATAGTTGTTGGCGCAGGATCCTGAGGCCAGAAGAGCTCGTGGAGCTGGAAGCCGGTGCGCACCAGGTCAGTGCCCATGCCGGCTAGGCGTTCGAACTGCCCTCGCATCACCAGCATGCTATCCTCGATCTCGGCTCTGGTGTCCGCAGCCTCGCCCTTCTCAATACGAGCTGCTTGGGCCTTGGCCAAAGCAGGCGCGCAAGAGGACACGATGTCAGGGAAGATTTCTGCAAAAAGCAAGTGAGAAATTCAGTAATAGAATTAGAGAGGAGGTAGGACCGAGAAGGAGAGATGCAGAAAGGAGAAAACTTACGATTCAACTCGTGGCGCAGCTCCTGCAGCTGGATCTTCCATGCTTCTTCATTGGATACATGCTTCTCCTCGAGCAAGCGGAGCCCCTCCAGCTGAGTAAAGAGCCCAGCATTGGCTTTTTTCAGCACCTCGCACTCCTGCTCGAGGGCTTTCACCTTGGCATTGGCTGTTGTCTCGGCCTTTGCCTTCTCGGCGATGACTCTGTCCCTCTCGGCACCAAGGTTGATAGCACCCTGGAGTGCCTTCTGCAGCTGGAGTTGCAGATTCTCCATCTCGGTAGCGTGCTCACTCTGCAGAGCAGCAGATTGGCTTGCCAGTTGCACCTCCACCTCGGCAGGCTTGAGGCAATCTTGATGCTCCTAGGCAATTTTTTTATGATCTTCTGCGGAAAGCAAAAGCACGATCAGCGGGAAAGCAAAAGAAACAGACACAAGGGCGAACCGAGTAGACAGTGGTTTACCTTCAAGCTTCTTGATGGTGGCCTCGCCATTCTCAACAAAGGCATGGCAGTTCGCGTGCTCGTCAGCCAGGGCTTTCAGTTTCCCTGCGGAGTAGAAATGGTTAACGCAAAAAAGCAGAAGCGGGCGTAAACAAAAAACGCAAGAACCGCGTAGCTAGAAGCGTACCTTCAACTTCAGACAGCCTCATGGTGCTGTTCATTACTTCCTTGTCGGCTGCCTCGGCAGCTACCTTCTCCTTCTCAAGGGCAGCAATACGCCTCTTGGCGACGGCATGGTTCCAGAGAAGTTGACGGTGCAAGTTAGTCCGCTTCAGTACGCTGTTCTGAAAAGAGAAAAGAAGATGAATCAGACAAAGAAGTTGAGATTCAACCCGAGAAGACGGTTACTCGAGAGAGTATTTGTCTACTCGGCCAGAATCTCGGGGACTGGGTGATGGCTAAGGAAAAGGAAGACGAGTAGAAAAGAAGAAAAGATGCAAGGAAAGGATAAGTTAAGGCTTACCGCGTAAGACTGCTCGAGATCTTCTGCGTTCTTGCGGTGCACGAACATCTTGGCAGCAAGAGTAGCGGCGGTGGAGGAGACGGTCATGGGCTTGTAGCCCAAGTCCACCTTGTTCCAGTCGACCCGCATATGGTCGATGTCGCCCAGCGTGGTGCCATTCGAGTTGGTGTTGCCGAGAAGAGTGCTGTCCCACTTGGCATCGATGAAACCAACCAAGTCGAGTACCTGCTCGAGGCTCTCGGACGATACCGCTTGATCCTGAGGTCCACGGGAAGCGATGGAGATAGACTTATCTTGATTGGGGGCTGGGGGCCCGGAGTTCATTGCCAATGCTTTCCTTCCTTTTGTAAGAGCAAGCTTCCGGTCCTTGACGGAAAGGCCGATTTGGTGCTGCTGGCTAACTTTCACCATGTAGTCCGGGTAGCAGGGCTGGTCAGCTGCAGCGGCAGCGGCAGCAGCAGCGGCAGCAACCACGCCAGGATTGCGAATAGCCACCTGACTGGACTGGCCAGACGATGTGGGCGGCGGCATCAGCTCGGCAGCTCGCTTCTGCGCCTTCTCTGTCTGAGCAGCTGGTTTCTCAATCTTCTGCTTCTCGGTTTTCTTCTTCTCAGCCTTCCCTTTCTCGGCAGCGCTCTTCTCGACTGCATCCTTCTCGGCAGCATCTTGGGCTTGTTTCCTGGTGACTCGCCCGGCAGGAGGGCTGGCTGCGTCCTTGGTCTGCTGCACCAAGGAGGAGTCTGGTGGTGCAGTGCCCTGGTCAGTTGGTGGCACCAAGGGCGTGCTATCCGCTGCGCCATCTGGTTGGGCGCTACTCTGCGCAGCGTCTGGTTGAACGCCGCTCAGAGGATATTGCTCTGTCATGATCGTATCTTCTACCCGCTGCTCGGCAGCGGGATTCTCTTGTTCGGCAGCCCCTGTGGCTGGCTGCTCATGTTCAGCTTCTGGCCGCTCAACGGCGGCGTCATCGCGCATCTCCTGGTCTTGATCTTGGTTCTCCTCGGCGGTGCTAGCCGGAGGAGAAGGGGGCCTGTCCTGGTGAGCGGCATCCTGCGCATCTGGATCTGCGCGGGACTGTTGCTCAGCCTCAGCGTCTGGGGCATTGATGGTCCCTGTTTTGGTGGTGTCGGCTTCATCGCCCTCGAGGTCGACAACCTTGTCGACGTCGATGGCAGCTTGCTTCTTGGCCTGGTCAGGCGCGAAAGCAGCATCCGCATCTAAGGGAGCTCTGATGAGAAAGGTAAAATCAGAAATTAGAGGGAGGCGAAGGAAGATTAAGAGAAACAGCGAAGTACAAAATTGGGAATTAACCGAGAAGAAACTTACGCTTTGGTGGAGGGAATCGTTCGTCTTGTTCTCTTCACGACCTTTTTGGTCGTCTTCTCGGATGGTTTCTTCTTCTTGGCGGGGGGCTCTAGGGCGCCGCTGCCGGTCCGCTTGCGGGTAGCAGGTGCAGCAACTGATAGGGGACGGACGACCAAGGCTGCCTCGTCCTCATCCTTGTCTTCTCCGCTGCCCTCAGCATCGGCATCATCTACAAAGATTGAGAAGAAAAAGGAAGGACTCAGAAACAACAGGCAAAGGGTTAGTGTTTCTCACGGACAAAACAGGAAAAATCCAATTACCTGCATCTTCTTCCTCGGACCAGTCGCGGAGAGACGCTCCTATGCGCTGCTTCTCCATTGTGGGAGAATGAGGGAGATTAATCTGATCCGTGGTCTCGAAGGAGGCCACATCGTCTTCTTCTCGGTCAGCGAACCAATTGCCCTCGAAACGCTCACAGCTTTCGGCAAGCTGGCGGTCAAGGATCTGAAGAACAAAGAATCGTCACGAGTTAACCGGGTAGCACAAAGGCACTCTACTCGAATAGGCATGCAAACAAAAAGCACACTAAGCCTAGAGAAATTTGCTAAGTGTCCTACTCGGCAAGGCGTGCAAACACAAAGCAGAGTAAGCCTAAGTATTTCAACTAAGTGTCCTACTCGGCAAGGCGTGCAAACATCAAGCATACTAAGCCTAGGCAGTTCGATAGAATGATCTACTCGGTGCAGAAGGCGATTGCTAGTCGCAGCCAGGAGAGAAGGCTTTCTAGTCGGATTGCATATGTTGGAAGCAGAGTAAGGAGAACATACCCGTGGAATCGGCTTCGTGCGGCTGAAGGGGGTGAATACGTACTCCCAATCGTCGCGGAGGCCTGTGGTCAGTATGGACCTTGCGTGATCGGCGACCTCCGCGTCGCTGAGCTCGAACGTGGTCGTCCGAGTGCAATCGCGAGGGCCTCCCAAGTAGCACATTGGGTGGGAGCGCCGCTGCAGAGGCAGCATGCGATTCTTGATCCAGCAGGCGACGGGATCGTCGCTCCTGAGCCCTTGACCGGTGAGGTAGGCGAGCCGCTCCTCCATCTGCATCGAGTTGCGGTCGTTGGAGGGCTTTGTCTTCCAATTCTGCCCGGATGGAGCTCGGTTGCTCCACGCAGGCAGGTTGATGCGGTCAGTCACCGGCCCCCCTTCCGTGGCGGGGATGTTCTTGACGTAGAGGAAAGATTTCTGCCACAGGCGGACGGAATCCAAGCCTTTGATACGAGGGTGGTTGGTTCCCGCCCGCTGCAACATCATGGCGCTGCCGGTGTCGGTTACCCGGCTGCCAGCGGCCGCGCCGTCCTTCTTCCCCTTACTCTGTTGACGGAGATGGAAGTACTTCAGTCAAGTCTCCACCGTGGGGCGGACGCCAAGAAAGGCCTCGCACACCACGGTGTGATAGGCTAGGAAGACAATGGCATTCGGAGGGAGGTGGTGCATCTGGACACCGAAGTGATCCAGGAAGGCGCGGAGAAAATCCGAAGCCGGTAGGCCGAATCCTCGCGCGAAGTGCGCGAGGAAGACGACATGCTCGCCCTCCTGCGGGGCCGGAACAAGTTCGCCGTCGGACGGCCGGCACTGAACACCAGGAGGAACCCTCCAGGTGTTCACGAGCCAGGAACAGTCATCGACGGTGACGTGAGAACCAGCCCAGCCGGCGCGAGCAGCCATGGCAAGGAGTGAGAAGATGGTGGAAAGTTGGAGGAATCGGGTGGAGAGAACGAATCCGCAGCGGCGCAAACAGTTGCGCGGCGGCGGAGAGCTCGGCGGAGAAGAAAGAAACAGGGCAGAGAAAGAGGAAAGTGCGGAGGAGGAAGAAGGGGAAGTTACCGGCGGGGGTATATATACCCTCCCCGCGGATTACCGTTACCATCGGGGTAGTGGGATCGATCGTGGCCAGGATTCTCGTGTGGTGGGGTCTGTGGCCGGTTAGAAACGCACACACGCGCGAGGCGCGCGCGTAACGGCCGCTGTTGATCCCACGATCAGATCGTGGCCAATTACTGCGCTTGATGGGACATAACGAGCCGGTGGGCCCGCCCCGTGAAAACTGGGCGCGTGGCACGTCGTGTCGTGGGCAGCGAAACGACGGGGTCACGGATGCTTGACACGTGTCCAGTCGCAGCACGGAAGGCTGGATAGTGCTGAGCGCTGCAGAGACGCTAGAGGAGAAATTCTCTAAGTCTTCTTACTCGGTTACAGAGTAGAAAGCTGGTACTACTCGGAAGACAGGAAACTCAAGGTACTTTCTAGAGTACTACTCGGAGGTTCTTACTCGGCATCTTGAGGTTCAAGGGCAATGTTGCAAAGATTGGTTTTAAGCTGGCAGAGCCTAGTGAACGAGTTCGCAAGACTCTATCAGCTTCGGGGACTGCTGTCGGGGGGTTACCCCCGAGTAGGGTAAAGACAAGTGGTAAAAGCAACTATCAGAAGAGAGGTTTGGTCGAGTAGCCGCCTACCCGGTACTTGCTACCCGGTCGACTGCTACTCGGTCTCACCTTAAGATGACCAGAAGAAAGAATCAATCAAGTTCTGTCCATTCGAGTAGAAGAGTTGGCCCGAGTAAATCTGGCGGGAACCTACTCGGGCCAGAAAGTCAAAGGAGCCGTTCTGACACAGGATCCCGCGTATCCTGGGTCCGTACTTGGCACTATTCGAACTACTGTTCATCTGGGACCGGCCTGCCTGACAGTGACAGCATGGAAGCAGGCGGTCGCAGGATAAGGGGGCCCTACTCTGTGTTTGGCACAGTGATACCAGTCTGTCCCCTTGGTTTTGCCCAACGACTTTACGGATGCAGCCAAGATTAGGAACCAAAGCTGTCAGCGGGAACCCGGAGGAAGGACGATGTGCACACTATGTCGACACTTGTCCATGTTTGGACGTATCCGGCTGGGCACCATGTATATAAGGTGCCCCGCCGCCTCCTGCGTGAGGAGGGAACACAATCGAACACATCGTGACCTAAATTCTGGACCTAGTTCATCACGTAGAGAGAAGAGTGGCTACTCGGTAGCAAGAACATTGTACTGTGGCTACTCGGTGAGACACCAGAATACATAGAGAAAGGCAGGAGTAGGGGTTTTACCTCCTCACGAGGGCCCTGAACCTGGGTAGATCGTGTTGTTTGCATTGTTCAGTTCTTATCTCACGCGGCTACTCGTCGCGTGATCCCTCCCCGAGCACCTCCAGCGTCCTTCGTCCCCACATCTTTAGCCATCCTATGGCATCTGCCGTGACACCACCACGACACGGAGGCGTGCTCTGCGTGTCATAGTAGAGATGTCCCATCATTGTACCTTTTATTCTTTGTTTACTCGGCCGGGCACCAGTATGTAAGGTGCCCAGCCCCCTCCTGCGCGAGGGGCTTTGGCCCTAAGAGCATTTATTGCAAGAGCCAGCACTAGCGATAGAGAGAGCAAGCGAGTGGCTACTCCGCTGAGAGGCAAAACTGTACTGTGGCTACTCGGATATCATACATACAGAGAGATAGGCATGAGTAGGGGTGTTACCTCCACACGAGGGCCCCGAACCTGGGTAGATCGAGGTGTTTGCAGTGTTCTTCGTGCGCATCTACTCGACGTGCGATCCCTCCCCGGATACCTACAGCGTCCATCGGCCCCAACTCATTAGCCATCCCATGGCATCTGTCTTTCCCATTCTACGACATACATAATGAAGTTACACTGTGAGACATGGAGATGACGTTGGAGTACTTTAAGCAGAGGCAAGCTGAAAACAACAACTTCTTCTATGCAACCCAGGTTGATAAAGATGGTGATGTGAGGGCCTTATTCTGGGTAGATGGCCGAACAAGGTCATTGTATCATAAGTACAAGGATTATGTTTTTTTTACACAACTTTCTGTACAAATAGATACAACATGCCATTTGCTCCCATTGTCGGTATCAATAACCACACACACACACGATTGTGCTAGGTTGTGCTCTGTTACCAGATGAGAAAATAGAAACATTCAAGTGGGTGTTCGAGTAGTGGATGCTTGCAATGGATGGTGTCCACCCGGATAACATAATGACATACCAGGATCAAGCAATGGCAGAAGCAATATCTCAGATTTCCCAAACTTGATACGCAGGTGCTGTCTCTACCATGTCCTGCATCTTGCGAGGAAAAAGTTGGGGCCAAACTTGGCAGAAGGTAATCCTTTTAGTGATGCTTTCTATGGGTGCATCTATGAAACCGACACGGTGAAGCAATTTGAGGATTGCTGGGAGCATATGCTGATAGATTTTGGCATGTCTGAAAACACTCATCTACAAAATATGTGGAAGTCTAGAACAACATGGGCCCATGTTTATTTCAGGAACAAATTCTTCCCTTTCACGAGCACTACTGGAAGGTCCGAAGGTCTGAATTTGTACTTCAAAACACTGATACGGCTAGGTAACTCGGTGTACAACTTTGTGCAACAGTATGAGCTTTGCCAGACATTGATGCTTGATCGAGACGATAATGCAGGGTTTATAATAGAGACAGCAAGAAGATCACTTTGGGGGAGGTAAGCAAAAAGCAGCATTTGAATACAACACCATTGTAGCACACAAAAAAAGTAAAAAAATGTAAGCTAGTGTGTAGCAACTAGTGCAAAAATGAATGGACTAGAATAATAATCTAAGCTCCAAAATTGAAAAGCAAAATATTCTTTCTACTGTACAAAAGGTTGAGAGCCAATATGTAGCAAAAATAAATTTCTGCCTGCTGTGTATGTGTAGCATTAACTAATATTTAAAGTAGCAACAAAATCCTACTGATGTAGCATTGATTGTCATCTAATGGTGCAAAAATAACTTGTTTGCAGTTATGCAATTGAGAAACAAGGACAAGAATTCTACACGGCAGAAATATTTGAAAGGTACCAGAAGCTTGTTGCTACATCGACAAAGTTCTATCCGGTACGGGCAGATGTAGAAGGCATTGGTTTTGATCTAATTCCAAACCCTGGCCTAGAAGTGAGAACATACCGGGTTCAAGTTGAGTTTGAGGAGGGACTGTACTCGTGTGGCTGCAATGGGTTTGAAATGTGTGGACTGATATGTCCACACACCATCAGGGTCATGGTCCACCTAAATGTCCGGAAAATACCAGAAAGGTACTTGTTGTACCGATGGTCATTGGTAGCAACAACACCAGCGCCTGATTCCGGGGGCAACGGACTCAGATTTGGTGTCCCACCAACAAACACACTAAAATACAACTCACTGTGCAGAAAAATGAACGAGCTTGCCTCGGATGCTTGTTTTGTGGATGAAGCGTATGAAGTTGTTTCCAGAATGGTGAGTGAGGCTAGCAAAAAGGTTGCTGCAATCTTAAGAGCAAATGAAAATGTGGTTGAAGGCGGTGACGAAGAGGATGCAGCATTGGATGAAGACCAGCATAATGGACCACAGCAAAATGAACCAACAACAATGGTTGGTGACAACGAGAAATTTGCTACCAGCGGACAAACACTAAAAAATCCTAAAAGGGTAAAACCTAAAGGTCGTCCCACAATGAAAGAACAGAGGCGAAAAACTTTGGTTGAGCTACGCGATGCAGAAACTTTGAAGAGACGCAAGAAGCTGACGATGCCAAAGCAACAAACAAGAAACCGGTGAAGAAACCAAAGCAACCTAGGAAGAAGAGAGTAATGAAGTGCCCATGGTGTCATGAGGAGGGACATGCGGTGAAAGATTGTGTTGCTAAACAGGTGGAGGACGAATGAATGGCAGCTGGGGCTGAACTAAGGATGTAGCTGTTATATGGTGATGTTTTTGAAAACAATTGCTACGAAGAAGTTGTTAGGGTGAAAACATAATTGTACATGGCATTGGTACTATTGGTATAGAATGATTTGAAACATAGTTACCTTGTATTGGAGCAATTATTGGAATTTTATAGCAAAAAATTATTCTGTGGATAACTTGTATTCTTGCATTGGAGCAAATGAAAAATGTAATCAGTTATGTGAAACGTAAATTATCTATTTTTGATTGTGGAAAAATGTTGGTAGCAACTTTTTATTGTGTGTGAAGCAGTGAAAATCTGTTATTGGAGCAAATAATTTACCCTGCGTGAGCATAAAAACTGTTCTGTCCAGGGGTTTCAATAGCTTTCTGTAGGATACAAAAAAAGTTGTTTTGTAGCAACCAAATGTCTCTATTGTAGCAATAAAAAATTACTTTCGAAGCAAATAGATGCCCCTAATGTAGCAAAAACATGGTAATCACCAAGAAACAAAAAAAAAACAAAAAAAGGTACCAGAAAAACAGAGAATTCATTTGATATAACTTGTAGCAAAACAGAGTAATCACCAGAAAGGTATAATTCATTTGGTACCATTTGAACCAAGCAGGAGAAAACTACATTCATTTGCCATGGTTAAACATACTCAACTCTGTCATTGATAGCCACAATTATTTGTTCAACAAAATGACACAATCCGTGGATCACTAGATTCCAGCAAGGATAACATATGAAAAAACAGAAAACATATAAGGGTTGTTTCATCCCAACTTTACACTCGATGAGGCTAATGCGAATTTACACGTCGCGATTGTCACTCCAGGCTACATGAAACTACTAATGGCTACCCCCCGCCTGAGGCTCCAAGAAAGCCTCCATGATGTCCACGATGTTGCCTTTGTTCTCTCTGTCCTAGATGAGCTTCGCTGCAACAGCCATGCGATATGTAGGAATATCATCCTTGGAGAAGGACGTCATGCTTTTAGCGTCGAAGTGCTGAATGAACAACATTGTGAAGAAACCACAATCGTAGCTGGAACAAAAAAAAGCAAGAAATGCACATAGTTAGCAGCAAACTCGATAATGTATAATGACTGGATACATGAAGGTAGCAATAAGTTGAAACTGTTGTAGCAAACATAAACTTCTAAAAGAGCATATAACCATGATGAGCATTTCTGCCAAAAAATAGAAACTTGTACAATTGGCTTGAAAACTATAATTGCATCAAAGAAAACGAATCTTACAGCGTCTTCTACTGTGGGTGGGCGTGTGTGACAAGTGTGTAGAGGTCCATGTCTATATTTGAAACTCCAGAAGCTTTGAAAAGTGCTGCAAAGTTACAAAACTGGAATAGCAAAAACACATGAAATTAGTGTGATACACACAAAAATGTAATCCTTAGAGACACTTCTAACAACTAACCAGGTTGTTTGTTGCTTCCTCCAAAAAGCTCTTATCCTTGTGGTTCATTGAATCAAACACATGGAACTGGTCGTGTAGCAAGTTGACAGTGCATACCATCCAGTGGTTGTCCTTGACTACGGGGAAGTGTAGCTAATGTAGCGGAACAAAATGAAATACAAATTATCACAAACAAGATTCGTAGAATAAATACCGACGTAATTACAACGTAGCAAAAAAATGTAGGAAGAGGAAGGCATAACTCACAAGGTATTTTTTTCATGATCTTGAACTTCAAATTTTGGTTTCTGAATTCTCTCACAACTTTAGCTGGGTTAAACTTGTCTGGATCAACTATGAGCTTTTATTACTCATGACGAAAATAAAAAAAGCAAAAGTTGTATTAAGGTGAATTTGTCCGCTAAGGCGTGCAGCAAAAATTCTTGGGACATAACTAACCGTTGTGTAGCAACTAAAAACATATCTTTTCAAAGCAGATGTGCTACTGTCCTCTTCTCTTTTGGCATCCTTATTGAAACTCTCAGACCAAACACACATGACCTGAGTGTCAAGACACTTCCTGGGGCATATAGAATTGTAAAAACTCTTGTAGTCACAGTGAGACCGACCAATTAGAATGAAAGGATGCCTGAAAAAAATACATGAAACCTAATCAGAGGTGTCCAGGTTGCTGCAATAGACAAAATAAAAAGCAAAAAAGGAGTAGCTGGTAATAAAACAAAATGTCACATAATTACAGGACTGTGATAAAAAAGGCCAAAAAAAAGACTCACGGGTCATCTTTTCCTTTCTTTTGACAATCAGACTTGAGATTGCGAGAATGACGCACAAACTGTTCGTATAGTGCAACTATATCTGGAGAGGGCTTCTTCACCTTTTTCGCCAGTGGAGCTTTAACATCATCTTTCATTGCCCTTTTATACCTAGTCCTCCTTTGAAATCTTAGGACACCAGTGCTACCATCCTTCTCTACAACACCTGAGCTGCCTCCATTGTCTAGGAAAACAAAAATATTAAGCTAGTGGAGAAGGTTACAAAAAGAAAAGAGCTCTGTAGCAGCAAAGAAAATGTGGGGAAATTTGTTTGGGAGCATGTAAACATAGAGAGTAGCTTGAAGGGTTGGGTAAGGTAGCAAAACTAGAAAAGAATGTAAGATCAGTATGTAGCAAGCAGAATTATCTAAATAGCAACTAGAGTTAACTAAAGTAGCAACCAGAATTGTCTAAAGTAGCAAACGGAATTGTCTAAAGTGGCAACCAGAATTATCTAAAGTAGAAACCAGAATTAAGTAAAGTAGCAACCAGAATTATGTAAAGTAGCAACCAGAATTATCTAAATTAGCAAACCCCAACACTAAGATATCATTTTTAAAAAGCAACAGAAGCAAAAAAAATGCGCACAGGGAGAAAGCAAACCTGGAGTGTCCCCATGTTCAGGTGTTGCAGCGTCAGGAATCTCCTCCAAGTTTTCCTCAACTAGTAAGCCATCATTCATAGGGATGAGGGTGTCGAGGCATGGTTTGGGAGCTACACAACAAAGGTCCATCAGGAAAAATAATTTGAAAAATCTTGTTTTGGGCAGTGGACACAAATCCATGATGAAAATGCAAAAATAAAATAAAAGACAAAAGGAAAAGGAGAACATACACGTGGGAGCAGCCTTGTCTCCACCTATCGGAGCAAAAGCATCCTCCGCCTTTTCTGCACACACAACATCAGTCTTGTCAGGGGCTTGGGTAGATTCATTGTCTTGGCTCCACACATTAAATTTCGGACAATGATCCCAGTAACCTGTTGGTATGTTACGCCGAGGTGTGGGAGAAGCCGGCCTAGGAACGAATGTACTATCCGCAGCAGCTCTGGGTGGGCTAAGGGCAGTGGGTATGGGTGGAGTCACCGCAGCAGATCTGGCTGGACTACCAACAACAACTTTATCTGGACTACCAACAACAGCTCTAATTGGACTCCTCACAGCCCCCTAATCCTCACCATCGGCGTCCGTGTGAGAGGAATCTACAACAATTGCTGGTTGCGGGACATCGTTGTGCTCCGTAACATTGGTATGTTCATTCTCAGCTGCACGAGCATCACCCTCAACAACGTTTTCTTCACATACATGAGAATCACACTCCATAGGATCCACATCAGCAATTTCCTCTTCAATATCAAGTTCATCGAACTCCGAAGAAGACTTGTGACCATCCATGTTGCTCTGCCTGTCTAGTCCTACCCCAGAAGCTAGAAAGACGATACTCGGGCCATCATCTTCCTGCAAGGCAGCTTCAGCGTCATTCAACAGCAAAGCCATTTGTTTGGACTGCATTGATTTTAACCCTACACCAAGATTCCTGAGAGTAGCATCCACATTAGAAGAAAAACTAACCCTGTGCTTGTCGTATAGGTTCTTGAACCGAGATGATACCCGTGTTCAACAGAAAACATGAATTAGTGTGTGAGGAAGCAACAACTATAAAATAAAAAAGCATCATCTGGTCGTTAAAGAAGCAAAAAACCAGCAAATTGAGACAAAAACATTGCCAGAACAAAACAAAATAACCGATGGTGCAAAAAAAATCATTATAGTAGCAGACATTGGAAGCTATTATAGCAAATTAGATAAAATATAACTAAACAGAAAAAATAGACACAACTAATTAATGGATCAAAAGAAACTAACTAAAACAACAGTATTTAAAGCCTAATGGAGAAAAAGGAAATATGTAAAGTAGCAAAATGTGGAAAAAAGCACCTTGCTACAAATGCAGCAAAAAAATGCTATATGAACAAACAAAATGAGCTACAAGAGCACATTAGAAACTATACAAACCTCCATTTGCTCGATGCTGAGGAAAACAAGCCATTCATTAAGTGATGCAGACGGATTGACATCAATATCTTCGGGCATTGAACTGTCCATATGACACGGTGCATACACTATTTTGGATAACGGAAGGAACTGCACAACCAACAAAACAATCAAGGGTGAGTTTAAACAATTTGAAACGTGGCAGGGTAAAGCAAACAACGAAAAGCAAATGAAAACAACCAGAGAGTCTACTTACAGGAGGCCTCCCAAAGATAGTCTTGTTCAACAGGATTTTATTGTCACGGTCGATCTTGACGATGAAACTGAAATCTTCACTTGTCACAAATCAAAACTCTAGGATCCCATTGTTTATAAAGTACTCATTCTTTGGGATGAGCAAGTGGTCCACGTACACCAGCTATAGATGCAAAAAAAAAACACAAAATTAAGCTGCAGCTGAATGGACATCCATAAAAAGGAACTAAAAGCTATTACAGTAGCAGAAATTGAAAGCTATTATAACAAAATGTATAAAATACAACTAAACAGAAAAAATACACACAAATAGATAATGGAGCAAAAGAAACTAACTAAAGCAGCAATAATTAAACTAATGGAGCAAAAAAGAACTATGTAAAGTAGCAAAATGTGAAAAAAAACACCTTGCAAACAAAGTTTAAAAAAGCACATTGACAAAGCATTACATGTATGTACATTCATAAAAGGAAGAAGGCAGCAACCAGAATGAAAAAAATGATGAAGCAAAAAAGGTTAAACTTACAGCTAGAACAGGCATTGGGCCGGACATCTAGAGTTCGAACATGTTCTTATTCTTCTTCTTTTTCGATGGACCGGGTGCGGCTGCTACTGGTTCCTCAGACTCACCCAACTGCTTCCCCTTCTGAAGATTAACACCATCAAGCACAAGCGGTTGCTCCTTCTTCTTCTGAATTTTTTGAATGTAATGCATCAACAACTCCAGAATGTGATCCTCCCAGTCATACTCGTGGGTCTTCTTTGGGTCACTCATGCACCCTATGTACTCTAAGCAGATCATGTTGTTAGTGGATGGATTCAGAACAGTCGCCCAGCACAAAAGGTCCCATGTCCTAATTATGACATCCTCTTCACCGTCATCAAGCTTCTTCAACATCGTTGCTGCATTTTCTATGGGTAGCCTCGACAAGGCACCTTTCTATGACTCTCTAATTTCTGAATGGACACTCTTCGTAAGAAACTCAACTGGCTTTGATCCTGAACGTATACCAAACACCTTCCTGATAATCTCTTTGTGAAAACAATCCATTTTTCTCCATAGTGAAACTCACGAAGCTCGACCACGGTGTTCATGGCGACAAAATCGATGAGCTCATTAGGGACATTGAAAGGTGAAATGTTGAGTAGTGAGGGAAATGCGCTGTGCTTCTCAATAATTTCTCTCTTGCGTGTTGTTAGATCATTTGTACACTTGAGCAACCTCTTCGCAGCAAAACGATCCTTGGTACACCAATACTTCCCCTGCTGAGCAAAAACCCGAACACTTAAAACAAAAAAAACACACAAAAGAAGCAAACAAAAATGTACAACAGAAGCAAACACAATGCAGTAAAGAAGCACATAATGAATATAATTGTAGCAACACAGTTTATTACACAAAAATTGAAAATACAGTGAACAATTATAGAGCAAAATGTGGCACACACTATCATAGAAACATCATGCCAGCAACAAAAAGGAAACACAAAAAAATGCTACCTAAAATCATCGTAGCAGCAAAACAGCTAACAACTTGCTACATACATAAACAAATGGATGTGAATCAAACTGACACTGAATTAAAACAGATAAGGAGATGAGCTGCTACATCCCTAAGACAAACATGCAACATCAAAGCAAAAATGAACCACTAAGAGCAGGTCGGGGGGAGGATGGTATTTGGAAATAAAACAAACCTCCATTGCTGCTACTTAGAGATTGCGAGCAGATCTATTATGTGGCCCAGTCAGTACACACTTGCATGCAAAAACCATAGATGATTTCAGAGTTCCTTCTATTTGCACAGACAGTTCCAACTAATTTTTTTTTTTGCTACAAACGGGGGATATACACGGGGGGTGAATTGTAGTGGAACTAGCTAGAGGAAGGGCGCACATCGATGAAATCTATGGGAACCCCGAGCTAGAGAAAAAGGTCAAGGGGGGCACAGGACAGGGGCCCTGGAACAGCGGGTGATTGGGGCACGCGAGCCATCGCCGGAGTGCGCGCGGACCCTCGACAGCGCCGCCTCTCGCCGCTGCTCGCGTAGCCTAACTACAGAAGGGATGAAGGGGGAACCTCACCGGAGAAGAAGAGTGCTAGCAATAGGAGGAGGGTCGCGAGCGGAAACTCACCAGAGAACGCGCGGAGACTCGTTACGGTCGTCGATGGCGTCGCCTCTCGTCGCCTTCGTCGCCGCCCGCGTCGCGCGCCGAGAGCGTAACAGCAGAGCCAGAAATGGGGAACCGCAGAGATACTATTCGGGGGTTGTCGTAATCCCTAACTAAACAGGGGGGGCGTGGGTACTGAGTGAACCGCTCGATCCGCATCGATCCAACGGCCAGCGACCTGGGGGATGGAACGCAACGTTCCCCCGGGTGATTAGAAGCGTTTTCCCAAATAAAAACACACAATTGTCTCTCAAGCCCCCTCTCTCTCTCTCTCTGTAGTAGAATTAGAGGGTCTAGTTAGAGTTTCTAATTAGATCTCCTCAAATTTAATTAGATCTTTGTCTAATTGGGGTTTTGAGGTTTCATATCACAATTAGATTTAGCTTCTAATTACTTTCTCTCTCTCATGTGTTGAGAAATCCACTTACATATAAACATGCGGCGTCTATACCTAGACGGCGAAGCGCTGCAGAATTATCCCCGGCGTATGTGTGCATACTCTCAAAGGGATAACACATGAGACGCTCACTCTACTGGATCAAGGTGATGGATACGGTGATTCGGAAACATCCTCACCCACAAGCTTGTGCATGAGGATCTTCTATAGGCTTCATTGACATTGTCACCACACGATCTCGGGAAATAGATATTGGAATTATTATTCGCTTGTATTTGCATTGCATAGCATGCATGACGATTTTTTTTAATTACCATTGCGCAACCCAACAACCCTCTCCGTGAGAGAGGATTTTATAGCACTTGGCCACATGGGGGAAGTGGGAGTAGTGGGGGAAGTGGTGGCCAGGGCATCTCCTCGGTCTCCTGCACGCGTTGGGAAGGTGTGTGCCGCCTTGCATAATGGCACACGTTGGGAAGGCGCGAGTTCGCTCGCATTCTGCCTCCGCCTGACCCGTTGTCGCAGTGTGATACGTCTCAAACATATCTATAATTTATGGTGTTCCATGTTGTTTTGATGCCAATTGCTACATGTTTTCTATTCACTTTACATCATTTTTATGGATTTCCTGGGACTAACCTATTAACAAAATGCCACAGCGCCAGTACCCATTGTCTTCTGTTTTTGGTTTCAGAAAAGTTGTTCTGGAATATTCTCGAAATTGGGCGAAACAAAAACCCAGGGTCCTATTTTTTTGTCATGTACAAGGAGTCCGAAGAAGACCTGGAGGGGGGCCATAGTGTGGCCACAACATAGGGCGGCGCGCCACCCTTGGCCGCACCACTAGGTGGTGTGGGTCCCCTGGCCACCGACCGACATTGCCCTTTCGCCAATTTAAGCTCCTTCTTGGGAAAACCCTAAAGGCCCGAGCCTCCATCCACGAAAATTTCTCTAGCCGCCGTCATCGTCAACCCTAGTTTGGGAGGGTTCTGAAGCTTTCCTTGGCACCCTACCGGGAGGGGAAATCATCAGCGGAGGACTCTACATCATCATGCCTTCCTTCGGAGTGATGCGTGAGTAATTCATCCTTGGACTACGGGTCCATAGCAGTAGCTAGATGGTTGCCTTATCCTCTTTATGCCTCATGTTTAGATCTTGTGAGCTGCCTAACATGATAAAGATCATCTATTTGTAATGCTACATGTTGTGTTTGCTAGGATCCGATGAATATCGAATGCTATGTCAAGTTGATTATCAATCTATCATGTTTATGTTATTTATGATCTTGCATGCTCTCCGTTACAAGTAGATTCTCTGGCCAAGTTGATGCTTGTAACTCCAAGAGGGAGTATTTATGGTCGATAGTGGGTTCATGCCTCCCTTTTATCTGTGCTCGAGTGACAGAAACGTGACGAATGAGTTATGTGATGTTGCCATTAGGGTGAAAACAACAATGCTTTGTCTAAGGATACATTCTATTGTTTACATTACGCACTTTACTTAATGCAATAATTTGTTGCTTTCAACATAATACCCGAAGTCTGCTTGGATTACATTATGAGGGTGGATTATTAGTCATAGATGTAGTTGGATTACGGTCTATGAATTATGTTGTAATGCTGCATGAATCACATAGTAGTCATCATGTCCTGCATATGTACTACGGTGTAGCCTTTATATCTGTCAATTGCCCAGCTGTAATTTGTTTACCCAACATGCTATTTATCTGTTTTGGAGAGACACCACTAGTGAACTGTGGACCCCAGTTCATTATTTTACACTAATAATACAACTACCATTCTTACTGCAAACACTGTTTTCCTTTCATTCACTGCAATCATACATTGTTTTCCACATTATACATCTAATCCTTTGTGTTAGCAAAACCGGTGAGATTAACAACCTCACTGTTTCATTGGGGAAAAGTATCTTGGCTATGTTGTGTGCAGATTCCACGTTGCTGCTGAGCCTGGTAGTGCGCCCTGCCAACAACAGCTGTCATCAACCTTCAGAAGTGATTTCTTTGTTTTAATGGTCCATTAAACTAGGGTTTCTTTCTGAGGGAAAACTTGCTGATGTACTCTTCATACCTTCTTCTTAGGGTCTCCCGACAAACGTGTGTTTACACGCAATCAACTTTGTTTTCTAGCGCCGTTTCCGGGGAGGAAGAGGATTTCCCCAAGGGGAGTCTCTCACCCCCAATCTCTTTACTTTGTTTTTCTTAATTTATTTTATTTTGTCTTGTTTGTTTCTTTACATAAACACAAAAAAATTAGTTGTTATTATAGTCGTTATTTTTGTTACCTTGCAATTAGTTTATCATGTTACTCCCTAAGTTTACCCTGAAATATCTATCAATAGGTAGTGGTTCTATAATTGTAAAGGATTCCATTGAAGAATTCTTTAATCATGTTAGTAAGCATGAAGATTTTGAGGATAAATCCATAGTAGAACTTGCTCCAAATTATGAAACTGCTACAACTTCTTTGGTTCACATGTTAGAGGCTAGGTTTGTTAACCTTAACCCCATAATACAGCAATTGTTTCTTAACCTGAATGATATCGAGGATATTGAAAACAGAAAATTTATTTTAGAAACTTTGCTTAAAGAATTTGGAGATGTTGCTATAGAAGCTAGGAAAGTCTTGATCGTTTTAAGATTCTAGGCTCATGTGTAGATGTTATTTTTTCTCTTGAAAAACTAGACAATACCAAACCTAAAAACAGGGAGGAAAGAAAAATAGCAATGCCCTTTAAACTCATAGCAATGCATGAAGCCTTGGAAAAGAATTTTGCTTGGATTTTTCCTAAAAACCCATTTGATGAAAGTAGTAAACCTAAAAGTGTTAAGAGAGGGACATATAAGACTCATATGGATAAAATACAATGCATTGTTGAGAAGGTTTTTGATCTTGATTTGGGTGCTTCTTCACATGAAAATACTTGATTCTTGTTTTCTGGGCCTAGCTGAAAGGCGTTAAAGAAAAGCACTTCTTGGGAGATAACCCATGTTTTTATTTTTCCAATGTTTTCTTCTTTTTTCTTTGAGTGAAGGTGTTGTTTAGTTATTTAGAAACTCCTTTCTATCTTTACTTTTTCGTATTGCTGAACCAAGTAAAGTCTCTAGTGAAACGTTGGTGCTAGAGTTGGATTTCAGTGCAGAAACAAACTTTTCTGTCTACTGTCAAATTCGTATAATATTCCAGAGAAATCAAAACGACCTGATTTTTTTTTGCTTAATCCTCGGGTATTTCCAAAACTTCTTATAGTTGTAAGTTTTTCAATTTGAGCAACATAATTGCTTCGAAAAAAATCGCCTTTACAGATTGTTCTGGTTTTGACAGATTCTGCCTTTTTACTTTGCATTCTCGCTTTTACTATGTTGAGTGGGTTTCTTTCGGATGCATCCATTTAGAAAGTCCTCCTTGTTGAGTCCCTTGTCTATAATCTCCTTTCCGTCTTGCAACTTTGTGAATGCAGTTTTACATGTGTATTTGGGTGTCATCACGTGCTTGTCCTTCACACCATTTCTCTTAAATTAGCCTTTGCTGGATTTGTGGAGAAAGGTATGTATGTAGTGGATTTTTTGAAAGAAACTACACATCTTGCCACTTTTATAATGGCTAAATCCGACGTGGGGTGGCTTTGGCATCGCCGCTTGGGCCACATCGGTATGAGAAATTTACAAACTCTTGTGAAGGGTGAGCACGTGGAAGGACTAACAAGTGTGAGTTTTTTCAAAGATCGCCATTGTAGCTCTTGTGTTGCCAGAAAGATGCATGTGAAGAACCATCCCAAGAAATCAGTCATCTCCACAACGAGACCATTTGAGCTCATTCACTTGGATCTATTTGGGAATCCTACATATGATAGTATTGGTGGCAAGAAAATATTGTTTGGTGATTGTGGATGATTATACAAGATACACTTGGGTATTCTACATCTAAAGAAGAGTGAGACTCAAGAAAAGTTCATCTCTTGGGCCACAGAAGTGCAACGTCAATATGACACCAAGATCTTGGCAATTATGAGTGATAATGGGTCCGAGTTCAAGAACTACATCATGGATGAGTTCTTGAGTGATGAGGGGACAAGACATCAATATTCCGCTGCGTACACCCCTCAACAAAATGGTGTAGCGGAGAGGAATAACCGCACACTTATTGATATGGAAAGAACTATGATGCCCGAGTTCAAATCCCCTTATAACTTTTGGGCCGAAGCCATCAACACCGCTTGTCATGTAGCTAATCGACTCTTCCTTCGTCCGATTATTGGTATGGCTCCATATGAACTCCTAACCGGTAACAAACCCAGCCTCAAGTATACTCGAGTTTTTGGGTGCAAATATCAAGTTTACATTAAAGGCACTAGATTGTCTAAGTTTGATCCTAGAAATTTTGAAGGCACATTTGTTGGTTATGCCACAAACTCTCATACTTATAGACTTTACAACATATCCACCGGGTGTGTTGAAGAATCTATGAATGTGGAGTTTCATGAGGATAACGGCTCCCAAGTGGAGCAAATTGATTGATAAGGCTCGATTGGTTGCTCAAGGCTACTCTCAAATCGAAGGACTTGACTATGGTGAAACTTTCCTCCCGTAGCTAGACTTGAATCCATTTGTATATTACTGGCATTTGCCACTAGCCATAATTTTATATTGCATCAAATGGATGTTAAAAGTTATTTTCTAAATGGACCTGTAAATGAGATTCTCCCAAGTATCATAACCATGTCTAGTTCCTCCATAAGGATTTTTATGGCCTCAAACAAGCCCTGCGTTCCTGGTATGATCATCTAAAGGAGTTCATAGTGGATCGTGGCTTCGTACTTGGGGTAATTGACCCCATACTATTTACCAAAAGTGTAGATGGACATTTGTTCGTATGCCAAGTATATGTTAATGATATTATATTTGGATCATCTAATGTGATTTATGTAGAACAATTTTCCATACTAATGATAAGTGAGTTTGAGATGTCTATGATGGGGGAATTAAAGTTATTCCTCGGTTTTGATACCAAGCAATATTATGAAGGAACTTTAATTGTGAAGTAAAATACATTCAAGACATGCTCAAGAAATTTTATATGGTCAATGCTAATCCATTAGGTTATCCAATGTCGACAATCATGAATCTTTCAATGGATCACGAAGGTATACCGATTGATCCAAAACTTTATCGCTCTATCATTGGATATTTGCTTTACCTTTGTGCATCTAGACCAGATATTATGTTTAGTGTGGGTTTGTGTGCAAGATTTCAATCTAACCCCAAGGAAATCCATATGATTTCAGTCTAAAGGATTCTTAGGTACTTGGTTGACACTCCCAATCATGGTCTTTGGTACCCATCAGATACAAGCTTTCATCTTGTGGGCTATTCGGATGCGGATAGGGGAGGTGACAAAGTGGATAGAAAATCAACCTCCGATGCTTGCCAATTCCTTGGTAGGTCAGCTGTGTGTTGGTCTTCTAAGAAACAAAATTGGTTTCCCACCTCCTCCGCGGAGGCGGAGTATATATCCGCCGCAAGTTGTTGCTCTCAATAATTATGGATGAGGCCATTTCTTAAGGATCTTGGAATTAATATTAAGACAATGCCTCTTTTATGTGACAATGAGAGTGCTATAAAGATTGGTCACAAACCGGTACTTCATGCCAAGACCAACATATTGAGATTATGTATCATTTTATTCGTGATCATGTGGAAAATGGATATATATATCTCACTTTTTATGTCAACACTAAATATCAACTCGGCGACATCCTCACAAATCCCCTATATGAGAAGATATTCAAGCAATTTAGGAGTGAGCTCAATGTCTTATGTGCAGGAAATTTTAGTTGATTGGAAATATTGCATGCACACCTCTACTAGACTCATATTTGGTTCTTATATGTACACGTACATATAGGGGGAGTGTAGCTCAATTAATGAGTCAACACTACTCCTATAATGCACAAATAAACAAATCATGCACAATGGCCACTTCAATGACACAATGTGCTTAAATGATGAGTTTCGACAATGCACCCAATATATATCTTCACGGTGTCATATCGAGCATACTCATACATGGTGGCTAAAGCCACCGCCCAAAACAAATATTTGAGTTTTTATTGAATTATATTAACAAGACGTTTGGTGTTCAACTCATATGCATATTTGTTCTTCATATTCCATATTACATCATCATGCTCATCTCATTGCATTATAGTTCATATCACAGCAACCATGAATATCTAATGGTGCGCATGGTCAAGGTCAAAATTATTCAAACATTGATGTAAAACTTGTTAAAATAAAATTTTAAGTTCGGCACTATTTAAAAAAAGGGGGAGAAGACGAGTTCAGAATGAGCCTTTTCAAAAAAAAACGGCCTGGAAGGCCGGCTTGGCCGGCTGCCTCGGGCGGGTACCCAGCCTACGAACATTGTTTGCCCGGCCCAAGATAGGGGCTCAGGCCAGAACCCTCTGGTGGGTGCCCGGTCTCTGCGTACACCCGCACCAGCTTGGCCGGCACCTCAGGCCGGGCTCCCGGGTGTTCCAAAACCGGTTGGGGGCTTTTCCAACATAAACCCCCACCTCTCCCAACCCCCACACGAATCCTCCATTGAATCCCTCCCCAAGCTCTCTTCCCCTTCTACCCCACCACCTCCTAGCCCCTCCCCCACCCATTCCTCACAGATCTGAAAGCCCTAGTCCTTCTCCCTCAACTTCTCCACGTGGAATCTCCATTGGTGACTCCATGGGAGATATCTCCTCCCTTGAAGGTTCCCTTCAAAGATGGCATCCAACTCGGGTAATTTCTTGGTTTTCTCTACTAATCTTGTAACATCCCGTGTTTGTTTTTTCTCTATATCTAGTTGTGGTGGTTACTTTCATGTTTCTAGGGTTCATACTCCTAAATCCATTTTCACCTAGGGTTCATACTCCTATATCATATAAATCCATTTTCACCCAAGGTTCATACCAAATCAATCTAGTTGTGGTGGTTGTTGTCTAGTCCAAATTAGTATGCGTTTTCCCCTAGAACTTCACCATACCCACTATTTCCATGATAAAATTGCTGATGTACTTCATGTGTGCTACTTGTCTTCACTTTATCCAAGTGATATATTTTTAAGTTGTTACCACAACCAAAACAAAATGCTTCCCCAACATAACTCTTTGTAATGGAACATTTTTTTCCAACAACATGATTATGCGCACTTATTATTATTGTCCATATACATGCTTCATTTTTGGGTGAGAATCCTACTACCTATATTCATTCCTGCAAGAAAAATGATGCTGGCGTTTCTGGTTCCACTCCCTCTCAAAAACGGGGACCCCCACTCCCTGTCAATCCAAAGGAGCTTGTTTATCGCAATTGGGGCAATTTGAGCACTGGGGACTTTGAGAATGGGCGCCTGAAGTTCAACCCCTATGAGTTTGAGCAGCGTACATGTGCAGATTCTAGGTTCTATTGCAAAATGCATGAGAGGGTTTATGAGTTTGTTATATGTGGACTGAAGAACTCTCATGTGGATCAGATGCCATGTTGTTTTCATGTTGACGTTCCATGTTGTTTTCATGCCAATTGATTTATGTTTTCCATGCATTTTACATCATTTTTATGGATTTCCTGGGACTAATCTATTGACAAGATGCCACAGAGCAAGTTCATGTTTTCTGCTATTTTTGGTTTCATAAAAGTTGTTCTGGAAATATTCTCGGAATTGGACGAAACGAAAACCCAGGGTCCTATTTTTATGTCAAGCACAAGGAGTCCGGAGGAGACCCTGAGGGGGCCCTGGAGGGACTACACCATAGGGCGGCGCGAGTGCCCCCTGGCTGCGCCACCAGGTGGTGTGGCCCCCTGCCACCCACCGACGTTTCCCTTTCGCCTATATAAACCCCTTCTCGGGAAAACCCTAAACACCCGAGCCTTTTCAACCAAAAAGTTCCGTAGCCGCCGTCATCGTCAACCCTAGTTAGGGAGGGATCTGAAGCTCTCCCCAGCACCCTTCCGGGAGGGGGATTCATCATCGGAGGGCTCTACACCACCATGATTGTCCCCCGGAGTGATGCGTGATTAGTTCATCTTTGGACTACGGGTCCATAGCAGTAGCTAGATGGTTGTATTCTCCTATTTATGCCTCATGTTTAGATCTTGTGAGCTGCCTAACATGATCAAGATCATCTTATTGTAATGCTACATTTTGTGTTTGCTGGGATCCGATGAATATTCAATGCTATGTCCATTGATTATCAATCTGTCATGTTCTTTCATGTTTAAGTTATTTATGATCTTTCATGCTCTCCGTTGCTAGTAGATGCTTTGGCCAAGTTGATGCTTGTAACTCCAGGAGGGAGTATTTATGATAGATTGTGTTTTCATGCCTCCCTTTTATCCATGCTCGAGTAACAGAAACGTAACGGATGGGGTGTGTGATGTTGTCGTTAGGGAGAAAACAACGATGTTTACATTACACACTTTGCTTAATGCAATTATCTGTTGCTTTGCAACTTAATACATGAGGTTTGATTGGATTACGCTCCGAGGGTGGATTATTAGTCATAGATGAAGTTGGATTACGGTTTATGAATTATGTTGTAATGCTCGCATGAATCACATAGTAATCACCATGTAATGCATATGCACTACGGTGCAGCCTTTATATATGTCAATTGCCCAGCTGTAATTTGTTTACCCAGCATGTTAACTATCTGTTTTGGAGAGACACCACTAGTGAACTGTGGACCCCGGTCCATTTCCTTACACTGTTAATACAACCACTGCAAACACAGTTCTTTTACTGCAATCATTGTTCTGTTTTCATTTATTGCAAACAATTATTGTTTCCACACTATACGTCTAATCCTTTGTTTTCAGAAAAACCGGTGAGATTGACAACCTCACAGCTTTGTTGGGGCATTGTTTGTGTTGTGTAGATTCCACGTTGATGCTGAACCGGTAGTACGCCCTGCCAACATCAGCTGCCAACAACCTACAGAAGTGATTTCTTTCTCCTACTGGTCGATTCAACCTTGGTTTCTTTCTGAGGGAGAACTTTCCGCTATACTCTTCAAACCTTACACTTGAGGTTTCCCAACGAGTGCAGTCCTACATCATCAACAAGTTTTCAGGCGCCGTTGCCGGGGAGGAAGAGGATTTCAGCAAGGGCAGTCTCTCACCTCCAATCTCTTTACTTTTTTTTTGCTTAGTTTATTTTATATTGTCTTGTTTGCTTCTCTACATCGAAAACACAAAAAAAAATTAGTTCTTATTATAGTAGTTATTTTTGTTACCCTGATTTTTATTGTTCATCATGTTTCTCCCTAAGTTCACGCTGAAAGACTTATCAGTAGGTACTGGTTCTATACTTGGAAAGGATACCATTGAAGAAAAATCTATAGTAGAACTTGCTCCAAATTATGAAACGGCTGCAGCTTCTTTAGTTCACATGCCAGAAGCTAGGTTTGTTAACCTCTACCCCATATTGCAGCAATTGTTTCTTAACATTAATAATATTGAAAAAAAATTATCTTGGAACCATGCTTACAGAATTTGGAGATGTTGCTATAGAAACTAGAAAAGTTTTTGATTGTTTTAATATGATAGGCTCATGTGTAGATGTTATTGGGGCTCTTGAAAAACTAGACAAGACCAAACCTTTTTTGAAACCTAGACAAGACCGAACCTAAAAATGAAAAGGAGGGAAAAATACCAATACCTTTTAAACTCGTAGCACTTCATGAAGCCTTGGAAAAGAATTTTGACTGGATTGTTCGTGAAAATATATTTGATGAAAGTAGTAAATCTAAAAGTGTTAAGAGAGGAACATCTGAAAATCATTTAGATAATATACAATGCATCATTGAGAAGGTTTCTGATCTTAATTTCGATGGTTCTTCATTTGAAAACACTTGGTTCTCTCTTTCTATGCCCAGCTGAAAGGCGTTAAAAAAGCACTTCTTGTGAGATAACCCATGTTTTTATTTTTGCATTGTTTTCCTCTGTTTTATTTGAGTCAAGATGTTTTTTACTTATGTAGCAACTTCTTTTTATCTTTATTTTCATGTATTTGTTGTGCCAAGTAAAGTCTCTAGTGAAAGTTGGTGTTAGATTTGGATTTCTACGCAGAAAACAGATTCCTGCTGTCCACTGTTAAATCCGTGTAGAATCACAGAAAGATCAAAATTACCTGCAAATGTTTGTACTTAATCCTCAGCTGTTTCTGAAACTTTTCTAGTTTTAAGTATTTTGATTTGAGCAACGTAAGTGCCTCGAAAAAATCGTCTTTACAAACTATTCTGGTTTTGACAGATTCTGCCTTTTACTTTGCGTTCTCTCTTTTACTATGTTGAGTGGATTTCTTTGCTCCATAAAACATCAGTGGCTGTATCTCATGCTTAAAAAGTATTAATAACGCTTGTGTCCATGCAGAACATGTGAGTTTTTGATTGTGCACTAACCTTCTAATGAGAATTACTTTGAGTTCGGTGTGAAGGAAGTTTTCAAGGGTCAAGAGAAGAGGGTGATATAATGTGATCAAGAAGATTGAAAAGCCTAAGCTTGGGGATTCCCTCGTGGTTCATCCTAGAAAATTCCAACAAGACTCTAGCATATAAGCTTGGGGATGCCCAAGTCACCCCCTTCTTCATCAACAACTTATCAGGTCACTTCTAGCGAAACTATATTTTTATTCGGTCAGATCATATGCACTTTACTTGGAGCGTCTGTTTTCTTTTATTTTGCTTTATTTTCTTTTCTTTTCTTTTATTTAGCTTGTTGCAATAAAATTAGTTGGAGCCTGGAATTCTTGTGTGGGAGAGAGACACGCTCCGCTTTTTCATATGAATACTCGTATTCCTCAATATCATGCTCGTATTCTTCGCTTTTCTTAAAGCTACCGCAACTCCTCCTATTTTTAGATCTTATTTTTCATGCATTTCTTATTCAGAGCTGTTAGTTCTTGTAGATTAGTTCTACTCTCTTGTTTCATTGATATATCATATGGAGAGTTTTTGTTTAAATAAAATGATGGTGTTGGAAAGCAATAAAATATTTCATACTTATAACGGGTGCAAATAGAAGCTTGTTTACACTGTGGCTAGACTTTATAATGTCATGTTGGATGTTATTCTAATTCTACTCCTAGTAATCATTGATGTAGCATGACTTGTACTAAAACATCTGAGAGTGCTTAATGTGTCGTTGAAAGAATCATGCGTTGTTTTATCATATCAAAGCATAATATTGTGATATTATCCTTTTAATGCTTTATTTGGTTGACTTGGCGCATGCTTACGCCATGTTATGACTATAAACCAGTCACCTATAGCCTCCATGATCATTTATTTATTTACTTGAAATGCCATGTATGCTTTGATCAATAATGTTTTTGTCCCTATGCCTTATTATCGCCATTATGCTCTCTTGATTTGTCGCTCCTAGTCTTTGCTAGCCGCCACCTGTACTGAGTATGAGCTCTACTTGTGCACCCAACTCCCAGAAACCAAAGTAAGCCAAATGTGTCCACCATACCTACCTACATGTGGTATTTAACCTCCACTCCAAAGTAAATTTCTCATGTGTTACCTTTAAAACCTTCAAAATTACCCCTATTCTGTGCCACTATTTTAGCTCATGTGGAAGCACATAGAGAATCTTTATCTCACTTGTTGATTGGACTTCACCCACCTGGACTAGTGGCACATCCGCTTATCCAACCGCTATAAGAGCTGGCATTCGGGGTGCCCAGCCCCAAAATGTGGTTATATAAATTTTCTTCACTATTTTTGCCTCTGATTTATCAATCAAAGCATAATTGATAAACAAAAGAGAAACAGGGATGTGAAGGGAATATGCCCGAGAGGCAATAATAAAGTGGTTATTATCTTATTCCTTGTTTATGATAAATGTTTATTTCACATGCTAGAATTGTATTAACCGGAAACGTTGTTACATGTGTGTTTAATAAACAAACAATGGTTCCTAGTAACGCCTCTTGTTTAACTAGCTTGTTGATTAACTGATGATCAAGGTTTCATGATCATGAACATTGGATGTTGTTAATAATGGGGTCATGTCATTAGGATAATGATGTGATGAACATAGACCCAAATTAAGTATAACAATACGATCAAGTCATTTAGTTTATATTGTTATATCTTGCATACGAAGTAACCTTATTCCTTAGACCATGAGATCATGTCAATCACTAATACCGGAAGGGTGCTTGGATGTCATCAAACATGACACCGTAACAGGGTGACTATAAAGGTGTCTTTTGGTATTGTGAAAGTATTAGTTGAGGCTCATGGATCAAAATTGGGATTTGTCCATCCAAATGACGGAGAGATATACTCTGGGCCCTCTCGGTGATATCACATCGACACCGCTTGCAAGCATGTGACTAGGTCAGAAGGATGTCATATCACGGAACGAGTAAAAGAGTACTTGTCGGTAACGAGATTGAACTAGGTATGGTTGATACCAATGATCGGATCTCAGACAAGTAAAATATCGCGAGACAAAGGGAATTGGTTACAACGTTTATGGTTCACACGATCACTAGATTCATCGTTGAATGTGTAGGAGTCATTACGGATCTATAGGTCCCGCTGTTGACTATTGATCGGAGAGGTGTCTCGATCATGTCTACATTATTCACGAACCGTAGGGTGACACACTTAAGGTTCGAGCGATTGAGTGGATACGAAATATCGGAGAAAAGTTTGGACAACACCGGAATTGTTTCGGGGAATATTGAATTAGTCATCGGAATTGTTTCGTCGTATATTGAAATAGTTCAAGGTGGTACATGTTAATGTTTTATTAACAAATAGTTCGAGGGAATAAGTGTTAATGTTTGTTAATAGGATTGACAACTATTAAAATAAAGAAATAAAATTATTTTATTTATTTATTAAAGAAAACCCTTGGAATTTTGATAGGGAATTGATGAGAGAATGAGTGGATTGAGTGGAGACTCCACCCACATGATGAGGGGAGAGGTGGAGGCACCAAAATTTCGTGGCTGCCTCCCCCTCCTATATAAAGAGGGGTTGGACCTCTCTCTCCCCACACAACTTGGTGCCATATCTCTCCCCCTCCTCCCGCTGCTCCACCTCTAGGTCATCCGCTTGGCGAAGCCATGGCCGTCTAATTTCTCCACCATACCACACCTTCGTGTTTTTGGAGTTTCCGGTATATCCTCTACTTCTGCTGCACCGCTGGATCAAGGGAACGGAGGTCGTCATCGAGCTGTACGTGTGACAGAGTGCGGAAGCGCTGCCGGATTGCAGCGCTCTTCTTCGCGATCTTGAGATTCATGTGAGTTCGACTATATCAACAAAGAGATTCGATCTCATAACGATTTGTCTCTTCGATGGTATGTTCTCCTTACGACTCTTTTTCTTCCCGTTGCTTACATCTCCTATATTAGATCTTGGCTCTTCGGGTGTCTACCGCATAGGATTTTTTTTGTTTTCTATGCCACGAACCCTTCGGGATGATCTTCTACCCCAGCTGCGTCCTTCAATGGGAGCCTCTCTTGTGAATTCTAGTTTGCTTGTGACGTCCTGTATTGTCTATTTTCTATTCGTTAACATAAACATAGACCTCTCTCAAAATTGTTTTCAATACCTTTGTTTTAATAAAATAAAAAGCTCTAGCACATGAGTTAATCCATGCTTCCCTCTACAAAGGGCCTTTGTTATACTTTTATGTTGAGTCTTTATCCTCTAACTTTATGCAGAGTTGAGAGAGCGTAGTTGCCATTCTGAGTTTAATGTGCATTTGTCCCAAAGATTGTTATTGATTGATTCATTCCATGTTATTACTTGTTCTCAAACTATTTGGTTTCTAGTCACCACTTGAAGTTTGAAGGTGTCCTAGCATATATATTTTTCTCCACTCTTAATGACAATATGAATACTACTTTGATATGTTTTCTTATTGTTTAAAACAAACATATAACTTTCAGATGCATTATTATTCATGATCATTTGTTTGTGTTACTTTTTATGTTGCAACTTGATTGCGAAGTTTCATTGTTAGACTAATATCTATCATGCCCGTGTTTAGAGTACTATGATATCAGCTTTACAAAGACTTTCACAAATATGATGATCAAGATTATGTTGGTAGCATTTCACCTAAAAAATTATTTTGTTTTTATCGTTTTACCTACTCGAGGACAAGTAGGAACTAAGCTTGGGGATGTTGATACATCCAAAACGTATCTATAATTTTTGATGGTTTCATGCTACTTTTATGCTTTTGATAATTATTTTTATATTAAGTTTATTATTTATTTGGACTAACCTAATAATAGTTGCAAAATTGGAAAATGTTCTTGTTTTACACTTTGATGTGTAGGAATTATCAAAAATACAAGAGGAAACCTTACCGGAGTCAAATTGGGACTTTCCTGAAATCTGTCTGAAAAATTCTTTTTAAAGATTGCCAAGTTATGGGTCGAAGATGACGTGAAATGGAAAAGTACGGCCGTGAAAGTTGTGGGGAATTTTGCAGCGAACACCGTAGACATAAACTTTGGCTCAATCCGAGTCTAGACGGCCGAGAAAATCAAGACTGCAACCCAAGATGGGATGACGGAAATCCGTGAGACTATATAAAAAAAAGAAACCTAGGTCGTGGGAGACACCCCATACCACAAATTTCAAGCTACCAAAGCCACGTTTTAGCCTTCCCGATGGATCCAATCTCCATGGGGGAGGGCTCCCAATACCATGAAGGAAGAGGGCTAAGGGGCGGCACTCCCCCATGATGCCGGCGGCGTAGGGAAGCAGTCTGTGCGCCACCGCCGGCGCCGCCCTGCGCCCTGCGCTGTCCTCTCCACCGTCTTCACCGCCATCTTCATCGCCAATTTATACTTGTATACATTGGTTCATCCTCCCACACACCTCTGTACCTCCCTATGTAAACATGGTGTTTGACGTTATAAATTATTTGAAGATGATCTATTGCATCTATGTCATGTTTGTGTAGATCCCTTTTGTCATATGATTGATTGTTGAATATGTATGGATGGTTTGAGCTATATATTGAATTTGTTACAGTCCTATGGTTCCCATCATATGTTTATGCGTGCATGGATCACATCATAGGGTTTGTAGTATGTGGAGAAAGCTAGAGGGAGGGCTGCTTGAGTGACAGAAACATAAGCCCCAATCTAGTGATTAAAGCATATGGGATAAAGAGGACCTTTTGATCTTAATGCTATGGCCGGGTATTTTTTCCTTAATGTATCTTCTAATATTTACGGATGTTTGCTAGAGTTCCAATCATAAGTACTTGCAATCATTGAATAGTGAGAGCTTGTTAGAGTTGCCTCTCCCACATAAAAGAGGAATATCAACCTTGTATTTGACTATTTGATCATGGACAAATCCACCACAATTACCACCACTTTTCCACACTCATGGTACTGTTAGTTTATTGTTACTTAGTATATTTCATTGCTTCAGCACTAACATTTACTTTCTTATATTTATTATATTACAAATCTATCCCTCATACCCGTATTATTTCCAAGAGAAAGTAAACGTTTAGTGTGTGTAGAGTTGTATCAGTGGTTGATAGAACTTGATAGAACATTTATCCTACCTTTAGCTACTCGTTGGGTTCGACACTCTTACTTATCGAAAAGGCTACACACGATCTCCTATACTTGTGGGATATCTCTTTCCTCGATCTTAGGTGAACTTGTTATATGTGTGATTTGATCGAACTTCGTTATTATTGTAAGACTATGTCTCTACTATCCACCGTTCTGTCTATCTATTATGTGATGAAGACTATGGTGAGGTTTTATTCCGTTTTATCTATCTACTATGAGATCAAGACTATAGTGAGATTTTATTCTTGTAATGCAAACTACTTATATAAGATTCCAAAGTATGCTTTAAGTTGTGTTTAGGAAACTTGGTGCAAATTGGATTAAAAATCTCATAGTATATACACCTGTAGTGCTAAACCTTCCATTTATCAATCTCATGTTAACATTGCCACTTTCTTAGCATCACCTATGTTATTGGTTTATAAAACATAGGGGGGATAGAAATCATAATCATTTTATCCCATTTGTTTACCAAAGATATATCCATTGATTGGGCACACAAATAGGGGGATCCCTCTATATTTTATCTCCTTGCACATGGCTATCTTAAATATCTTAATGCAAATCCGTGTGTTATCATAAAACATAAAAAAGGGAGACTGAAAGGACATTTGTCCCCTAATCTTTTTTTGGTGTTTGATCACACCACATGGAAGATCTAATCGGTCCCACTAAGCATGTTTAGGAATGAAAATGGAAACTTGGGGACTTTTGGCATGGAGAAAAGTAAAAACAATTGTCTTCAGAGCTCTACTGATTCATTAATCAACATCGAAGATATTACAAAAAGGAAGAAACTGGAAGGAAGAGAAGGGGAGAAAGGGCTCCCAGCGAGCCGGCCTAGGCCGGGCTCCAGTCGACCTCGCATGCAGACCAGGATGGGCGGGTCTGTTTCCCCTGCCGGCCTCTCCTCTACGCCCCAGGATGGGATTCCTAACAGTGTGAAAACGCCCTCAACGGCCACTTTCTCCCACACCACTATAAATAGGGGTCTTCCCTACCTTTATAAGGTGTCAAATAAATCTTATCTCTCCACCATTGTTGACCACCATCAAGCTTAAGGATCTCCCCTAATACCCAACCAAATCTATTGATCTCTTTGAATTTGGAAGAGACACACTTGATCTACAACTCCACCAAACCGATTCGTCACCACGCCACTCATCCCCTAGAGATCTTGTAGTTATTGGTTCATTTGAGCCTAGAACCTTGTTGCTCTCAGCTCATTGGAGCTTGGAGCCTTGTTGGTGTCCCCGAAGCTTTGGAGCTTATGGATCCTGTTTCCCGGAGTCTTGGTGGCTCCCAAGATTTGTTGAGGACCCTCCAAGTTGTGGATTGTGCCCCATACTTGTAAAGGTTCTAGTTGTTAACCTCAAAGACACCATAGTGAGTCGAGCCTATCCACATCGGTGGAAAAACTCGAAGGAGATACGGTGTGCCATTTGAGGGATACTCGGTGTTCCACTTTGGTGGCACCGCACCGTTTCCAACGTGACTAGCTTCCATTGGGAAGTGAACTTCGGGATACATCTCCGTGTCATTGTCTACAGTTATTCCTCAACTTACATTTACTTGTTGCTACTTGCTTACTTATATAAATATCTCGTGCTAGTGGTATTTGATCAACATATAGGATTGTTCAACTAGCTGCATAATCTAGACAATCTACATTTGAGCATTATCTTGTTAACCGGGAAAAGAAGTAAATTTGTAGTTAACCTATTCACCCCCCTCTAGGTAACCTCTCGATCATTCAGAAAACAACGGTGCTCTTGTCTACGGACGAGGACCACTACTTACATTATGTATTGCTCCTACTGCATTTGTCTGTTGCACATAAAGAAATCACTTTGTTGCTACAACTTAATATCGGAGAGATTTGTTGGATAGCTTTCCTGTAGTGGACTTTTAGATATGGATGCATGGTGGATAGCGGTCCATATGACTTAACGTAATCCCTACAATGTTAGAACCCGTGAACTATATCTCGTCATCCTAGTATGAGCGTACGTTCATGATTTGTCAAGTGCCTATATGTAATTTGTTCACCCAAAATGTTTGTTTTCTTTGGGGAGACACCTATGGCCCTCATTCCTATTTTCCTCATATTTGCAACCTTATTTAAAGGACTTCCATAATATTTCCTTGTTGTTCTATTTTTACCTTTATTGCTTTTCAAGACTCTATACGTTTAATTCTCTAGTTTTCAGCAAGACCAGAAAATTGCCAACCTTTCGGAAAGTTGGGGCAAGAGAGAGTTTGTGTTTGTGTGCAGGTTCCATGCTTGTTGACACGCTAGACAACAACCAATCTTCTCCAATACTACAAATTTCTACTGGTTTGATAAACCCTGCTTCTAAAATTGGGGGAATATTTCCTCTAGACTACATCATACCTTCCGCTTGGGTCTCCCAACGAGTGTGTGATCACGTCAGCATCGGACGACGTCTATTCGCATTGAAAATCGGCGAGCGGCATTAACGCAAACAAGACTCCTACATGACGTTTTTACGCACGCCCCGCCACAGCCTTCTCTCTATGACAAGCGGCCCCCCTAATCAGGTGGGCCGACCGGAATATCGCAGACGCACCCAAGTTTGGCGGGTGGGCTTAGGTTGCCGAAAACAAATTTGATGTGTCTATATCCCCAATAAGCCATTTGGGGCCGTTTTGGGGTACCAGAGGAGATGCTCTTAAATTTGGTGGGTCTCGTACTGATGCTGTCTTTTGACTTGGTTCGGACACCTAAGATGTTGTCGTGAAGTTTGTTTTTCATCCGGACCCAACCCAATGGGTCAATATGGGGTGTTTAGCATCTCGAGTTGGCGCCCCCAATAGGCGTCCAGATCGTCTACCGAACGAGTTCTTTGTGGGCTGGCCGGACGGGAAGGTGCCGTTGGGGTGTGTCGTTTCCCGCTCGCAGCCCCAAATAACCCCCCAAATAAAATTAACAAACTCAAACGAAATTTCATTCAAAATTTTAGGAACTTTAACAGAATAACACAAAATTAAACTTAAACCGACATGTTCTACCAGAAGAACACGTTATAGTCCTCCTCCTTCAGGGCGTAGGTGTTGTCCTCGCTGCACCGTCTCATCGCCGCCTCATCATCGCCTCGACGTCGTTCTCCGCGGGGAAATAGCCGTCGTCGATGTCGAGGTCGATGATGGGCATGTAAGTTATGGAATCATGGTCGACGAACGGCCATGCGCAAGCCTCGTGCACCGGCAGTGCCACCGACGTGTTGAAGGACTCGTTGAAGGAGGCGGCGAGTCCCTCGGGGTCGTCTAGCCTCGCGAGGGACTGCTGGAGGGTGAGTATCTCCATGGACAAGGACGACGGCCCCTCCGTCTTCACCTCCACCTTCAGCTTCTTCGGTGGCGGTGGGCCGGAGCGGGCACCGTCGTTGATTATGAGGGTGCCAGTGCGGCGTGTTGTCAGCACGGATCGCGACTCTGGCTTGGGAACGCGGAGGTGTTGCAGCGCGGAGCGGCACAAGGAGGATGTTGCGGAGGAGTGCGAGGACGACGAATGGGACAGCGAGGGTGTAGTAACACACATTGGGCGCCGACGAGGTGAGGCGGGGCTTGATACGTCTCCAACGTATCTATTATTTCTGATGTTCCATGATGATATTATGCCAATTGCTACATGTTTTCTCCCTTCTTTATAGCATTTTTACACGTTTTCCGGGACTAACCTATTAACAAGATGCCAAGTGCTAGTTCCTTGTTTTCTGCTGTTTTTAGTTTTAGAAAAGTTGTTCTGGAAATATTCTCGGAATTGGAAAATTCAAAAGCCAGAAGTGTTAGAAGTCCCGGAAGCTTCCAGAAGTCCCGAAGAGCCCCGGAGGGGGGCCATAGGGTGGCCACACCATAGGGTGGCGTGGGTCCCCCTGGCCACGCCACCTGGTGGTGTGGGCCCCCTGGCCATCACCCGACATCGCCCTTTCGCCTATTTATACTCCCCCGAGGTAAAACCCTAAAAACATCGACCTTTTCCACAAAATACATCCGTAGCTCCGCCGCCGCCACCGACAAGTTTAGGGGGACAGATCTCTGTTCTCGTACCCTGCTGGGACGGGGAAGTGCCCCCAGAACCATCTCCATCGACTCCACCGCCATCTCCGTCGCTGTTGCTGTCTCCTATGATGAGGAGGGAGTAGTTCTCCCCCGAGGCTGAGGGCTCTACCGGTAGCAATGTGGTTCATCTCTCTCTCCCATGGTGTGATCTACATGTGATCGTGAGCTTTGTAATCTAGTTGAATTCGTAGATGTTACTCTTCATCTTTTGCTACTCAATTGTTTTATTAATATGAACTTTGGAGTCACCTTGTCCCGCGGTGTGAAGGTGACAGTGTGCACATCGTGTGTGTCTCCTCTATGAATTGTGGTGTTTGTCTAGTACCATCTAGGGCGCTCATAGTGATAGCGTGGGGTTAACTAGATATGGGAATGCTTACTTTAAGGAATGCTTTTTGCAGCCCTATGCAATGATTAGTGTTCATTATTTGTTATGAGATCTCCGTAAACGCTTTGATCACGGTGTAAAGGTGACAGTGTGTCCACCGTGTGGTTTAGCATTATATTTATATTTTGTGTTGGATAACCCTATGAAATTGTGGTGTTTGCGTAGAACCATCCGGGTCCCATGGTGATAGCATGGGGGTTACTTAGTTGGGAAAGTGCTTACTCTGAGGAGTGCTGTTAAATTCCTACGCATGGATTAGTGTTGTTATTCGACCGGAGAGTGGTTTGGAGTAGCATAGTGAAAAGATGGTATTTATTAATTCAATTATGTGATCATTGTTGAGAGTGTCCATTAGTGAAAGTAGGATCCCTAGGCCATATTTCCAAGCATTGAAACACCATTTTCCGCCTGTTCTGCTACATGTTTTCTTGCTGCCATATTTATTTCAGATTGCTATTATTAATTATAACCATCCATATTACTCGCATTTCACTATCTCTTCGCCAAACTAGTGCACCTATATACCTGACAAGTATATTGGGTGTGTTGGGGACACAAGAGTCTTCTTGTATCTTAATTGCAGGGTTGCTTGAGAGGGATATCTTTGACCTCTACCTCCCTGAGTTTGATAAACCTTGGGTGATCCACTTAAGGGAAACTTGTTGTTGTTCCACAAACCTCTGCACTTGGAGGCCCAACACTGTCTACAAGAATAGAAGCCTGCGTAGACATCAGGGCTCGTTGCCAGCGGCGATGTGTTCTAGCATGTTTGGTTGCGTGTGCCCCTACTGCGACCAGAAGGCAATGCGCCCCCTGCGTTTCCTCTCGGCCCCTATGTTTGGTTTTGAGTGTTAGATAACATAACTTTGTGCCAAGTGTTACAGATGTTTAGGTTATTCCATAATGAAAGCATTGTATGCAAATATCAATGAAGAGCAACTCTCCGTCTGCCTGAAGAAATCATGCCCGAGATTCTAGTCTCCCTAGTCGTAGATTTGGTGTGAAAACATCGGATACTCCGGTCTCACTTCATAGAGACTGTCCGCTCCTTGGTGGATACTCACAAATGGCATGTCCGGAGTCTGCCCGGAGTATGACCAGAGACTCAAGCCATTCATCGAGTTTTTGGTGCAAAACTAACAGAGGCCTCCCCCACAGGGTCCCCAAAGTCACCCAGAGACTCCGTTCCCCTATTCTTCTTACTGGTGAATTATTAATATGCCCTTCCCGGAGCTTGGCCGGAGCAACGCCGAATACTTGCAAGTCTCAGCCCCAGGCCGGAGAATCTGACCCCTCCAGGCCGGAGACTCCGGGGTAAGTTTCTCTGCAACGGCTACCCCAAGGAGGTAGCTCGTTCAGCATTGAAGGCACCATAATTGAGCTCACAAAAATTTAGATTTCTCCCAATCCCTCCACCCAAACTCTTTGTTCTTTGGAGGATTGGAGGAGAAGGCCCCCATTTATATCTTCACCAAGCCGTTTTCCATTCCTCCTCATACACTTGAGAGATTTGTGTCTAGGGTTTCCTTGTGGAAAACCTAAACCTCATTGTTACTCATGTTTTGTTTGTAACAGATTCTTGGTGTTGTTGAGAGCCCCCAGTTCAGTTGTGGGTATGTGCCTCAAGCTCACTGTAAATGCTCCAGATTCCGTCTAGAAGGATTCCATAGTGGAAGGTGAAATAGGCCTTTGTGGCGAGGTTCATCAGAGAATAGAGTGAGGCCTTTGTGGCGTTGAGTAGGCATTCGTGGCGAAACTCACACCCCTCCAGCGAGATGGACACCCCTCAAAAGGAGTATATCGAGAATACATCCATGACTCCGTGTGCTTCCGCTATCTCTCCTCTCTATCATTTACCTTTACTTTTTGTGTGTACCTTGTTTATTGTAGCTCTTGCCATTTAGGTAAATTCACTGTAGTTGCATATCTAGAGATTTTACCTTTGTGTCAAGGCTAAATCAAAAAAATATTAAAATTTGGAAGTAGCACCTATTCACGCCCTCTAGGTGCAGTGGCGGACCTAGAATTTGGGTAAGAACAGGGCTAATTTCTAAAGCCCCAAAAATATGAACGTCTGATCCGTTCCCCTCCTGACAACATATATATTGGCAAAAGGCACTAAAAATGCATAAATGGAGTTTGACGTGAAAAATAAGTTCAATTTTTAACCAAATGGTAATAAGAAAAGCATAAAATGTGATCGAGACGAGACAATATTTTAGTATATCATCCTACCTTACCATTTCCTCGTCGATCATAGGGGAAGAATCGAACATACACTAGAAAAAATAATCTAAATATAGTATCGATCAATACATGATATTGTATTGATAATAAAGCTACATGTGGTATTTGACCAACAATTGACCCACTTCCATCTGCTTTGATTTCAGGTTCTTGAGCCCCATGAGATTGGATCAAATTTCGTAATATGTGAGGTTGGTGTAATAAGATGACACCGGTCTCGATGAATAGGTCTTTGATCTCTTCATATCCTTCATCTTCTGGGTAATAAGGTTGAATTCAAATAGTAAATGCACAATAAGCTAAACCTAGTTGTACCTGTTCAATGACTGAAGGTGTGAAATTGACTCTTCAGTTCATCAAAATTCAGACTTTACATTAGAAACCAAAAAAGTACCTATGAGCATAGACACAGCGGGCAAGAAGACGGTTAATTGAAGGCGCGATGAGCCGACCCGCTGCAGCGCCGATGAGGGGAAGAAGATTGGAAAGTTCCTCCGGGTGGCGAGGCATGGGCATCGGCAGTTGGCAGCAAAATCACTACGACCGCGCAGCGGCGATGTCCTCGCGAGGTCGAGACGAGCGCTTCTCTTGCTGATGCACCGGCAGCGGCAACGCGCAACTCGATGGGGACCGACCCGAGGCAGGAGGCGACGATGGAAACGAACTGTTTTTTCGTTTCTTTAGATCGTATATGAACAGTAGAAAAGGTAGCAGCTCGTAGCTAGTTGCGTCCACACGCAGATGATGCGAACATGCACTGGACGTTGGATCGATGTTGGATTGCTCCGGCCTTAGTGGGCTTCATTAGCCCTGGTCGATCTAGAAAAGGGACACGGGCTCGGCTCCTTGAAGTACACTATTTTGGGTCATTATATAAGGGATGCACCTGTACTACACGCGGCAAGCCCCGGGCTGCAGCCCGGGCTGCCCGGGGTGCATATCCGCCCCTGTCTAGGTGGCCATAATATTCGTCCAACGCCGGGATGGGCACGCCGGCACGGCCGACGGCGAACATGTACCCGACGTGTATGGGGGGCAGGGTACTAGGCTTCAAAGAGCATCCAGGCCTCTGCCTTCAACAGGAAGCAGCGGGGGAATCCGTTGGCGCCGAGGTTGTCCATGGTGGGGAGGAGGCGGGGGAAGCAAGAGTGCGGCGGCGCGAGAGAAAGCAGGAAGTGGCGGGGGCAATGTGGCGGGATGGCATGGACGAGGCACCATTATAAAAGTGCGGCGGCAGACGAACATGCGGCGAGCATTTACGCCGGCGTGTGCGTGGGCAACCGGCGGACCCGCCGCGTGCGCGACGCGACTGGACGACGGGACGTCTCTGTGCGTCTCGTCGCCTCGGGAGAAGACGAAGACCCGCACCTTCTATGACGGCCACACGTGTCGATGACAGGGCGGGGCCACAACCACGTGTTGGCGCGCTCGTCTCGCACATAGCCCCGAGAACCCTGGGAGACGTATTTGGGATGGACTTTCAGAACCAGAATTGGAGACTATAAGGGAAAGTACAATGGTCGATAAGGCCGTCTTATCTTAAGTCTGCCACGTGGTATAGAAATGACAAAAAAACATGTTCTAGAATGGGCTAATTTTAGTGCTAAATATATGGTGAGACAAGGTGATCTCTTACCTAAGAGAAGGCAAACGTCTTTTTTTTTCTGTTTCTCTCTCCGCCAAGTGAGTAATTATCCTACTTAGGGCATCTCCAGTCGACCCCCCAGAGCCCCCCCCCCCCCCAAGCGGCCTTTTTAGCGCCGAAAAGCGCCGTTTTTGCACCAGCCGCCCCCCCAAAGCCCAAACAGCGCCGTTTCGGTGCTATTTCGCGCCGCGGCACCCAGGCGAAACCCAACCCGCTGGGTTCGGCTTGGGGGGCGAAAAGGCGGGGCAGCCCACGCGGGCCAGCGCTGTCAGCGACGCGTGGAAAAACCGCGGGAACAGAAACCCGCGCCCGTGAGCTTCTTGTCGGCTCCCGCGTCGGTCAAAGGCTGTCGGCGTTTATGGCGTGGCGGGCGGCCAGTGCATACGCCCGTTCAAAGGCTGCCGGAGTAATGGCGTGGCGGGCGGCAGCGACGGCACGCGGCGCAGTAAATGCCCCGCCAGGCTACAAAAGGCCCCTCGCCGCTCGCCGCTCTCCCCATTCTTCCCCGCTCGCCGCTCTCCCCATTCTTCCTCCGCGTTGCTCTCCCCATTATTCCCTCCTCGCCGGAGATGTTGAGCTACGACGAAGCCGCCGCCGCCAACGGCTGGCGCCGCCGCCACC
Organism: Alopecurus myosuroides; assembly: GCA_028641055.1. Taxonomy (NCBI): domain Eukaryota; kingdom Viridiplantae; phylum Streptophyta; class Magnoliopsida; order Poales; family Poaceae; genus Alopecurus; species Alopecurus myosuroides. The sequence continues at coordinate 197,604,249 of CM054063.1, read as the reverse complement.
TCCGTAAGCACAAGGCATGGGCGCTGTATCGGGCGGGGTATCCGTGCCCGCCCGATATGCGCGTCCCAAGCGCCGCCGCCGGGCAACCACGGTGGTAGCTCAGCACGGGTGGGATCCTCGTGCCCCCATCCCCTCCACCGACGCGGATTTCAGGCAAGCCATCGACGAGGTCCGTCGAGGGCTGACGCCGGACGAGGCCGCGCAGCTGCGCTGGAGGGCGCACGGCAACGACGCCTTCTGGTGGCAGCAGCTTCAACGCCGCCACGACGCGGACGTCGCCGCCGAGGGCAACAACGGCCCTGTCGAGGGCCGCGCCAACGACATCGGCCGCAAGCGGTGGTGGGGAGGCCAGCACCGCACGCTCGAGTGGGTGCTGGACTACATCGACGCCGGCAACGAGTCCCGGCTACAGATGCCGCCCCGCCCGCACCCCTCGTGGGCAGCGCGACGGATGGGCGAATCCTCGTCGGCCACCTCCTCTTCCTCCGGCGCGGCTTCTCTTTCCCTCACCCCTCCCCTCCTCAACTCCGGGCGCCCTGCGCATCGGCGAGCCGCGCCAGCGACCCGCCGCAGACTTCGAGCGCGTCGTGCGCCCGAAGACGGAGGCGGCGGAGGGCGAAGAGGACGAGTGGCCTTACATGAAGGCCACCGAGGAACTCTCGCTGAACACCCTCCAGCCGGTCTCCGACGACGTCGCTGCCGACTGGATCCTGCGCGACAGCACCGAGGAGGAGTTGGCGCTCCAGCGCCGGCTCCTCGCCGAGGCGGAGCAGCTGAAGGCGCAGCGCGAGCAGGAAGCCGCTGCCAATGCGGCCCGCCGCCGCGTCCCTCCCCCTCCGCGGCCGAAGGAGGTCCCCTACGTCGTCCTCAACCCCGACAGCGAGGACGAAGCGGAGTTCCAGCGCGCCCTGGCGGTGAGCAGGTGGGGTGACACCGGCGCAGGCCCGAGCGACCCTCATTGCGGCGACCCCGGCGCAGCCACGAGCAGGTGGGACGATGGCTCGGACGACGACGACGACGGCGGGGACGACTACGACTACAGCCAGGCGATCGCGGCGAGCCTCGGCCTACAGTAGACGTAGTTAGGGTTTTTACGTTTTTTTTATATTTTTAGTTAAATTTCTGTCAAATGTCGTCGAATCTACGAATTTGCATCCAATATATGAATTTGAATTAATTTGGGCCGAGACTTGGGCTAGAGTGCGACTGGGAACCGTGCCCTCCAGGTTCCAGATTAGCGCTGTTTGGCGTCGTGGCGCCACTAAAACAACGGCATTTTGGGCCCTCGGGGGCGACACGGCCGGAGATGCCCTTAGCATCGTTAAGAGAGAACCAATTGTTAAGAGGCTGTTAGACGGTCCCGACGGGAACGGGCTTTTGGGCGGGTGGAGATGCTAGAGGCTGACCGTGGAGAAGAGCAGGCACGCTCGGGCGCTCGGCGAGTCACCAACTTGACATCACCCAACCATGGAGTCCGTCGACGCAGGCGGCGAGGTGCGGCACTGGAGCGCAGAGGTCAACGGCGTCTCCCTCCACGTCGCGGAGCAGGGCCCCGCCGCCGGCCCCGCGGTGCTCCTCCTCCACGGCTTCCCGGAGCTGTGGCTCTCGTGGCGCCACCAGATTGCTGAGACTGATGTGGTGCGCGTCGGCGCGGTAGCAGGTGTTTGTGGTGGGCCACGACTGGGGCGCGCAGATGGCGTGGCATCTCTGCCTGCTCCGTCCGGACCGGGTGCGCGCCGTCGTCGGCCTCGGGGTGCCCTACTACCCCCGCACCCCTCGCCCGCTGACGGAGCTCTTCGCGGCGCGCGGCGATGGGTTCTACATCATGCAGTTCCAGGTTCCAGTTGTGATCATTCCTGCCCATGATTGCCTCCTGTGTCTGTTTGTTTTCTGAAAATTAGAACTGTGCATCGTCTGTTAGCATTTTGGGACACTAAGACTAGTTGGATGAGTGATTCTATAATCGATAGTAGGATTAGATATTCTGTAATCAATAGTAGGATTTTAGATTCCATATTCAGGGCACAAACACTAAGTTGGCCCTCATTTGCTCCCACATTATAAACAACTCGAGAAGAAAACAATTACAGCTTCAGGCCAGTGTGTCTGTCATCAAGGTGGGCATATCTTTTACCTTGCAATTGTAGTCATGGTCTGCATTTAACATCATGTATCTGTTGCAAAATGACCAATTTATTTCAACATCATGTCTGCAGGAGCCGGGAAGAGCTGAAAAGGCATTTGCCCGCTATGCCGCTGCGACTGTCCTAAAGAAGTTCTACTCCATCGAATTAGACGACCTTGCTGCTTCTCCTGGAGAAGATATCATTGACTTCCTTGAGGCATCACCATCCCCACTTCCTTGGATGACCAACGGAGAACTAGGCCAGTATGCCGAGAAGTTTCGGAAGTCTGGTTTCACCGGGCCACTCAACTACTACCGCATGATGGACACGTAAATTACGTAACCTCGTTCCACACTTTCTGTTAGATCTAGCTCCGCACTAATCCATGTGGAACACAGGAATTGGAGGCTCACTGCACCATGGCATGGCTTGAAGATCATGGTGCCAGCGAAGTTCATCATCGGCGAGAAGGATATCGGCATCGAGTCCTTTGGAGTCAAGCACTACGTCGAGGGCGGGGGTTTCAAGTCCAAAGTTCCAGACCTTGAGGTTACCATCATCGAAGGACACCATTTCCTCCAGCAAGAGCAGGCCGAGATAGTGAATGCTGAGATACTGTCCTTCCTGGACAAGTTTTCTGAGAACTGAGTAAGCAGCTGGTGTGCAAGTGAGCTGGTTTAGACCTGTGAGTGCTAGCTTTCCTGAACTACAGAATGGCAAAGCTCGTAGAGCTATGTACTCGAATAAATGTCAGAGCTAGATATAGCCATATGTTGGCTTGAAAGGAATGTAAGAGCATGTAAAATATGTGTAATGTTCAACAGATGAAAATACTGAATAAAGCAAGGTTTTGATAAGATGTACTGCTGCTGCTTTAGCAAAACAGAGAATCTCACATAGGCTACTTTGGAAGACCAATTCAATGTGTGATGTAACAGAACTACAGGCCTTAATTCTTCAAGGCATCAGAACACTATCAAGCGCCTTGTGCAACATTACTTATACTCCAACATGTTATATGTAGCACGATGGTCTTCCCATGGATGCTTCTGGACCGCCTTGTTTATTTTGTGTCAACCGAAGTATGTGTTCTTGATTCAATTTTAATATATAGGCTGTAAAAATGGAACAAAATGTGGTTCTCTAATAATGTATGCCTCTAATATATGTTAAAATGTTTTTTTTTAAAATGGGTAATCCCTGAAAAACTTGTTAAAATGTTTTTGTTACAGTAGCATTTGCTGCCGTCAGTAAGATGCTGTTTGGCATCTCTGTAACTCTGTTGCTCCTTCCCAGAGGTAGGCCAAATATATGATTAACATCTACGCACTACAAACTAGTAGTACAAAAAGGAGATCTAATTAACCAAATCATATTTCATATATTCAATCAAGTTACACCTACATGGTGCAGGGTTTACAAGCCTCTTCCTTGAGGCTGAGGCATGGATAAGAATACATCAGTGCCATCTATCATGTAATTCTAGCCAAGAATCTCCCCTTCCTCCAACTCTTCTTGGAAGATCTGACGATGCTGCTGCTCCTCGTGATCGTCATCAGCCTTGAGGAAGAGTCCAAGCTGCCGCGACAAGCTGTAGGGGCCGAGACCGTACTCGTGGATGCCGAGGCTCTTGATGACCGTCGGGTGGATGGTCTCGCTGGGCATGGCCGCCCTCTCCGTCTCAAGCACGTCCTGACGGGCCTTCTCCCTTGCCTTGCATCTCGCCTGCCTTTCCCGAGACTCCTTGGCACGGGCGAGCAGCTCGGATATTGGAGGCGTGGTGGCGCTGGCGCAGCTGCTGCTTGAGCTAGTGGGGCTGGCGCTGATTCTTGCGTCATTGCCAAGATTCTTCGGGAACACCACCGGTGACGCGTCGCCGCAGATGTCCACGAACACGTCCTCCTCTTGGGCGAGCGGCAAAGGTGCCGACACGGTCGCCACGGGGGAGACACCGCCAACGATGTCAACGTCTTCATCCTCTTCTTGGTGTTCTTGATCTGCCCTCTTGCGAAGGAACTCATCAAGCTGCTTCCGTATCTCGAGGCAGGCCTCGTCCGGGACGGCGTCGAAGTCGATCTCCATTTCGTCGTCCCGGATGGCACGGCTCTGCTTCATTAACAACTCCATGATGTGATGGGGAAGTTCCGACGCTACCTTCTCCAGATCGACCTTCAGCTGCCGCCGTTCACGGTCCGTCGTCTTCTTGCGCTTGATCACGGGAGGAGGAGACGCCTTGATCTTCTTGGCCGCAGGTTCCTCGGATCGTGGCTCTGCCTCCAAGAACCTTCCACGATGATTGTGCTTGACGACGCGGGGAGCCGAAGCGGCTGCCTTCTCGAGGAGGAGCTCCGAACGGAAACGCTGCCGAACGATGTGACGCGTGCGCTCCGTGTCGGGCATGTCGCCGACGGCGCTGAAGATGGAGGCCTTCGTCTTCGTGTGGAACGCCTCTCGTATCACGAAGGCGCGCTTCCGCCCCAGCACAGACGGCTCCCGGTAGGCGGCGACCTCCATGGGATCCGTCGTCCTTCTCCTGCGCGCAGCTGAACAGGACGGAGAAGAAGCTGGCTGGCTGCAAGACTCGCTACAGAGGGGGCTGAAAGACTCGTTGCGGAAGGGAGAAGGGGTGCGCCGAAGAAGTGGCCTTTATTGCCGATCGACCTCCATGTGTCTGTAGCAATCCGAGTTCAGGATGGAACAGGCACTTTCCATCTTCTGATAATCACCTAGCTTAGCCACCACGCTTCTGATAATCCGAGTTCAGGACGGAGGGGCATCAGACCACCTCACTCATAAAGTTATGAAACAAAACATAGTACGAATTGTAACGGATGCTACCGCTCCCGATCCGCCAACACAGGGAAGGCGTAGTCCCCATGTGCGTTTTCCTATCGCTGCTGCGTCAGCAAGAGTGGTATGACGTGGACTCCACCTGTAAAGTCTGAGTGGGTATTTAAACATTTTTTTACAACGGAATATATGTTGCCCAAGATGATACCAAATACATCAGTAGCAGCAACCTGGGAGGCGGATGCCTTCAACGCCGGACTTTGTCTCCGATGTCCGATTCCGTCGAACGACGCCATCCCCCGCGGCCACGGCGAGGTGTTGGGGCGAGTGGATGGACCAATACGAACTGATGCATCGGTCTAGATGGGATCCCAACTTATATCTAAAGATAACATCCTTGGGTGTTACATGAAGCTTCTCAGAGTTTAGATCATTTGGGCCATTGGATGGAGTCTTCACGGGTACGTGCAAGCCATCCGTGTCACGGTAGAAACAATTTTACTGCCGAAGCCAGGAATCACCGCGTTGTATAAATTGCGCCAACCCGCGCGCGCAAACCCTAGCCGCCAGTCGCCGCGTCCTCTTCTCCCCCAATCTCTCCACTCCGTCTCTTCCCGTGTGTGGCCGCCGGCCCGCCGCCAATTCCTACTCAGATCGAGCCCCCTAGCAGGAGGCAGATGAACGGAGGCAGTCGAGCGGGCCGCAGACAGAGTCGTCCAGGACGTCATCGTCGTCCTCGCCTTCAGCGTGCCCGGCGCCTTCCTCCTCCTCGCCTTCGTCCTCTGCGTGGATTCGTCTCCAATGGCGCGGGGTAGCAGTGGAGCTCGCGCAGCCACGACCCTCGGCCTCTCCGTCATCCTCAGCTCGACATGTGATGGATCTACCAGGTCGTCCCCGAGTAGCGGTGCTCAGCCCCGATCCATGGACGAGGACGACGGCCAGCAGATGGCAGCCCCCCATCCCCTGGCCTCATCCGCATCTTCTCCCCTAGCTGCCGAGCATGGCTCACAGTAGTGTGGAGAGTTTGTCTCAGAGGTGAGTCTATTTTCATTTATTCTCTTTTTCTCTTTAGATCTTTCTTCTACTATCTTTCTATTTCTTATTCTTTGTTATTGATTTGATTTGAATATAGGGTCAGCTACAACGAGTATGATCAACTCCGGCCAATCTCGTGCCGCCTCCACTTCCCCTTGCACAATATCGACATTCTCTCCTCTCAGGTCTGTACATAGAAGACCTCAAGCTATGCCATTAGGATATAGATGTAGCTATGCCATTAGGATATAGATATAGACCTCTCTTTCCGTTTTTTCCTATAATATGTCATATTCTGCTAGAAGTAATCCTTTTCTCAAATCAGTATGCTATGCTATTAGGATATAGATGTAGCTGTGATGTCCGAAGAAGTGGAGATGTGTAGTGGATGCCTCTATCCATTCGCGTGCGAAGCGATGACCTTGGCCAGAAAAAGGTTTCGGCGCTGGCGACCTAAATGCATCTGTAGGTAACAAGATCTTTATTGTCTCTCCCCCTCAGATGTTTTTGTTTTGCCTAGATATTGGTAAAAATATTCATGGTATTTTGGTCTGTACATGTGTGCATCTACGGTGAAAAATCAGTTCAGGTATACTTTAAAAGGCAGTCAAGGCCATTGCCTTTAAATAGACATGTTTGTGGTGAGACAGTAATACTTGTAAATTCGGCACTCTTGGTGATATCCTGATTTGATTATAGCTCACATTTGAGAATTCTCGATTACAATTTGTTAAGGTGAAAGAAGTGTGCTTAGGCTACCGGTCTCTTTCAATTTGGACCTTCTTTTCCTTTTCTATATGTCGTGGTGGTGTCACGGCAGATGCCATAGGATGGCTAAAGTTGTGGGGACGAAGGACGCTGGAGGTATTCGGGGAGGGATCACGCGACGAGTAGACGCGTGAGGTAAGAACAACACACTGCAAACAACACGATCTACCCAGGTTCAGCGCCCTCGTGAGGAGGTAAAACCCCTACTCCTGCCTCTCTATGTGTATTATGATGTTTCTCCGAGTAGCCACAGTACAAAAGATATCTCTACCGAGTAGCCTATCGCTCCTCTCCGGGTAGAGCTAGGTCAAGAACTTAGGGTTTCTAGGATGAGAGTGTAGTCTCCAATGAGCATGAGCGTGCCTCGCGCAGGAGGCGGCTGGGCACCTTATATACACGATGCCCAGCCGGATACGTCCAAATACGAACAAGTGTCGACATAGTGTGCACACTGTCCTTCTTCCGGGTTCCCGCTGACAGCTTTTGCTCCCAGCCTTGGCTTCATCCGGAAAGTCGTTGGGCAAAACTAGGGGACAGGCGGCTAACACTGTACCTAGGCACAGAGTAGACCCCCCATATCCTGCCACAGCATGCTCCCATGCTGTCACTGTCAGGCACGTCGTCCCCAAATGAACAGTAGTTCGCATGCCGCCAAGTACGGACCCAGGATACGCGGGATCCTGTGTCAGAACGGCTCCTTTGACTTTCTGGCCGAGTAGGTTCCCGCCAATTGTTCCCGCCAATTGTACTCGGGTCAACCTTCTACCCGAAAGGATAGAACTTGCTTGATTTCTCCTTCTGGTCATCTTGAGGTGAGACCGAGTAGCAGTCAACCGGGTAGCGAGTACCAGGTAGTCGGCTACTCGACCAAACCTCCCTTCTGTAAGCTGCCTTTACCACCTGTCTTTACCCTACTCGGGGGTAACCCCCCGACAGCAGTCCCCGAAGCTGGTTGAGTCTTGCGAACTTGTTCACTAGGCTCATCCAGCTTAAAAACCAATCTTTGCATCTCAGCCCTTGAACCTCAAGATGCCGAGAAGAACTTCCGAGTAGCTGTCTAGAAAGTACATTGATCGTTCTCTCTTCCGAGTATCACTTGCTTTCTACTCCGTAGCCGAGTAAAAAGACTTATGCAAAGTACCTTGGGTTTCCTCTCTTCCAAGTATCACTTGCTTTCTACTCTGTAACCGAGTAAAAAGACTTAGAGAATTTTCTGGAATCGAGCCGTTGCGGCACAGAGCACAATCCAGCCCTTCGCGCAGCAACTGCCCACGTGTCAAGCATCCAAGACCTTGTCGTTTCGTTGCCCAGGACACGACCTGCCACGCGTCCAGTTTCCACGCAGTGGGCCCACCGGCCGTCGTGTCCCATCAAGTGCAGTTATTGGCCACGATTCGGTGGTGGGATCCAATGCGGCCGTTACGCGCGCAACCTGCGCTTGTGTGCGTTTCTAACCGGCCACAGGATCCGCCACACGCCACAATTGATCCCACTCCCACGATGGTAACGGAAGATCCGCAGAGGAGATATAAATACCTCCCTGGCAATTTCCTTTTCCCCTTCCTCGCACTTTTCCTCCTTCGTCTCCTGCGCTTCTCCGCCACCGTGCTCTCCGCCGCCGCGCAAGCTCTCGCGCCGCCGCGAAACCAATCTCTCCACCAAATCCTTCAACACCTCTCACTCACCCCACCCGCAGCAATGGCCAAGGCTGGCTGGGCCGGTTCCTCCGTCACGGCTGAGGACTGCGCGTGGCTCGTCAACACCCGGCGGGTGCCTCCCGGCGTGGAGTGCCGGGCTCCAGGCAGCGAGCTCGTGCCTACTCCGCGGGAGGGAGAGCGGGTGGTCTTCATGTCGCACTTCGAGCGCGGCTTTGGACTGCCCGCCTCCGACTTCCTGAGGAACTTCCTCAACCATTTCGGCATCCAGATGCACCACCTTCCCCCCAACGCCGTCGTCTTCCTCGCCTACCACGCCGTGGTCTGCGAGGCCTTTCTCGGCGTCCGGCCCACATGGGAGACATGGCTCAGGTATTTCCACCTGCGCCAACAATCTACCGGGAAGAAGGACTCCGCGGGCAACGCCCGCGCCACGGACACCGGCTGCGCCATGATGGTGCAGCGGTCCGGGACGAACCACCCCCGCGTCAAGGGGCTGGACTCCGTCAAGCTCTGGCAGAAGACCTTCCTGTACGTCAAGAATGTTGCCGCCGCGGAAGGAGCCCGACTAGACGACCGCATCAACCTGCCGATTTGGAGCAACCGCGCTCCAATCGGCTTGTACTGGAAGGACAAGCCCGTCAACGACGACGACGCCATCGAGATGGAGGATCGCCTTAGCTGGCTGAAGGCGCAAGGCCTCAAGAATGACGATCCAGTGGCGTGCTGGATCCAGCGGCGAGTGCTGCCTTTGCAGGAGCGCAGCCATCTCATGTGTTACATGGGAGGCCCCCGCGACTGCACCAGGACCACCACCGTTGAGATCGACAACATCGATGTTCCTCTGCACGCCAGGAACATCATGACGACAAGCCTTGGCGACCATTGGCAGTACGGGTTTACCCCGTACAGCCGTACGAAGCCGATTGAACGGGTACGCTTTTCTTTCTCTGCATTACTTTCCGACTAGATAAGTCCTTCCCTTGCCGCGAGTAGCGATCTCCTTCTGCACCGAGTAAGATACTTAGCCGGGTTGCGTAGGCTTAATGTGCTTCGTGCTTGCACGCCTTGCCGGGTAGCCTATTCGAGAATAACTCCTAGGCTTGATGTGCTTTAGACCTGCACGCCCTTCCGAGTAATTCCCTCCCGCAAACATGCTTAGGCTTAGTATGCTTTGTGCTTGCACGCCTATTCGAGTAGAATGCTTAGTACATTGCCTAGGCTTTGTGTGCTTTGTACCTGCACGCCCATCCGGGTAGAATTTCTTCCTGGTACCCGGCCAGTCTGTGATCTTTTTCTGTTTTTCAGGTTCTCACGCGCCAGCTCATCGAGAGCAATGACGTTTTCGAGAGCAACTGGACTGCTGATCGTGAGGAGGACGACGTGCCTTCTCACGATGCCGCGGAGCAGTCCAACCCCTCTCGCTCCCCCGTTGCTGACAAGCGGGATGCTCTCCGCACCTGGTCCGATGAGGACTTCGATGGTAAGTTCACTTTCAATTTGACTGCTTCCGAGAAGGATCAATTCCTTGTTTGCTGTTTCTGATTCCTTCCCCTTTCTCTTGTATTTTCAGATGAAGGTGCCGCGGAGAAGGATGACGAGGACGAAGGCGAGAACGAGGGCGCGGCGCCCCTAGCCGCCAAGCCTCTGTCCGTCGCCGCTCCTGAGACTCGCAAACGGACCGGCAGTGGGGCACCTGCACCTCCTGCCAAGAGGAAGAAGCCCACCGAGAAGAAGGTGGTAGTGAAGAAGCCCAGGCGAGAGCTCAAGTCCACCACCGCGTAAGCCCTCTTCCCGGTTGCTTCCCTTCTCCCGCTGTACTATTCTCCTCAGATCTTTTCTAACTTTTGGTTTCTTCCCACTCTACAGACCTCCCATGAATGCGGACGCAGCTCTCGCGTCCGGCCAAGCTAAGGAAACACCAGTGCCTCTCATCAATCTTGATGATGACGAGGACCACACCGCCCGTGCTGCCGCTGCCAATCCGCAGGCAACTGATGCACAAAGAGCAGCGGCCGAACCAGCGGCACAGGACGCTACCGTCCGCCAGGAAAGACCCCCTTCTCCTCCGGCTAGCAATGCCGAGGAGAACCAGGACCGAGATATGCAAGACAGCGCCGCCGAGGAGCGCCCAGAAGCAGAGCAAGAGCAGCCGACCACAGGGGCTGCTGCGCAAGGTCATCTTGCCACAGAGCAGCGAGTGGAAGCCACCACTGCCATGGACGCCACCCCAACCAACGCCGATCCACTGAGCGGCGTGCAGCCAGGTGATGCACCGAGCAGCTCTCTGCCGGGAGCTGCACAGGGCGATGGATCTGCGGCGCCACCCACCGCACAAGGCCCTACACCGTCCAGCTCCTCCTTGTCTCCGCAACCCAAGGATGCACCTAACTCCCCTGACGGGCGAGTAACCAGGCAGCAAGCCGCCCTGGATGCTCTGAGGAGCGAGGTGGACAGAAGGGCAGCTGAGAAAGAAGCTGCGGAGAAGGCCAAGGCGGAGAGAGAAGCCGCCAAGAAGGCCAAGGCAGAGAAGGAAGCCGCCGAGAAGGCGAAGGCCATAGCTGCCGGGAAGAAAGTCGCAGACCCCGAGAAGCTGCGGGCCGAGAAGGAGAGGGCGAAGAAGCGAGCCAGAGACCAAGTGCCGCCACCAACCTCAGGTGGGGCACTCGTGATCCGCGAGTCCGGCCCAATTCCCGCCGCGCTCTCGGCGGATGCTCGCGCTGCTGGCCAGCCCTGCTACCCGGAATACATGATTGAGGTTAGCCACCAGCACTCAATCGGCTTCCCTCCCCAGGACAAGGCCTTAGCTATCCAGCATGGAAGGAAGGCCGTTGCCATGAACTCCCCTCCTCCAGATCCAAACCAACAACAGACTGCCAATATTGCTTCTCGTGGAGTCCAAGACAAACCCATAACATCCAAAGGCCTTGAGCAGGTACTGGACACAGTCGGCTTCATCGACGCCAAATGGGACAGCAAGGTTCTCGGCGTGGAGAAGTGGCATGGTCTCTCCCTTGGCGGCCTCGACCACATGCGCGTGGATTGGAACAAGGTCGACCTGGGACACAAGCCCATGACCGTCTCCACCGAGACCGCGACCCTTGCCGCCAAGATGTTCCTGCATCGCAAGAACGCCGAGGACGTCGAGCAGGCCTACGCAGTAAGTTCTCCTTATCTTTTCCGAGTTGAATTTGCTTCTCTTTCATTCGCCTTTCTGTTCCTTTCCATCACTCCCAGTCCCCGAGATTCTAGCCGAGTAGGTGGATACTCTCCGAGTAGCCTCCTACTCGGGTTGAATCTTATCTGCTTTATCTAACTTTCTTCTTCTTCTCGCTTCTCAGGACAGCGTCCTGAAACGGACTAACTTGTACCGCCATCTCCTCTGGAACCATTCCATCGCCAGGCGGCGCATTGCTGCTTTGGAGAAGGAAAAGGCAGCTGCAGAGCCCGCCAGCAAAGATGCCAATGCCAGCACTCAGCAGCTGGCCGAAGTGCAAGGTACACTTTTAGCTGCGCGATTCGTGCGTTTTGTGTTTACGCTCGCTTATGCTTTCTTTTGTGCTAACCTTTCTTCTCTGCAGAGAAACTGAAGAGCCTTGCCGAGGAGCACAGCAAATGCCGTGCTTTCGCGCAAAATGCCGAAGCCACCATCAAACGGCTAGATGGTGAGTTTGTCGCCCACTTGGCTTAGTCTTGAATCCATGTCTTCATTGCTTCTCGTACTGATCCTGTCTGGCTCTTCGCAGAAGATCACAAGGTGTTTGCCGCAGCACACCGAGAGTGCGTCCAACCGGACGAGTTGAAGCACGAACTATCCAAGCAAGCTGGTGTGTTGCTGGACCACCATGCCAGCGAGACCGAGAAGCTTCAACTCCAGCTGCAACGGGCACTCCAGGATGCCATCAACATTGGCGCCGAGAGAGACCGAGCCATCGCCGAGAAGGCCAAGGCCGAGGGCACTTTCAGAGCCAAGGAAAGGGCCCTTGAGCAGGAATGCGAAACCTTGAAGAAGGCCAACGCTGATCTCTTCGCCCAGATGAACGGCTTGCGCATGATCCAAGAAAGGCATATCTCTAACGAGGAAGCCTGGAAGAAGAAGTTGCAGCAGCTGCGCAACGAACTGCCTGGTAAGTTTTTCTTCACTGCTTCTTTTCTTCTCGGTTGCATACCTTCTCGGATTTTCCCCTACTCGGCTATTCCCTTCTTGGTTTTGAAGTTTCCCTTTGCTCTTTCAGCGATCTGGCCTCATCTTGACTCTCCAACAGAGCCTTCACTGGCCAAGATCAGGGCTGCTCGCCTTGCGAAAGGTGAGGCAGCAGATCCCAGGGCCGAGATCGAGGACAGCCTGCTGGTGCTCAAGGGCTACTTCGAGCAGCTGGCTGGCTTCGGAACGGATCTGATGCACGAGGGCTTTGAACTGCATAAGCTTTTCTGGCCTAACGATCCTCCGCCCAAGTCCATGAAGGGCCTTGCCCTCAAGCTGAAGAACGTGAAGAAGGAGCTGAAGAAGTGGCGCGCTTCGGGAGCCCGTGCCGGTGCGGATGTGATGCTTCTCTGCATCGCATCCTGGTACGAGAACCTTAACATGGAGCTCATCCGCGGGAAGCGCAATGACTCCAAGTGGGAGCTAGATCCCGACTGCGTGGCCACTCGCAAGCAAGTTGCCTACGAGGTCGCGGAGTGCGCCGAGACGGAGACCTATATTGATGGCCTCCCTGAGCCCGACACCGACTTTGAGGACGAAGGGGAAGATGACGAAGAAGGCGACTCCGATCTGGAAGGCTTCTTCGACTCTCCTGAGGGCAAGGCCGGGAAGCGGAAAGGCACGGCCGTCTCGAGTAGCGACGAGGAGGTTGAGCACATCGAGACTGCTCAACTCGAATTCGGCACCTCCTCCGGCGCTGCTCTTGATGACACGGTGCCCCCTCCTGGCCAGGCTGCAGGTTCCTCCTCGGCTCCTGGTCCCGTCTCGGTGGCCACGGCCACTTCCGAGCAGGCAGCCCCCCAGCAAGCTGCCGAGATGACGGAATCCACCACCGTCCAGACGGAAGCGGACGCCACCCACGCAAGCACCGAGGAAACAGCCGCCGCGACTGCCACTGAAGAAGCAGCAGCCAAGGCCAGCGCCGAGAACATTGCTTCCTCTTCATAGATCAACCTGCAATCTTTTTCACTTCGAATACTTATCAGATCCCCGGGATGCCGGGAGCAAATGTCATATACTCTCTTTGTTTTGCTTGCTACACATTTTTATACCCACTTTGTTTATTTCAATATTAGTCAATTTTGAGCAACTCTGGCTCAATGCCGAGTTGTGTTTCCATGCGAGTCCCCGAGTAGCATTTCTTATTCACCCTGTCCTTTCATCTTTGCTCTACCCGCGACTTGTCGCTTGTTTGGTATTCGAGTCACAAGAGTCGAGTAGCAGGGTTGCAAATACTTAGCCGCCAGAAACAATCATGATAACGCAGCCCAACACTTAGCCGAGAAGGCGAAAACAGGGAATAACAGTAATAAACTGTCTACTCGGTTCCTGCACTCTTTCTTCCCTAGTGATTTTCGTGTGCTCATTGACCCTTTGCTTGTTCTCTTGCTTGCCATGAAGCCGGGTTTCGGACGACAGCAGAGTCGAAGAGTTGGCATATAGGTTTAAACACAGTACTCAATACACTTATGAGTTCTGAAGTGGAGCACCCGAGTTGACAAACAGTAAAGCCGAGTAAGAAAAACACTTAGAGCAATTTTGGACGAGGGCAGTCCCCGAGAACAATTTTAGATTGCAGAGTAGAATTTCAACTCGGATGAGAGGGTACATACACATCTTTGCTTACGAATGAAAGCGACGAAGTAGAGCTACATTCCAAGGGCGCTTGGTTTCCTCTCCAGCTCTATCTGCCCTGTTCGCCTGTGACGGGCGCACATCTACAAGGTAGTACGCATCATTGTGCAGCGCTTTGCTCACAATAAAAGGCCCTTCCCATGGAGGAGACAACTTGTGCATCCCGGCCGTGCGCTGCACAAGCCTAAGGACCATGTCTCCTTCTCGGAAAACCCTTGGGTTCACCTTTCGGCTATGATAACGCCGCAGGTTTTGCTGGTAGATAGCCGAACGTGACAGAGTCAGCTCTCTTGCTTCTTCAAGCAGGTCAACGTCGTCTTCTCGAGCTTCTCTCGCCTCCACCTCAGTGTAGAGGGCTACTCGGGGGGAGTCATGCTCTAAGTCTATTGGCAACACGGCCTCAGCCCCGTATACCAAGAAGAATGGCGTGTAGCCGGTTGACCGGTTAGGGGTAGTCCTTAGACTCCACAACACCGCTGGCAACTCTTCTAGCCAACACCCAGGTGTTTTCAGCAACGGCTCGATCAGCCTTGGCTTTATGCCTGCCAGTACCATTCCATTTGCTCTCTCAACTTGCCCATTGGAGGCAGGGTGCGCGACTGACGCAACGTCTAGTCGGATATGCTTATCTCTGCAGAATCGCACCATTGCCCCCTCTGCGAAGTTGGTGCCGTTGTCGGTGATGATACTGTGCGGGTAGCCGTATCTCATGATCACATCCTTCACAAACTTCACGGCTGTGACTCCATCACACTTCCGAATAGGTTTCACCTCAATCCACTTGGTGAACTTGTCCACCATGACCAAAATATGTGTCATGTTGCCTTTGGCCGGCTTGAAGGGCCCAACCATATCCAAGCACCAAACAGCAAATGGCCATGTGATAGGAATTGTTTTCAACTCGGAAGCAGGCATGTGAATCTTACTTGCAAACATCTGGCAGCCGTTGCACTTCCTCACGATATCTTCAGCTTGCTGCAGCGCAGTGAGCCAGTAAAAGCCATGCCGAAAAGCTTTCTTGACCAAAGCCCGAGAAGAGGCGTGGTGCCCGCATTCCCCTTGATGTATCTCCACCAGTATTTCTTCTCCTTCTTCTGGGCTCACACACCGTTGCAGCACACCAGTGGCACTTCTTTTATGCAGCACATCTTGGACTATAGTGTAGCCCTTGGACTTCCTCTGAATCTGCCTCGCAGTCACTTCATCTTCAGGCAAAGCACCGTCCCTTAGAAAGGATAATATGGGCATAGCCCAACTCGGTGTCTCCCGTATGGGAAACACTGGTTCGTCCAGTTCCATTGGGACAGGCTTTTGCGGTTGCACAGGAGGAGTAGGAGCGCTTCTCTGCAGCCCGGACCGATTGGCGAGAACTTCTTCAATGAATGCAACAGCTTCTGGGTTGAGAGCGGCAGTCCCCGAGTACTGAGCGACAGTCCCCGAGTAGGGAGCGACAGTCCCCGAGTAGGGAGCGGCAGTCCCCGAGTAGGGAGCGGCAGTCCCCGAGTAGGGAACGGCAGTCCCCGGGTTTCCTGCAGCACTCTCCCAGTCAATTTCCATTGGGTCAGATTCTTCATTTGGCAGAGAAGGAACAAAGATGGATTCCGAGTTGGGGGAAGGCTTGATGGAAGGCTTCCTCAAATGCTCCAAGGCAATCCCTGCCGGGATGGACTGCCGAGAAGATCCCAACTTGGACAGCTCGTCTGCTGCTTCGTTCTCTGCTCGGTGAATGTGCTGGAACTCACAGCCTTCGAAGAACCCAGTCATAGACTGTACCAGGAAGCGATACGATGCCATGTTGGCATCCAAAGCATCCCAAGTACCCGAAACTTGCTGCACCACCAAATCTGAATCGCCATAGCATATAATGCGCTGCACACCAACCTCCTTGGCTACTCGCAGACCATGCACCACTGCCTCGTACTCGGCTACATTGTTGGATGCCTTGAAGTGAATTTGCAGCACATACTTGAGTTGATCCCGCTTGGGTGATGTAAGCACAACACCAGCGCCAAGGCCTTCTTTCACCTTTGAGCCATCAAAGTGCATCCTCCAATAATTGGAGACTGGAGCAGGAGGCTCATACTGCATCTCGGCCCAGTCCACAAGAAACTCTGCCAGGACCTGAGACTTGATTGCTTCTCTTCTCGCATACGCGGGAGCGTACGCGGCTAGCTCAATCGCCCACTTGGCCACTCTGCCACTCGCCTCCTTGTTACCCATGATATCCGAGATGGGAGCTGAACTCACAACAGTGACGGGGTGCTCCTGGAAATAATGCTTCAGCTTCCTGGCGCCCAGGTACACACCATATGTCATCTTCTGATAATGCGGATAGTTTTGCTTGGAACTGGACAACACTTCACTGAGATAATAGACTGGGCGCTGCACACTCTTGCCTTCTTCTTCTCGCTCCACCACAATCACCACGCTGACTACTCGGTTAGTCGCAGCAATGTACAACAGCATAGGCTCCTTGGGTAGCGGACTAGCCAAGACGGGAGCAGTAGCCAGCATTGCTTTCAACTCATTGAATGCCACGTCCGCCTGCGGAGTCCAGGCAAACTTGTCACTTTTCTTCATCAGCTGGTACAGAGGCAAAGCCTTCTCGCCCATTCGGCCCAAGAAACGGCTCAGAGAAGCCAAACAACCCGTGAATTTCTGCACATCTTTCAGTGATCTCGGCAGAGACATGCTCTCAATAGCTTTTATCTTTGAAGGGTTAGCTTCAATGCCACGGCTAGAAACCAGAAATCCGAGTAGCTTTCCAGCCGGTACACCAAAGGTGCACTTACTCGGATTCAGTTTCATTTTGTACTTGCGTAGGTTAGCAAAGGTTTCCTCCAGGTCGGCAAGCAGAGTATGTGTTTTATTCGTTTTGATGACAATGTCATCTACGTACACCTGCACATTCTTGCCGAGCTGGTCATGCAAGCATTTCTGCATGCATCTCTGATAGGTTGCACCCGCATTCCTCAAACCAAAACACATGACACGATAGCAATAAGCCCCGTACGGGGTAATGAAAGCAGTCTTTATTTGATCAGCAGGGTTGAGTGCAATCTGGTGGAAACCAGAATAAGCATCAATGAAAGACAGCAATTCACAGCCAGCAGTGGAATCGATCACCTGATCGATGCGGGGTAGCGGGAAAGGATCCTTGGGGCACGCCTTGTTCAAGTCGGTGTAGTCGACGCACATGCGCCATGCAGTGGCGGCCTTGGGATCCTCCTTCTTCTTCTCGACCATGACCGGGTTGGCTAGCCAATCCGGATGCAGCACCTCCATGATGAAGTTACTTATCAGCAGCTTGGTGATCTGATCACCGATGGCCTTCCTCCTCTCATCTCCGAAGCGGCGCATAGCCTGCTTCACGGGCTTGGCGTCAGGACGCACATGCAAAGAGTGCTCAACCAACTCCCTCGGGACTCCTGGTAAATCTTCATTGGTCCAGGCAAAAACATCCCGATTCTCACGGAGGAAGTGGATGAGCTCGCTTTCCTATTTCTCTGCCAACCCGGAGCCAATAATGGCTTCGCGGTCGGGGAACTCAGGGTCGACCTGAATCTTCTTCGTCTCCTTGGCAGCTTGGAAGGCAGTGCCCTGCTGGATACTCGGCACACCTTGTGCGCCAGCTTGCGCGGACTGAGCCATAGCCACCACCTCGTACATCTTCCTCTTCTCGGCAGCAATCACCATTGACTCCGCCAACTGGGAACCAGCAGAGGCACATTCAATGGATTTCTTGTAATCCCCCGAGATGGTGATTATGCCATTGGGACCGGGGATCTTCATCTTCAGATAAGCCACATGAGTGGAGGCCATGAACTTGCTCAGAGCTGGCCTGCCGAGTAGAGCGTGATACGGGCTCCGATGGTCCACCACCTCGAACTGCAGGCGCTCTGTGCGACAGTTCTCCCGAGTACCGAATAGCACATCAATCCACACTCGGCCAATCGGGTTGCATGAGACCCCGGGCACAATGCCATGGAAGGTAGTCTTGCTAGGCAGCATCATGTTCTCGGCCATGCCAAGCTTCTCGAGTGTATCCCTGTACACAATGTTGATGCTGCTGCCGTTGTCGATCAGCACCTTGCTGAACCTCACATTCTTCACGGGACCCAGGAAAGTAGGATCCAGCACCAAGGCATAGCTACCCGGATTGGGCATCACCTTGGGATGATCTACCCGGGACCACCGGATCTCCTTGTCGCACCAGTACATGTAGTGAGGAACAGCAGGAATCACTGCATTGACCTCCATGGCTCGCCTGTGCTGCGACTGCTTGTCGTCAGGCTCAGAAGTGAAGATCATGTAGCTCTCATGGTGCTCTTGGTACTGATTGGAGCCATTGCCCCCATTGTTGCCATTGTTGTTGTTGCCCTGGTAGTTGTTGTTGTTGCCTCTGTTGTTGTTGTTGTTGCGGTTGTAGTAGTTGTTGTTGTTGTTGCGGTATCGCTCGTTGTTGAAGTACTGGTTGGCTCCTAAAGCCACCTGGTTGACGTTTTCTCTTCTCGGGTACACTGGCGGCCGAGCTGCAGGTGCACGAGCAGGCTGCACATTGTCATTGGCATTGACGGCTGGCGGGGGAGGAGGAGGAGGCAAGCCATCACTCTTGATTGCCTCCCACCACTCGCATTGCCGAGTAGTGTGGTTAGCAGGCCTCGACGGATGGTGGGTGTGAAAGCTGCACGGGCCATCCTTCATGTCATCGAAGACAAACTTCTTCGGCTGCTCGGAGTTCCCGCTACCCGACTGGGATCCGCGAAATGGCTTCTTGTTGCCTTGGCCCTGGTTCTGGTTTTGCCCGTAGGCTCCAGCAGGTTTCTGCCTCTGGCCACCACTGCCTCCAATATTCACTGCATTCACCTCCTCGGGATCATACCGGTTGTCCACTCGGCGCTTGTTGCGGAACTCGTTGCGCTTGCTGCCGTTGAAGTTTCTTCTCGGCTCAGAGGAGTCCATCAGTGGCTGAGTAGGATCACCGAGTGCGTACTGATCCGCAATCTTGATGGTCTCGGCCAGGGTGTTCGGCATCTCTCTCTGCAATCTCTGCCAAAGCATGCTGCCATGTCGGCAACCCTGCGCAAACCAAGTGATGGCCTGAGCTTCATTCACACCCTCACAGGTGTTCCTCAAGGTGCTCCACCGAGTAAGATACTCGCGGTCAGTCTCGTCTTCTCGTTGCTTGCAGGCCGACAACTGCTGTGGCCTATTCGGCCTCTTGTATGTACTCGTGAAGTTGCTGATGAATGCGTCCGAGAAGTCCAGCCAGCAGTTAATGCTGTTCTTGGGCAGGTTGTTGAGCCAAGTACGGGCTGGACCCTCTAGCATTTGCGGCACATAACGCACCGCCCATCTTCTGTTACCATTCGCGATGTGGACCGCGGTAACATAATCATTGAGCCAATCTTCAGGCTTGGTGCTACCATTGTAGCTCTTGGTGCCCCTTGCAAGCTGGAAACCCTTCACGGACGGCTCGTTCATGATGCGCGGGCCAAAGCACTCGGGGCCAGGGGGACCCGTGCTCTCCAGCCGCGCCGACAAGCTGATTCGGTCCAACTGATGCCTTGCATCTCCAACCGCCAACACACGGTCACCAACACGGTCCCGAATATCATAACCGGCCATCTCCATGGCCGAGTTGCCGTCATCATACCTGTCCACCTGCACTGCCGCAGGCTGCTCCACCGGGTTGACGACCTGCGCCACAGCGCGCGGCTGCTGCCTCTGCCGAGTAGGCTGAGCTGCGGGTTGCCGAGAAGTACCCGGACGCGCGGCTTCTCGGACACGGCTTTGAGCTTGATAGGCTTGAGAGCCTGCTCTTGCAGCATTGTGTTCCTGCCCAGGCTGCTGCGGCACAGTAATCTGTCTCGCGGCAGCAGCCGGGTCATACACCTGCATCTGCCTGTCTCTGCCCGAGCGGCCGCTGCGGCTCTTCTCGCGGCTGGGATGCGGAGATGAGGCCTGGTCGTTAGATCTAGCCGCGTGCGAATGCACCATCTGCGAAGCCCCAGCCCCAGGATTGGCCTTCCGGAACTCCTCGTTCTGCCTAGCAGCTTCCAACACTAACTCATTGAGCCTCTCCTGCTGCCTAACACGTGCATCGCCGTCTAGACGAGGCAACTCGGCAGCAACCGCCTCTGCAGCTCTAAGGGTTTTGGCGGGTGTACTGTATCTGGGCCTGGTGGAGGTGTTTGCGGTGGCGGACTGAGCGGGAGCCTCTACAACCGTTGCCATCTCGGCACCAAGGTTACGACGAGTAGCACCTACTCTGCTAGGCCTCCTAGCAACCGGCGTAAAACCATGGGCCCTATTGTACTCAAGCTGATCTAGACTAAGTTCTAACCTCACCTTGTCCAACTCCGCCTGCTCGGCGAGCAGCTCCAAGCGTTGCCGCTCGAGCTGCTCCCTCATGGCCAGGAGCTCGACGTCGGTAGAGGCTGGCATGCCAAGCCGCGCAGCAGACGCGGGAATGGCCGCAGAAGTGGAGGGCGGCATGTTGCTCTCCCTCTCGTAGGGCCGGTGTACCCTGCCACCAGCCGGTACGTCCACCTCCTCGACGACGGCCGCAGCGCCAGTAGCGGCTGCGCCGGCGTTTGCCGTCAAGCCCGCCACCAGCACTTCAGCGCAGTTCGCGGAGCGAGACGCGGGCCTTCCGCGAGCAGCAATCACCGCGGGAGGATCCTCCGCGTCTTGCACCTGCTCAGGATATGCGTGGTCGACGACGGTGGCGATGTAGACGAGATGAGAGCCGAAGGAGACCACCGAGCCGCCCTCCGGCATGGCCTTGCCGCCGAAACAGCCGGCGTTGTCGATGACGAAGTCGAAGGAGCCGAATCTGTGGACAAGGCCACAGACCACGCGCTCCGCGGAAGAAGATCCCGTCCGAATAGTATCTCCAGCCAGCGCCGCTGCTTGCCCCACGGTGGGCGCCAACTGTCGTGGTGGTGTCACGGCAGATGCCATAGGATGGCTAAAGTTGTGGGGACGAAGGACGCTGGAGGTATTCGGGGAGGGATCACGCGACGAGTAGACGCGTGAGGTAAGAACAACACACTGCAAACAACACGATCTACCCAGGTTCAGGGCCCTCGTGAGGAGGTAAAACCCCTACTCCTGCCTCTCTATGTGTATTATGATGTTTCTCCGAGTAGCCACATTACAAAAGATATCTCTACCGAGTAGCCTATCGCTCCTCTCCGGGTAGAGCTAGGTCAAGAACTTAGGGTTTCTAGGATGAGAGTGTAGTCTCCAATGAGCATGAGCGTGCCTCGCGCAGGAGGCGGCTGGGCACCTTATATACACGATGCCCAGCCGGATACGTCCAAATACGAACAAGTGTCGACATAGTGTGCACACTGTCCTTCTTCCGGGTTCCCGCTGACAGCTTTTGCTCCCAGCCTTGGCTTCATCCGGAAAGTCGTTGGGCAAAACTAGGGGACAGGCGGCTAACACTGTACCTAGGCACAGAGTAGACCCCCCATATCCTGCCACAGCATGCTCCCATGCTGTCACTGTCAGGCACGTCGTCCCCAAATGAACAGTAGTTCGCATGCCGCCAAGTACGGACCCAGGATACGCGGGATCCTGTGTCAGAACGGCTCCTTTGACTTTCTGGCCGAGTAGGTTCCCGCCAATTGTTCCCGCCAATTGTACTCGGGTCAACCTTCTACCCGAAAGGATAGAACTTGCTTGATTTCTCCTTCTGGTCATCTTGAGGTGAGACCGAGTAGCAGTCAACCGGGTAGCGAGTACCAGGTAGTCGGCTACTCGACCAAACCTCCCTTCTGTAAGCTGCCTTTACCACCTGTCTTTACCCTACTCGGGGGTAACCCCCCGACACTATAGGATGGCAGTGGATGAACTATAATCGATCCATTAAACATGGCCATTCTGAAGCTAACCGATTATTGATGTTCCAATTGCAGTAGGTGCTTTACTTCCCCTCCTTGCTTGCCCATGTCAATTATATTCAATCCAATTGAGTATTCCCTGGGTCTACTAAATAGCAAGATGGCCATATTTTGCGATATCCTATAATTTTGCTGCTCAATGATGGTGCATCATTAAAATAGAGAAAAACTGGATGATATTTTTGCTAATAGTTGGCCCTCACTTGAATTTTGATTTTTGAATGTACCTTTCACTGAGTATCAATTTTGGGCACATGGATGGGCTTGCCTTTTCTCCCATTTTCATCTGTGTTTGTGATTTTGTTTGACTGGATCCGTGATAGCACTGTGTTTTTTCTGCAAGTGCTGATGTGATCTGCTCTTCCGTTGGATCTGGAGCTTTTCGTTCGTGCTGATTTAAGGCTGCTATGCTACATAAAAGGGAGGCAAGTTCACCTCGCAGTCTCCTCAATTCGTCAGTTCAATTCTCCCTCAATTTCTTATGTATAGGTCATAATCCAATATAGTTATTTAATTGAGTTTTTGCTCCATGTCATTTGTTCGGTTAGTATATCAACGCAGTATGAAACTCTTGGTGGTTGATATGGATTGTTCCATCTAGAAATTTATTGTTATATGCCAAGTTCTTTTGGTTAATTATTAAGGTAGTGATTTAAAGGTCAAATGTCTCATGCTTAGTTATTTTTTATTTTTTGTTTTCCTTGCATAGTCCCGAGTTTTCGTATCTAAAGGAGATTGAAATTGTAGCAATTCTGTATTTCGTTGAGAACAATGATGCTGGTTTCAAATTGATGTTGTCTCTGAATTTTCCTGTTTTCAAGTGTGTTTCGGTATATCTACCAACACCACCATTCATACTGCCTTCGATTGCTATGCAGGGCACCCAATAGCCATGACACAGGGAATGGAGTCGTCGAGGCAGCACTAATGCTCAGTATCGTGTCCTCTGACATGCGGGAAAGGGTGCAACCAGTGCTACAGACCAAGGACAGTATCCTCGGCAGCATGCCCAAATGAACGTCCTACTTATGTTTGGTTTTTGCATCTCTAGATCAGTAATCATCTCCCAATTACAGGTTTCATGTTTTTTTTTGCCTCCATTTGCACTGCAACAGGCCATGAACAATCTCTTCAGCCCACTACTATGCCTGCCACCGGTGAGCCAATTATTCTTCATATCTATATAATATTTCTAAAGGGGATTGAAATTCCAGGTTTTGTGTGTTTTCATTCAGGGAATATGTTTAAACAATAGTGTTAGTTTTAATTTTGATGCTGATGCGATATATGTATGATTTTTGTCTGGGTGTGTTTGGGATATCTACTCAAATTACTGCTTGGCCCCCACCATTCATAGTGCCTCGGATTCCTATGGACGCCCACTGACCGCGTGACAAGCTTTCTCAATTATAACTTGACTCGCATGTACATTATAGGGTGTTAGTTTTTTAGAATCACAATGGCTTGCATATATGACCTCTCAATTATATGACGAGTATTTTGGGTCCATGCTGATTTCGGGCCAGTTCAACTGTTTGTACTCCACAGTGTCAGCTTAATATATTTCACACTATGGCGCCTAATGGATTTGATTTAGTAATGCGTACATATTATGAATTATTGATCGAGAAACACTACCTTACCCGATCTGCTGTATATGTTTGTTAATTTGCTGATGTAAGTATCATCGCGTTGTATTGTTGATTTATTGACATGCACATTGTTATTTACGGATTATCCTATTCATGTTTCTCTAAAATGAAGATGAATTAATGTCCATTCGCTTTATTACTTGGCAATTAATTCTATATATATGTACTTCTCAAAGAGAAAGCTAGATCATTTCCTAAAATAAAGAAGCAAGAATGAAAAAGAGAGAATTTAGACACTGTTTGTTGATTCGATATAACGATACACATCTCCTGATTATCACATACATATCATATGTCTCCATTTACTAATTTTTTTACTTGGAATTACTGGAAGAATTTTCCATCATAGCTGATGGGTTTTCTTTGGAATATGAAGTAATGTGGATGTGTGATATCCTGATCATTGAACATTTGGGACCAGTTGAGAATAACATTGTGGTACCCCCCTCCTCCACTGTAGTACCTTATTTAATATAGTAATGGGTATTGTTTTCTCATAATGATGATTTTGAGCACTTAAATTGAGCTGACTGCTTTAACTCCCCACGTGTACTCCTTTCGAATCACTCCTAGACTATATGCTCTACTTTTGTTACGACTCCAATTACTAAGATGTTAGGGTAAATTCTCTGTCAATGCTTTGCTTTCTCCATAGTTATATATACATGCGATGATTTATTTCCTATAGTTGTATTGCTATCTCCCTGGGGTGCTATATGTGGGAATATGTTCCCTGCCGGTTTAGGCAAGCAACATGATACCTTCCTCCCTGATAGTGATGCTGCTAAGATTGTTGGGCCTAATGAACAGAATACACAAAATTGTTTTTTTTTTTGCTTTTTGTTGACTTTCCATTGAATTATTGTATGCGGAGATGTAGAAATCATACAAAAATGTAGCATGCCTTCAAATAGTTCAGTCAGATTGATGTTGTGCTTGCTTAGTCAAGTCTATGCAATTTATTGCACCAGAATATGTAATGGGGAATATATTCACAAAGTTTTTATCCTGTAGCGTGCAGGCATCTCAGTCTCAGCCCATAAGTCTCATGATTAGGTTGTTTCTCCACTAATGCTCTAAATGTATGGCGTTAGTAATCAGAGAAACCACAAATTTATGATTGATAATAAGTACGTCAGTTTTAGCTCTTTGTATGATCTTACTATCTGTTGCTCGATTTCTCTGAACCTAATGATATTTCACTGCTACTCTTTGATAGGTCGTAGGGGACTGAGTGACGATGTTTCGTGCTAGTAGAAAAGCCCTATTTTGCATGTATATATTGTCTCTCAATGACAACCCCCAGCAACCCATGCTTAATGGTATTTTGGTTCTGCCGTCCCTCCAGCTCTTCATTTCCCAGATGTCTCATTGTTCATATTGTTGAGATCAGCTACCTCTGTTTTTAGGAAGTGTTATTGGTTATACATGAAACCCATCAGCTATTTGAGATCATGTCTCCCTAATCCGGTTTAGATCGGTTAAACGATGAGTACCTATGTATTTAGTGCAATTTTCATTTATGTCTGTATGTCATGTGCACCTAAATGCAACTCTTATAGAGTTATCTTATGTTATATCTGAGATATGAAAGTGCACAGCTATGGTCTATTTATTTCTGCATATGCTTAGTTTGTCCATTTGCTGTAGTTATTGTTGATTTGATGCGCAACGTTACCATTGGGATTACACCGTGTTTTTCCAGACTTAAGATATGTTGATTGCTTTTCTGTGTTGCAGATGCAATCAAGCTTTTGATCCCAGGCAATTAGAATTGGTATTGCAAGGCATTACGTTTAGTTATATAACTAAAACACGCAGGATTTTAAAGTCTTATAGTCAAAACCTACGCATGTGAAGAGGAAGAGCTATCTTTCTTCTAAATATGTGCCTTTCTGAAGTCATTTGTGAACCTGACCATACAAATTGGGCACCCATTGCGTTGCTGAAAGTGATGCAGTGCTCCAAGCAATTGATTACATGGAATGCACCGATGACAAGATACTAAAGGACTATAACTATTGTAGAATGAAGGAAAATAGGGGCTCTGGTGAATGTTTTCTTCAGCAGATAAACAAGAAAGACCAGGAAATAAAAGCACTTAGCAAGAGCTGGAATTCCTTCATAAATGATGTATGTGGACCTGCGGAGAAGATCCCAGAAGATTATTGAGTAAAATTTATGTTAACCAGACTGATGAAGAACAAAAAAATCAACTCTATTCTTCTTGAAGTTGACAAGGCTGCTTCTGACCTTAGGCAGCTGATTATCCAATCATCCGAGCCGATCCAGATGATAGGTACATATCCTTAGTTTAGTGCAGATGAAAAACGCACTAATTACTGTGACACCGAGTTAGAAGAAGGTACCAACACAAAGTTTGGTTCCTGAGCCCACTAAGTACAATTTTATAGTATAGTTAGTTGTCAACCTACTGCTGCTATATATACACCCATCTGGCTATTTATAGAGCGCCCCGGTCTGTGATTTCTTTCACATGCAGGAGCTAAGCCACAATATGTAAACCGTTTACTTGGTACAAATACAACATCTTTATTATTATTTACAGCTTTTAGGAAAATATATGTTACTAACTATGGATCGTGGTCTTGCAGAGTATTGTCTGGGTGTTCCTACCTGATGCGGCATGTGATCTACTCCCTCCGTCTAGATACATCCAGATATAGAAAAGTGGAAGTCATCTATTGTTGAACGGAGGGAGTATGTTATCTTGTAGCTACTGTAGCAGGCCCGGCCAAAACTCAGCTATTACATTCTTAGTGCTGCTGAGTTAGTGTCTAAGTTGTCCAGCCTAAATGTATTATAGCCTCAACATTTATCCTCCATGTATGTACTGTGGTAGGTGTTTTTTTTTTCTTTTCTAAACGCCTGCTGAATCTCCTTATTATATGTCCTAATGTATGCGTTGCTCATAACTCTATGAATGATTATTTGCTCTCTGTGCTAAACCAACCATGTTTCAACATGATTGCGTTGTTACCAGCCTGCTAACTCATACTCCCTCTGTTCCACAATGTAAGCCTTTTTAGCAAGCTATTTTAGCTTGGTAGAAATGCTTACATTATGGAACGGGGGTAGTACTTTTTATATTAACCATTACCCTTATAATCTGTATATACTGTCGTAGCCACGGGCAAAATATTAAAAGAACCACCTGGTGCCGCGCGGCAAGCCGCGCTCTCAAATCTAGTAAGGAACGGGGAAGGCAATAGATCAATCGATTTGGGAAAGCAAAGATCACGCTCACGTGAGATTTAGAGAGCGCAAAAATCACTTACTCGCCGCGATTTCGGGAGAGGGAATCGGTGGGATCGCTGATTTTGGGGAGAGAATGGAGTCGGATACGGCTCCCTTGCTGCATATCTAGTCGCTAGGGGTGTGGGGGTCGGTTTCTCGGTTAGTTCGATGCACAGAGGGGTTGGACCAAAGTCACCGAAACTATTTCGGTTTTTGAGATTAGCTAACCGAGCATAGTACCGAATAAATCGGTTTGGTCACTTCGGATTCGGTTCAGGTTAAAACGGTTCGGTCGTTCGGTTCTCGGGTTATATGCCCACCCCTAAACAACATGATGTCTAGAGCAAGTCTAGTCAGTAAGGATGCACACAACGAAAAAAAAAGATAAAATAAAATCCCGTCGAAGCAATCAGCTCCTCGCAGAAGCAAGAGCAATTCCAGTGGTGGCGACATCGAGATTCTGAAAAAGGTTCTCCAAAACGGCGCCTCAGGAAAGGTAACAATGCACAAACATTGTCGTCGTTCGGTGTAACCGGCAAGGTCCGATCCTGAGTTTTCACCCCGTGGAATGTCCAATCTGCGCAGAAGCCTTCAACAAGGAAACGAGTAGGAGCCGACATTGCCAGGTAGAACCACCGAAGGTCGGAACTAGGGTTTTCACTCCGGCAGGGCCGACCTTGAGCAAGTGTAGCATGTGCGGCCGCACAGGGCCCCAATCGGTATGGGGCCACCTATGTACATGCATGCATGCCTATTAACTTACGAAGAAAAAGTCTGAATCAACATTATTTTTTGTATAGGGGGCATTGTCTTTCATTGCACAGGGCCCTTGACATGTCTGGGCCGGCCCTGCACCCCGGAAACTGAGACACAGAGCTCAATGAGCACTTCCAATAGCGAAGTCTGTAGTGTCGCCAATCCCCACTCGTCGAAAACACTTCTGCAGAACGCCGATTGTCCATGACACAAACTTTTCCCGATCTATTGTGAGTACTCCCTGGAATCTTCGACAACTCTCTACTCGACAGGAGCATGCGATTGTAACCGGTCTTCTTCAAACACATCTGCTTGATCCCCCTATCAACACCTAGGTAACCACAGGGATAAGTGTGCCAAGGCGGACCCAATGTCGATTGAGGCCGTCACTAGCCATAGGGTAGCAGATCTTCACGTCGACATCAGTTAGCGGTCTCAAGCTCAACAAGTCCCATTGGGATCTGGCTTTTCGAGCGAAACCACCATGACATACGCTCCTTCGTCGGCACCAAACAAATCGAGGCGAAGTTGCCGTGATCGACGTGCCAATGTTCCAACTGAAATTGGAGCTTCGTGATGTTTCAACCATGGCCATCTGTGGCCGCACCACACCCGATACCGGCGGAAAATCAAGGGCAGCGCGGCTTGCCGGCAGGCTGGCCGGCCGCCAATATCGTCCGCACTCGTCCCACACATATGCATAGCCATGTACTCCCTCTGTATCAAAATATACGATGTTTTAGCGTTTTCTACACAAAACGTATCTAGACAAGTTTTAGTGTGTACATTCATATGCATCTTACGCTAAAACATGTCTAGGTACGTTTTGTCTAAGAAAAGCTAAAACCTCTTACATTTGGATACAGAGGGGGTACATGCAGGTGCACCAACAGAAGGCATGTGCAGAGACACGCGTGCGCATGCAGGTGCACCAACAAAAAGCATTGAGTTCTGCATGCGCATCTTCCTTGGTTGCGCGGGATGCCTTCGGACGTGGCTTCAATCCACTTGCCTTCAGGCGGCTGATCCAAGGCAATGGCGACCAGATTAAAGGGGCAGCGACTAGAACCAGATCGGAATCCCTGCGACACACAACCATTGTGACTAGATCGGAAGACGATTATGAAGGGTTCGTTGCATAGAAAACAAAAAAAATCCTACGCGATAGACACCCGAAGGTCCAAGATCTAATCTAAGAGATGTAAGCAACAAGGAGAAAGAGAGTCTTAAGGAGAACATACTCTCGAAGACACAAAGCGTTACAAGATCGAATCTCGTTGGTGATGTAATCGAACTCACATCAATCTCAAGATCGCGAAGATGAGCGATGCAACCCGGAAGCCTGGAGAAAGATCCCAAGAATAAATTTATACAGCAGTGCCATCATGTAATTCTAGCCAAGAATCTCCCCTTCCTCCAACTCTTCTTGGAAGATCTGACGATGCTGCTGCTCCTCGTGATCGTCATCAGCCTTGAGGAAGAGTCCAAGATGCCGCGACAAGCTGTAGGGGCCGAGACCGTACTCGTGGATGCCGAGGCTCTTGATGACTGTCGGGTGGATGGTCTCGCTGGGCATGGCCGCCCTCTCCGTCTCAAGCACGTCCTGACGAGCCTTCTCCCTTGCCCTGCATCTCGCCTGCCTTTCCCGAGACTCCTTGGCACGGGCGAGCAACTCGCATGTTGGCGGCGTGGTGGCGCTGGCGCAGCTGCTGCTTGAGCTAGGGGGGCTCGCGCTGCTTCTTGCGTCATTGCCAAGATTCTTCGGGAACACCACCGGTGACGCGTCGCCGCAGATGTCCACGTACTCGTCCTCCTCTTGGGCGAGCGGCAGAGGTGCCGACACGATCGCCAGGGGCGAGACGCCGCCAACGAGGTCAACGTCCTCATCCTCTTCTTGTTGTTCTTGGTCTGCGCTATTGCGAAGGAACTCATCAAGCTGCTTCCGTATATCGAGGCAGGCCTCGTCCGGGACGGCGTCGAAGTCGATCTCCATTTCGTCGTCGTGGATGGCACGGCTCTGCTTCATTAACAACTCCATGATGTGATTGGGAAGTTCCGACGCTACCTTCTCCAGATCGGCCTTCAGCTGCCGCCGCTCACGGTCCGTCGTCTTCTTGCGCTTGATCACGGGAGGAGGAGACACCTTGATCTTCTTGGCCGCAGGTTCCTCGGATCGTGGCTCGGGCTCCAAGAACCTTCCGCGATGACTGTGCTTGACGACGCGGGGAGCCGAAGCGGCTGCCTTCTCGAGGAGGAGCTCCGAACGGAAACTCTGTCGAACGATCTGACGCGTGCGCTCCGTGTCGGGCATGTCGCCGACAACGCTGAAGATGGAGACCTTCGTCTTCGCGGCGAACGCCTCGCGTGTCACGAAGGCGCGCTTCCGCCCCAGCACACACGGCTCCCGGTAGGCGGCGACCTCCATGGGATCCGTCGTCCTTCTCCTGCGCGCAGCTGAACAGGACGGGAGAAGAAGATGGCTGGCTGCAAGACTCGCTACGGAGGGGGCTGAAAGACTCGTTGCGGAAGGGAGAAGGGATGCGCCGAAGAAGTGGACTTTATTGCCGAAGAAGTGTTTTTAGCAATCCGAGTTCGGCATGGAACAGCCACTTTCCATCTTATGATATTCACCTAGCTTAGCCACCACACTTTACCACAACAACTCGCTCATAAGTTAGGAAACAAAATAAATACTCCGTGTGAATTGTAACAGGTGCTATAGTTCGTGATCTCCATCTACATTTCCATATCCCTCCTGCGTCAGCAAGTCTGCTGTGACGTGGGCTCCACCTGTAAAGCTTGAGTGGGTACTTAAACATGAGACTCGAACCCTGAGAGAGAGCATGAAATCGATGACGCAAAAAACTCCTTCCTCAATCGTCAGACCACGCTCCGGTCACTAGTAGGAAAGTTGTTACACGCAATAGCAAAACAACGATGAAGTTAAACAGGATCGAACCAACGGGGACACGAGATTTTAACGTGGAAATCTCTTCCAACAAGGAAGAGAGAAAATCAAGGGCGCCAGCCAGCAAAACTTCACTATTTTAGGTGAGGTTACAAACGCGCCGGGATTTACAATGTGTGGCTTATCCCGTGCGGCGGCTTACAAGAGGTATATAAAAGTCGGTCCTGACCTAACTAGGTCGGTAACGGTGTATCCAACTCCAACTCGGTAACTCCGGCGACGGGCCTCGCGTAGCAGAAGCCGAACTTTCCTTTATCTTCATATGAATTTGGATCACCATAAAATAACACTCCACCTTGAGACAAATTCCCTCTTGTAGCATGAACGAGAACCTTCACCTGAAAAACACACAAAAAACACCTTCGGCGACAAATAGCCTCTTGGGCTAAGAAGTGATACCAACTAAGCTAGAGCAAAGCTCAAACTTAGCAATATGAACTGGCTTTGTCATCATATCAGGAGAACTATCATGAGTACTAATCTTGCATAGCTTCAGCTTACCTTGTGCAACAACATCACGCACACTCATGGAACATCTGATCCTTAGTAAGGTAAATAGCACTCTGACTGTCACAAAATAGATTAATGCAAGTATCATCTCCACAAAGCTCCCTCGCGTAGCGGAGCCGAACTTTTCTTTATGTTCATATGAATTTGGATCACCATAAAATAATAAAAGTGGTTATAGACACCAGCATACCACCAACGAGCAAGCCAAACGGTAAGCCGACACTAGTAGGAAAGTGGCTATAGACACCAGGATACCGTAGTAGTACGAATTGTAACAGCCGCTACCGTTCCTGATCCAACAACAAAGGAAAAGTGTAGTCTCCATGTGTGTTTCCCTATCGATGTTGCATCAGCAAGAGTGGTGTGACATGGGCTCCACGTGTAAAGCGTGAGAGGGTACTTGAACCTGGAAAATAATCCTATACGACCCGAAGGGGAATGACCCAGACCTAGACCACGTCGAGAGCCGTACACGTTCCAGAAAATGGTGATTTGCCACGTGATTTGATTAGCTGGAAACGTTATTTGCTACGTGGAAGCGTCCCGACGTGGTCTAGGCCTGGGTCGTTCCCCTTCGGGTCGTATAGGATTATTTTCCCTTAAACATGAGATTCGAACCATGAGATGGCATGAAATTAATGAAGGAAAAACTCCCTCTCTATATCTCTGTTTTTCCCTGTCTAAACTCTTGCGTCTAAAACTCCCTCTCCGAGTCGAAGCACATCGAGGATCTCACGCCGCGAGTAATCATAGGAAATAGGTAGTTACAGTGGCATCAGAGGTCTCGTCGATCGCGCCCCCGTTTGACCTGTAGCTGTAAAATCCATGGTGGAAGGTCACGAATCGGAGCTGGATCCCGATTTCGATCAGATTCAACATTGAATCGTGTAAATCCTGATACTGCTTGGCTGGGCTTGATGAGTGATCCGCGACGACGCATCCAAAACCATTCCCGCAGACATTTATCGTGCTGGAGAGGATGGGAGCGGTGGCGACACGCACGGATGAAGCACTCACGGTGATTCGCGCAAGCTTAGAGATTGTCCAGACGCAGATGGGCTCCCTCGACGCGCGCCTCGGCTTGCTCGACACCTCCTATCAGCAAGTGGCGAGCCAAATCGACCTCAAATCACGCATGGTGGGAAACCATACACGCATCATGGATGGCATTGAGTGGTGTCAGGGGTCCATGTCCCAGCAAATGGCGGCCACAGAGGCAGTGTAGAAATCGGCGAGGCCCTGCTTGCTGGATGGACCGACGGTCGTTGGACGTACAGGCGCCGGATGGTCCGGCGTGCGGGAGGGACTTGAACCCGAGAGTCGTCATGGGGGCGCCAATATGCACGGGAAGGCATCCAGCGTCTGGGACAGCGCTGGACTAGGGGCAGCTCGAACGTCCTAGGATTGTCAGAAGTTTGTAAAAATCTCGAAGTGCCGTCGGAAATAAAACAACAATGCTTATTGTGAACAAATCATAAACAATATGAATAGTATAGTACTTTATAATATATTGCACAAACTTATGCAATACCCGCACACACCGGTGCTCTAGATCGTACACGTACCTACGCATAGACCCCTCTGATACCACGATTGGTGTATGTAACAGAATTTAAAATTTTCTGTCATGCGAAGCACACATAATTTACTGTGCAGGTAAAGGCGTGGATATTTCTGATTCGTTGCTGACACGAAGCTCGAAAGTGGTGTCCCTTGACAAAGTCAATGAAGCCTGGTGAAGAGTCCTACGGCTAAGCCTAGCGGTGGTACTATTGTTGATTCCTCGTATCCCACCTTCTGGATCCAGAAGAGTTAAAGGTATCACATGTTACCTCTCCAAGAGATTGCACACATACGTTTGTCAAAGTCCTGCATCGCTACTCTGTCCAGGACTAGGCACCGCAGATTTGCAATTGAAGTGGAGAAGTTCCCAACACATGGGAGAGATGGAGAGATATTAGAGTTAGGTCTAATCAGGACAGGATCACCTTAGCCTAATTAAAAGAAACTCTAATTCTATTAGAGAAAACTCTAATCCAATTAGAGAAGGTTCGAATCCAATTAGAAAATCTCTAAACCAATTAGGAGGGCTCTAATTAGTCTTCTAATTATTAGAGAGGTTCTATTTCCTATTAAAAGGTGCTCTAATTAGTTTTTTTTAATTATTAGAGAGTTCTATAACCAATTATAAGTGTTCTAATTAAAAGCTCTAATCAGTTCTCTAATTCTTCTAGAGAAAGAGAGCGGCCAAAGGGCTCAATTGTGTATCTAAAAGAGAGAAAGGGTGGGGATTATATAGTGGGATAAAATGGAGACCTGCCAAAGGTGGAGAGGGCAGTTCCCCCTCTCCCTCCTTGGTCGCACCACTCCTCCTAGAAGGATTCGGATTGGACTACCTTTTGGAGTCCGATCACACGTCCTTTTTCCCTCTCATTTATTTATCCAACAAATTCAGAAAAAAATACTTATGGAAAGCTCGTGCACTTTGTGAGACCATGGGCCCCATGTGGCATTCCTTAAAATTAGGTTTTACCCATAGGGGGGATCTGCCCCCCCCCCCCTCCAGCACTGCTTCCATATAAGGAAAGTCCCCCGGAACTTTTCCGGAACCCTGTTACACCTATAGATAAAATCATCTATATTATGTAGCGATGTTAGAAACACTAACACCCTGGGACATCTCATGTCCTCTTCTATATCTCATATAACATTCTTCATACACCGACATTATTTCTCTCTTATGGTAACTTTCCCAAAATGACCCTGATTGACACGGGACTTGTTTCTGTTATATCATAGTGACATCAACCATTTATCTATTGATGTTAGAAAAATATTTCCAACATATCTAGACAACTCATGTACTCCGTAATCTCTCTTCAATATTTATTCTATCACGTCGGAATTACCCGAATGATACCCTACTCTCCTCCAGACCAATCCAATGCAAACAAAAGACTTTAACGCCTTAAGTGTGTGACCCCTACAGGCTCGATAACTAGTATACATGATTGGAAAACATATTTCCCAATCAATAATCAACATTGGGACCGTGGACGTCCATATTGATTCCTACAAGTTATTCGAAGAAAACTGCTGAACATGTCGGTTGTTAAGTAAGTTCC
Source organism: Alopecurus myosuroides (assembly GCA_028641055.1). Classification (NCBI taxonomy): domain Eukaryota; kingdom Viridiplantae; phylum Streptophyta; class Magnoliopsida; order Poales; family Poaceae; genus Alopecurus; species Alopecurus myosuroides. Next base: position 197,569,854 of record CM054063.1, on the reverse strand, counting down.
TATTACTTCGTGATACCAATCAATAACTCGGGACGAGATAAATGATAAGACCGTGATTAAACTCTTTAAGCGCCTTATCACATTATTACGGATATCCGGTATGATTCCTTTTACTCGTTACCGTGACATAGTATCCCCGTGACTAGTATCATGTCCTTGTATGCGCAGACTTATTTACCGATACGATGAGCCACAAGTGTAGGTGATCGCAATAGTCTTAGAGGGTAAATATAGCCTAATTTATTGATTCGACACAAGGGGAGCCAAATAGTACTTATAAGACTTAACAACTAAGTTATCAGTTCAGATGCAACTGAGAAGTATCTTGCTTCACACAATTTATTAATGGTAACAGTGATATAATAAGAACAGTGGTTTAATAGTAACAGTAGTAGAATTAGTAACATCGAATGTAAATGAATTAAGTAGTAGTGCTTAAAACACCGTAGGCATAGGGATGGATGTACGGGTGTTGCATGAATGAGATTAATCATGTAATAGAGGTAACATAGGGCAGAAATATATAAGAGAGTATCAAATTCATAAACTATCATAGGCATGTTTTGCGAGAATTGTCGTACGTGCTTGCAATAAGAACTTGCACGGTGTATTTTGTCCTACCATCCCGTTGTTGCGGGGCCAAAACAGTACTAATGATAATTAAGGTACTTGTTCTACCAAGCACCGGAGCAAAGCACTAACATATAGTGGAAACATGTAATCCTCGAACTAGAGTCTACCCCCTACGATATCCCAACCATGTCACCTTGGGGTCTCGGGTTGCGGACAATAATAAGTGTATACAATTAGTAGTAGATACGATCCAACACATCAATTATACTTATGAAAACATAACATGTTCATATCTGAAATCGTGACACTCGGGCCCTAAGTGGCAAGCATTCAGCACACCAAGTTGCAACAACGACAATAAACAACAATAGTTGATACTAGACATCAAGACGTAACAATATCATGACCTATTACATGACTAATCTCATCCAATCCCAACCATCCCATCTGCCTACAACAGGGAATTACTCACACATCGAAGGGGATCATGGAGGGTTAATGGATAAGTGATGGTGGTGACGATGGCGACGATCTCCCTCTAATCCAGGTCTCGGCATGGTGCCAGAAGATGAACTTCTGTCTCCCGAACTAGGGTTTCAGGTGTCGGCGGAACTGTGGATCGTTTTCGGGACATCCTCCGGGGGTTCTCCATTTCGGGGACGATGGAGTCTTATTGCCGGAGGGGACCATAGGGGTGGTCCCAGTAACCCAAGGCCCCCTGGCGCGGATAGGGGGCGTGGCTGGCACCCTAGGTGACCATTGGCCCCTCTCCCTGTCCTTCAGGCTCCGGGAGTTTTACAAGGAAGAATAATTTCTGGAATTTTCTGAGGAAATTGAATTTATGCACAAAACTAGACACCAATGGTAATTCAGCTAAAAACAAAGTTACTTCGTGTTAGTTTGATCCAAATCATGCAAATGTGAGGGAAAACAACAAGAAAAGTGGTCGGAAAAGTATATATGTTTGCAACGTATCAACTCCCCAAGCTTAGCTTATTGCTTGTCCTTAAGCAATTTAGTTGACAAACTCGACGTGATAAAGAAACTTTTACAAACACTTTTCAATTCATAGTGTGTGCATAAGACTTCCATGATCAGTATTTAACAAGTACATGATAATTTCTACAAGGATAATAAAGCTTACGAACTCATTCTAGCTCATGAAAAGTGAACAAATAACCAGAAGTAAACAATATGAAATTATAACATCAACTAGGTTGCAATAATCATAATAAAGCAGGGAAAGATGGTATCCCGCTTGACCTTAATTGTGTAGCAAAGCATAAATTCAAGGGCACCTCCAAAGCTTAAGTGGTGACTAGATATAATATTTTCATGAGAAACGATACTATAAACATGCAATAGACAATAATATTTTGAAAAATGCACATTATACTCGGAATGACAATCATGCTCTCCTAGCCGATGCATAAAGTAAGAAGGTGGAGACTCAGCATAAAAGTAAAAGAAAGACCCTTCGTAGAGGGAAGCAGGAATTACTCATGTGCTAGTGCTTTTTATTTAATAAAGCAGAAGTACTAAAAACAATTTTGATAGAGGTGTATGTATCTGCCAACAAATGGTAGTGAAAACTTATCATAACTCATGTCAAGCAAAGTGTTTAGACTTTTCAGAGCGATTTCCATTAGCATTATTTCTTGTGGTTGGCACTCCCCCCCCCCCCCCCCCCACAACTTTCCTTTCACAAATCAGGGTCAGCCGTATCCACGGGTACCCACCAGCATTGATCAAATCATGGGAAATGCCTTTTTTATTATTTTGAGTTCATATTATTTGGCACCAACTCTCGGTAAATTTAGATGAACACAGTTTCCATACTCATCGGGTGAAATAAGAGAGAAGAAACTTGCTTGACATAAACCATGATAAACTTTGAACTACTTCCTCATGAGCTAAAACAGGAACACAAAACAAGTTTAATATTTTTTAAAGTTTTAAAGGTAGCACACGAGGAATTAACTTGGAGTGGCGCGAAATACCACATATAGGTAGGTATGGTGGACGCATTGGAATTTTTTTAGTTTTGGGGAGTTGGATGCACGAGTAGAGTTCATACTCAATACATTGTGAAGGCTAGCAATAGATGGAGAGCAACAACGGTCATAATCATGCATTGCTATAAAACATCATTGAATAAAGCATGTATGTAATATTATAACCCTGGAAATAAGAGATCACCGAGGCTTAAATATACTTTCTTTATAGTCTTACATGCATGAACATATGCCAAGTCGATCCAAATAAGTTCTTCAGGGGGAATACCATTAAACTATACTTGTCTTATGAACAAAACAACATGTGTGACATTCTAATAACACATTGAGCGCTCCTAATCATTCGAGACTAGTCATAAGAAAGCATGAACTACTAAAGAAATATTATACATCTATCTATCATGACTAGCTAATATAAGATCATGCGAGTAGACATACGTACAAAAATGAACAGAAAAGAGTTCATATCAGCTTCCTAATCTTGTCCACTTCATCATATATTGTCATTATTGCTTTTCCACTTGCAGAACCGGATGATAAAAATAATAATGAAGCGCAAGCGCTACTTTGGACATGAGCTGAATTGTGCAAACAACTATACAATAACAAGAAGAAGAGAAAATATTTTTGTTGTTTTCCAAAGGTGAAACCAAGAGAAAATGAGGAAATGTTTTTGTTGTTGTTCGAGGTTTTAAGAAACAACAAACAAAGAGGAGAGAAAACACAAACAAGGAGACACGAAAGGAAAAGAACGAGGAAAAACCGAGAAACCAGAAAACAAGTAGAAAGAGAAAATGCAGAGAGAAGAAAACCAAACGAAGAGAACAAATAAATGTTTTTGGTGTTTTTTGAATAAGCGAAGAAGCGATAAAAACGAGGAAACAACAAGTTACACATATTTTTTGGGCTTTTTTTCAATAGGAAAAAAATAAATACAAAAGAAAGAGAAAACGAAGTAAAACCGAAAAGAATGAGAACATGAAGACTAAAACAACTAAAAAGCGAGACCAAAACAAGAAACAAATACTAGCAGGTCTAAAAGAATGTACAAAGTATCAAGTAATAAGCCAACATAAATAATGAATAGGAATCATAAAGCAAGTGTCAGCATATATGTTCTCCCCCAAGCTTAGGCTTTTGACCTACTAGTAGCGCTGGTCCCATGGGTTCCATCCTCACGTCTTCTGCTGATGATGCATGTACTTGTACTGCTGTCTGCTGGTATGGCATGAGATGCATATCCCACGTCGTCTGTTGCAGCGAGGGTCCGTCCATCGAAGGCGGCTGAGATGACAATCTTCCCTCGTGATAAAACGAGGATGTGTACTGCATTTACACGAATGAGGATGGCCTCGCGAGCTCCTCCTCGTGCGCCTCCTCCTGGGTAGCGGGGTCCGCATCGAACGCCGGCCTAAGGTACTCGTCCAAAATATCCTCGGATATGGACCATCCGTACCTGGGAACATCAAACAATGAAGGCGCAGGCAGGCTAACATAGCGGGTTTAACGTCACCCGCCTCAAATAAAAGTTTATATTTAAAGTCACCATAAGCGCTCTTGGATTTAAAGAAACCATGCGACAATAAAGCAGTAAAATCTAATCTACCAGGGGGTAACAGTTCATCATCAGGATCTAAGGGCGCATCATTTTGAGCAAAGAAAATACACAAGGCAACAATGCTTCCAAAATAAGGTCCTCTACTAGCATTGTTAACAATACGTCTAGCAATTTGCGCTCTAACGCTAAAAGAATAATTCTTCTCTATGGAAGCGCGCATGATGGCAAGATCAAAACTTGTGGAGTTGCTCCTGTTCTCCCTGGCAAGAACTCCTCTAGCAAGATAATAAGAAAAATACCCGACAGTGAGGAATTGCAGACACGAGTTCTTACTGCGTTGCACGGTTCTTGTGTCCTGGTTGTATAGCTTCGAGTATAAATTATGGAGTTCAGTGGAGTTCGTTATCCTCCGAGTCTGTCCAACGTTAGGCACGTTAATAGCCCTGCAAAAATCATCAACGGACATCGTCCACTTTATATCATAGAGAGACAACTCCACACGTGGGTTAACACCATCAAGGAATTTGAAGGTTTGCACAAATATGAAGGTTAGCCTCCGGTATTGGGCCACCTCGTTTTTCGCGAAGTCTAGAAAACTTGCATTAGAAACAAGTTCATATAAATAAACATAGTTACCCAAATCTGTCAAGAGTTCATCGCAAGGATACGGGGAAGCTTGCACATCCTTCATTCCGTCAAAGTTCGGTATACTAGGATCATCAATATCCTTTTTTTGAGACATGATCATCAATATCCTCGTTAATAGAATGTTTCATGGTTGATTTCCTTTTGGAAGACTTAGTCTATCTTGAGGAGGAAGGAGCAATTTCCCTCCAAACCAGCCACCAAACTTATTCATACTCCTATTCTGGAAAAAAAATTAACAAGCCCAATAAAAGTTAACTATGGGGATAAATATGATAGGAAATCACTCTATCAACCTCAGGATAACTAATACATGCATCAAAACAATTTAAATCAACTCAAAACAAACATGCAAGCTTAAATAACCAGTAATCTAGTACATGAAAATAATCAAGATATACATCACCAATAAAAGTTTTACAATTATAGGCGGAGGAGTCACATACAGGAGAAGAGATGTACCAAATTTCAGCACAAAGTTGTGGGGGACTCCCCTGCAGTAGAAAATGTTTCAAAAAAAATTTCAGCACAAATAGTGGGCTAAATGAGGAGATCGGAGATATCTCAGAAAGAATAACAAGAACTTGAAATTTTCATGAAGCAATGGTGTTATCGGGAGACAGAAAGAATGGGGATCAAGAACTAAAGTGATGGGACCTAGGGCCCCCGGGTGCCTCCTGGGCGCGTCCTATGGGGTGATCGCGCCTACTTCCCCTTGGGTGATAGGTGGGCCCTCCTGGGTTGCCCCAGGTGCCACTCTCCCCTCTTTTGCATAAAAAAATAATATAAGTTCTCTGGAATATTTCTTCAAACTTTATATTTGGGAATTCCAAAATTTCAATGAATGGTCCTAACGCAGAAAAATGTTTACAAAGTGATGGGAAAAAAATCAAAACTAATTCTACAGAACTTCTAATACATGATACAATGAAAATAACAGGAGGAAACACGAGAAAACTAGGTGAAACGAGAGGAAAACAAGATTGGTAACGATGAAAACACTTGTGAAAACAAAGTGGAAACAAGAGAATATGATAAGGAAAAATAGGGAAAGAAGTGGAAACAAAGTGAAAACACAGTTTCATCATTCAAAATCAATTTGTTAACAATATTGATCAAGTCTTGTCACCAAACCAATTTTATCTAAAATAGAACTTTGCACTTCACTAAAAAAAATATGTTACCTCAATTTTGATAGACATAGTCCAAATCATAATGGTTTCATATTATTTTTGTGGCACTTGAAAGGGACAATATAATTCTCCAATCTTGATGGTCTCAATATTTTCAATTTAGTTTTGACCATATTTCTTATCAATCTTATTTGGAAAATAAACAATATGTTCTTTATCATTGACATTGAAAGTGACCTTCCCTCTATTACAATCAATAACAGCCCATGCGGTGTTAATAAAAGGTCTTCAAACAATAATATACATATTTTCATCCTAACGCATTTCTAACACAACAAAGTTAGTTAAAATTAAACAATTAGCAACCTGTACAGGGACATCCTCACAAATGCCAATAGGAATAGAAGTAGATTTATCAGCCATTTGCAAAGAGATATCGGTAGGAATCAATTTATCTAAATATAGTCTTTTATAGAGAGAGAGAGAGAGAGAGAGAGGGGGGCATAAAACTAACTCCAGCACCAATATCACATAAAGCAGTTCTCACATAATTATTTTTGGTAGAGCAAGGAATGTTAGGAATACCTGGGTCTCCCAGCTTCTTAGGAATTTTACCATTGAAGGAAATAATTAGCAAGCATAGTGGAAATTTCCTCATTAGGAATTTTCCTCTTATTAGTAACAATATATTTCATATACTAGGAATAAGGAGGCAACTTAATAGCATCACTCAAATGAATTTGCAAGAAGAGAGGTTTCATCCACTCACAATTTTTTTTATAATGTTCTTCTTCTTTACCTTTGAGAGATTTACTAGGAAAATGCATAGGTTATTGTATCCAAGGTTCTCTTTCTTTGCCATGATTCCTAGCAGTATAACCATCTTTATCGCAATTTTTTAGGAGGGTATTCAAGTTCATGTTCATCTTTATCGCAAACTTTCTGCCTTATTGGAAGCATCATTTTTATCAGTATCATGTTCATGCTCATTATCACTTTTAGTTTCAGCATCAGACATATACATACTATGAGGATCTTTATCAGGTTCTTTATTAGCATCATTACTAATATCATTAGCCTCTCTAATTCTTTTATGCTTCTTATTTTTATTCTTTTTAGGAGAGCTAACAACATTTTCATCAGCAATTGTGAGTCTTCTTCAAGCCTTTTTGGGTGTCCCTCAGGATAAAGAGGATCCTGAGTGAAAGCACCACCTCTAGTTTTAACACTACAAGCTTGTTCTTTAATTTGACCAGACATTTCAAGAAATAAATCTTTCTACACTTTAGTAAGTTTCTCTAACTGAGTCTGAATCATTTCAAAGTGTTTAACAAGATCTTTAACATCATTACCAGTTCTTCCTAAAGTGGCATGCAAATTTTTGATACAAAGAGAATTCTCAATCAATAGATTTTGCACTTGAGCATTAAAATGTTTTTTAACAATGAATTCGTCAAATTGATCTAAGTATTGTTCAGGAGGTTTATCATAATTAATATCACTAGCATTAAATTTTCAAATTGAATGTACCTCTACCGTAGGAGGGTGAGTGGTAGGCTCACAGAGAGTTTCATTAGGAGATAGATTCTTCACCTCTTCATATTTAATACCCTTCTCTTTAATAGATTTCTTAGCTTCTTTCATGTCTTCGGGATTAAGGAAAAGAATTCCTCTCTTCTTGGGTGTAGGCAATGGTGTAGGTTCAGGAATATCCCAATCATCATGGTTCTTGCCTATATTACACAATAATTCTTCAGCTTCATCTACAGTTCTTTCACTGAAAATACAACCAGAACACTATCCAGGTATGTCCTATATTCAGTGGTTAGTCCACTATAAAATATATCAATAAGCTAATTCTTAGGATTAGTCCTAGCACAAAACCTCCCCCAAGCTTTAGGAGGTTTCTCATCCTCCAATTGCTTGAAGTTAAAAATATTTTGTAAAGCAGGATGTTGCATATGAGGAGGAAAATATTTCTTGCAAAAGACACGAGTCAAGCACGAGGAGTCTTAATGAAACCATAAGGAAAATTATCATACCACACTTTAGCATGCATTTTTAATGAGAAAGGTAACAACTTAACAACATAATAGCGTCTTATCAAATTCTCATCAGAAAGCAACATGCCAATATCAAACAGTTTAGTTAGGTGGGCTACGACATCATTACTTCCTATACCATCAAAGGGTTCAGTTTCAACCATAGGAATAAGTGAAATATTAGTAGAGAAACCAAAATTATCATTTTTAATGTCCACTGAGATTTAGCGAATTCAGGATCAGGAGTAAACTTTTTTTTCATGGAATGTTTCTCAAGCAGCTTCTTAAAGGTCTCGGGATCAGGAGCAGTTTCAAAACTCATATATTCTTTAAAGAAGTCATCATCAAGTGTATAAGTTTTATCTAAGTAAACACTCCTATCATTATTAGGATTAGGTCGTTCAAGTGATTTTTCAGGTGTAGATAACAGGTTGTCAAAAAAATCAGCATGTTCAATTTCTCTAGCCCTAGCAATTTGTGTGTATAGAAAGGAACCTAGAGAACATTAGGTATCAAGCACAGTAGAAGCAACATCAAATTCATCAGACATAGTATCAGGCTCAGTAGAAATAGCACGCGAAGCATGCGATGGGATAACAAGCTTACTTAAAACAAAAGGTGAATCAAGAGAAACAACAGTGTTCAGAGTTGTACCTTTCCTTGTGGTGGAAGATAATATTGGAACCTTAGGATCAGTAGTCTTTCCCATAATAAATTGCAGCGAACAATGTAACTCTCAAGTGAGCTTGCGGATAAGGCTATGCACCACGGCAACGGCGCCACAAAATTGTCTTGATGACCGACAAGTGTAGGGGATCGCAACAGTCTTCGAGGGTAAATATATCCCAATTTATTAATTCGACACAAGGCGAGCCAAAGAATATTTATAAGCATTAACAACTGACTTGTCAATTCAGATGCACCTGAAAAGTATCTTGCTTCATAGAATTTATTAGTAGTAACAGTGATTTAATGGAAACAATGGATTAATAGTCACAATAGTAGTAAAATAGTTGTAGCAATAGAAACATCGAATGTAAATGAAGTAAGTAGCAGTTCTAAAAACACCGTAAGCATAGGGATGGATGTATGGGTGTTGCATGAATGAGATTAACCATATAATAGAGGTAACATAGGGCAACACACATATATAAGAGAGTATCCAAGTCACAAACTATCATAGGCATTTTTCACGATAATTGGTTTACGTGCTTGCAATAAGAACTTGCACGGCGTCTTTGTCCTACCATCCTGTTGCTACGAGTCCGAAAAGGAACTAATGGTAATTAAGATACTTGTTCTACCAAGCACCGGAGCAAAGCATTAACATATGGTGGAAACATGTAATCCTTGAACTAGAGTCCATCCCCTCCGATATCTCAACCATGTCACCTTGGGGTCTCGGGTTCCGGACAATAATAAGTGTATAAAACTAGTAGATACGATCCAAAACATCAATTAGAGTCATGAAAACATAACATGTTCATATCTGAAATCATGGCACTCGGGCCCTAAGTGACAAGCATTAAGTATCCAAGTTGCAACAATGAAAATAAACAACAATAGTGGACACTAGGCATGAAGCCCTCATAATCTCATGATCTATTACATGAATAATCTCATCCAATCCCTACCATCCCCGCTGCCGAGGAAATTACTCACACATCAAAGGTGGAATAATGGAGGGGTTGATGGAGAGGTGATGACGATGACGATGGCGAAGATCTCCCTCCAATCCCCATCGCGGCAGGGTGCCGGAACATGAACTTATGCCTCCCGATCTAGGGTTTCGGTTGCGGCAGAGCTGCGAAACATTTTCGGGAAAATCCTTCGGGGCTTCCCTTTTTGAGGGACGATGGAATCTTATTACCAAATGGGACCCTGGGGGTGGTCCCAGTCACCCGGGGGGGCTAGGCGTGACCAGAGGGAGGGCCACGACTGGCACCCCCCTCGGTGACCAGTGGCCCCCTTTCATCTGTCCTTCCGGCTCCATGAGTCTTCCGAGGGGAATTAATTTCTAGAATTTTCTGAGGAAATTGAATTTCTGCACAAAACTAGACATCAAGGGTAATTCCGCTGGAAACAATGTTAGTCCGAATTAGTTTGATCCAGATCATGCAAATGTGGGGGAAAACAACAAGAAAAATGGTTGGAAAAGTAGACCCGTTTGCAACGTACCACGATACTATTTTACCGAGTGGATCCTGGATGTATCTCTCTATTAACTAGAGTAATTCCCAATCTTGAACTATCACAATGTATGAATACTTTCATGACCATCCATTGTTAGCCTTTTTTATCACCTAGTTTACGGTGTGATACTTGACTACACCAAAATTATCCTTACTTTAAACATCATTGAATATTCTCATGATCTAAGTAAGAAAAAATGACCAATCTGTGATGTACTATTTAGCAAAACTAATCTCGTAGTATCTCAACTACTTGGGTCTACCCAGCCACAATATTGAAACAACATTGTGCACCCATTAATATTGACATAACTAATGTCCATGACCAGGAAAATGTGGTCATCTAATATTAACGAGTTTGTCTGTGAGATATGAGAAAGGGTTATAACGGTGTGTTTATGTTTCTACACGTGCGTATGGGTTTTCCTCTGAATCTTATATTCAGTGACCATAACAGTTATAGCATAAAAACATAATACATTAATCATGAATGTCGTGGTGGTGTCACGGCAGATGCCATGGGATGGCTAAAGATGTGGGGACGAAGGACGCTGGAGGCGCTCGGGGAGGGATCACGCGACGAGTAGACGCGTGAAGGATGAAACTAGCACTGCAAACAACACGATCTACCCAGGTTCAGGGCCCTCGTGAGGAGGTAAAACCCCTACTCCTGCCTTTCTTTATGTATTCTGATGTCTCACCGAGTAGCCACAGTACAATGGTTCTTGCTACCGAGTAGCCACTCTTCTCTCTACGGGAAGAACTAGGTCAAGAATCTCTACGTAGTGATCGCTCTGGGTCAGCATCCCCAGGATTCCTCGCGCAGGAGGCGGCGGGGCACCTTATATACTCGGTGCCCAGCCGGATACAGCCAAATACAAACAAGTGTCGACATTGTGTACACACCGTCCTTCTTCCGAGTTCCCGCTGACAGCTTTGGCTTCTAGATTTGTCTCGGTGCGGAAAGTCGTTGGGCAAAACCAAGTGTTCAGTCTGTTATCACTGTGGCGAACACAGAGTAGGTCCCCCCTATCCTGCGACGCCCTGCTGACACACTGTCGCTGTCAGGCACGCCGTCCCCAGATGAACAGTGCTGTGAACAGTGCCAAGTACGGACCCGGGATACGCGGGATTCGGTGTCAGAACGGCTCCTTTGACTTCTGGCCCGAGTAGGTTCCCGCCATTTCTACTCGGACCGGCTCTTCTATTCAGAGGAGCATAACTCTCTTGATTCATTCTTCTGGCTGTCTAGGTGTGAGACCGGGTAGCAGTCGACCGGGTAGCGAGTACCAGGTAGCCGGCTACTCGGCCAAACACCCCTTCTGATCTTGCCTTTAGCACTTGCCTTTATCCTACTCGGGGGTAACCCCCCGACAGCAGTCCCCGAAGCTGGTAGAGCCCTGCGAATTCGTTCACTGGGCCCTGCCAGCTTAAAAACCAACCTTGACAGTCTTGCCCTTGAGCCTTGGGATGCCAGGTGAAAACCTCCGGGTAGCCCTTGGTCTTGTTTCTTTTCTTCCGAGTAGGGCCACTTCTCTTCTCTGTGGCCGAGTAAAATGACTTAGTGAAATCTTGAAATGGAATCTCTGCGTGGCAGAGCACAATCCGGCTTTCCGCGCTGCAACTGGGCACGTGTCACGCGGACAGGACTTCGACGCCTCGGTGCCCGGTAACTGACAGGCCACGCGCCCAGTTTTCACGGGGTGGGCCCACCAGCTCGTAACGTCCCATCACGCGCAGTAATCGCCCACGATCTCGTCGTGGGATCTAATGCGGCCGTTACGCGCGCGTTCTGCGCTGTGTGCGTTTCTAACCGGCCCACAGACCCCACGCCACACGATTACTGCCACGATCGATCCCACTTCCTCAACTCGTAACGGTAACTCGAGGAGCAGTATAAATACCCCCTCGGTAACTCCTTCTTCTTCTTCCGCTCGCAATTTCCCCTTCTGCCTTCTCGTTTCTCCGCCGCCGCAGAGCTCGTCGCCGCTGCACAACTCATTGCGCCGCCGCGAGATTTTCCACCCACCGAATCCTTCAATCTTTTCCCAATTTCTTCCTCATCGCCATGGCTCGCAACGACAACGCTCGCGCCGGCTGGGCGGGATCCGAGGTCACCGCCGAGGACTGCCAATGGCTGGTGAACACCCGACGAGTTCCTCCCGGTGTTCGCTGCCGGCAACCTGACGATGAGCTCGTCCCTGCCCCGCAGGAAGGCGAGCACGTCGTCTTCCTCGCGCACTTCGCGCGAGGATTCGGGCTTCCCGCATCCAACTTTCTCCGCTCCTTCCTCGACCACTACGGCCTTCAGATGCACCATCTCCCTCCGAACGCCGTCGTCTTCCTTTCGTACCACGCCGTGGTATGCGAGGCCTTCCTGGGAGTTCGCCCCACGACGGAGACGTGGTCCAGGTACTTCTTCTTCCGCCAGCAGAGCAAGGGCAAGAAGGACGGCGCGGACACCAGCAGCCGGATAACCGAGACCGGCAGCGCCATGATGGTGCAGCGCCCTGGAACCAACCATCCGCGCATCAAGAGACTGGACTCCGTCCGCAAGTGGCAGAGGACGTTCCTGTACGTGCAGAACGTCCCCGCCACGAAGGGAGCCAAGGTGGAGGACCGAATCAATCTGCCCCCTTGGAGCAACCGAGCTCCCACCGGGCAGAACTGGCGGACCAAGCCGTTCATCGACAGCAACCTGAAGCAGATGGACGAGCGCCTCGCCTATCTGGCCGAAGAAGGGCTCAAGAGCGACGACCCAATCGCTTGCTGGATCTCCAAGCGGGTGCTGCCGCTCCAGCGCCGCGTCCACCCCATGTGCTACATGGGCGGCCCCCGCGACTGTACTCGGACGACCATGTTCGAGCTCAGCAACGCGGATGTCGCCGCTCATGCGCGGTCGATCATGACCACGGGCCTCAGGGACAACTGGCAGTATGGTTTCATCCCATACAGCCGTACGAAGTCAATCGAGCGGGTATGTATTCCTTTTCCTATCTCTTATATGCCTGTTCCGAGTAGATAGCCCTCTTATCTTGCAGCGTCTGGTACTTACACTCTGCGTCGAGTAGGGCACTTAGCAGAACTGCTTAGGCTTAATATGCTTTATGTTTGCACGCCTTGCCGAGCAGGACACAGAGTAGCACTACTTAGGCTTGATGTGCTTTGTGTTTGCATGCCTTGCCGAGTAGGACACAGAGTAGCACTGCTTAGGCTTAATGTGCTTTGTGTTTGCACGCCTTGCCGAGTAGGATGCCTCTATGCTACTCGACTAATCTGGTGATGTTTCTCTATTCTTCAGGTCCTTGCTCGCCAGCTCGCTGAGAGCATGGAACGCTTCAAGGACAACTGGTCGGAGGACCGAGAGGAAGACGACGAGGTCTCCTTCGAGACCGCGGACAGGCTCAACCTCCCTCATGCCGCTCAGACAGAGAAGCATCACGTGGATGCGTCTGTCCGTGATTGGTCCGAGGATGACGACGAAGGTAATTGAGCTCATCCTGTCTGGTCGCAAGCCGCGCTACCCAATTTCCTCTTGTTTCTGAGCCGTTTTTCTTCTTCCGAACTTCACAGGCGGCGCTGATGCTGAAGAGGAGGACGAGGAGGAAAACGAGGAAGCCCTTGTCGTCAAGCCGCTCTCGATCGCTGCCCCTCTTACCCGCAAACGGACGGGTAGCGGTGCTCAGGAGCCCTCCGCCAAGAAGAAGAAGACGGCCGGGAAGACGACCAAGAAGACCGTGACGAGAGGAGGACGGACAATCCCTACCCGTAAAGGGTAAGCACTTTCTCCTTAGTTATGCGCCTCTGCTGCCGCGAATTCCCAATTCTCTTACTTCGTTGCTTCTTCTCGATTTCCTCTGTCCTTCTCTTTTTTCTGAACATGTTTCTTTCTTCAGAGCCCCCTTGAACACTGACGCCGCTCTCGCGCCCACCAAGACTAAGAAGAAATCCGCCATTGACGTCGATAATCTCATCGACCTCGACGACGAGACTGAAGCCGCAACGCAGGCCGGAGCGCATGTGTCCTCTCCCGTGAAAGGGGACGACTCCGACGACGCTCGATACATGGACAGCGACGCCCACGACGCCGAGCAGGAGCGGCAGGCCCGCGCAGATCAAGAAGCGCGGGATGCTGATCGCGACGCAAGGCCACCTTCTCCTCCGGCCGCCACGGCCGAGGAGAACCTAGATCAAGACCCCGAGAAGCATGATGACGATGCCGCCCTTGAGCGGCGAGAAGAGGACCAAGAGCAGCCAGCGACAAGGGCTGCTGAGCAAGACGACCCCGTGGCCCAGCCGCGGGTAGAAGAACAAGACGCCACACAGCAAGACCCCGCTTCCGGGCAGCGGGTTGAGACAATTGATGAGACGGAGCAATATCCTCTGAGCGACGCGCAACCAGACGCCGCGCAGGGTAGCGCTCAGCCGGATGCTGCGCCGGATAGCGCGCTCTTGGCGCCGCCTACCCAGCAGGGTACTTCCTCCACCGCGCCAAACTCTCCACCAACAAAGAAAACCAAGACAACATCCAGCCCTCCGGCCAAGCAGCTTATCAAGAAGATCAAACAAGAAGCCGTTGACAAGAATGCCGCCGAGAAGAGGGCTGCCGAGAAGCAGACCTCTGGGACCCAGGCCGCCGAGAAGCCAGCTGGCCAGTCAGAGGGCGCTGTTCGCAGGAATCCCTCGCGTAGCGGTACGCGTGGTGCTGCCACGACGCCGCCGCCAAGACCAACTGCCAAGCCCGGCCAGCTCACCATCCGTGAACCTGATGCGGCTGCTGATACCGCCGCAGGATCCAGCTTCCCGGATCCACCCACCTTCCCACCTTATATGGTGAAGGTGAGCCAGCAGCACAGCATCCCATTGACCCCAGTCGAGAAGAAGCTCGCTATCAGGAGGGGCAAACAGGCTACGCCGGTGGACTCCAAGCCTCCAGCCAGGAACAAGGACCGATCCGTCTCGATCCACTCGCGCGAGGTTGCGGAAACCGAGGTAACATCCACGGGCCTCGAGCAGATATTCGACCGGGTTGGATTTATCGATGCTGAGTGAGACAGCGACGTCCTCGGCAACATGAACTGGCACGGCACATCTTTGGGCGATCTGGACCACATGCGCGTCGACTGGAACAAGGCAGACATGGGTTATAAACCCATGACTATTGCGTCCAACACCAGCACACTCGCCGCCAAGCTCTTCGTCCATCGCAAGGCCGCGGAGGATATTGAACAGACTTACGCGGTAAGCTTTGCTCATCCGTTCCGAGTTGCATTTTCTTTCTCTTCTATTCTTTTGCTTCTTCTTATCCATCCCCCAGTCCCCGAGATTCTGGCCGAGTAGGCGGGTACTCAACCGAGTTGCCGCCTTCTCGGGTTGAATCTTCACGACTTCGTCTAATTCTTTTTCTTTCTTTCTCTCAGAATTGCCTTCTGAAAAGAACCAACCTGTACCGGCGACTGCTATGGAACCACAGCATTGCTAGGAGGCGCCTCGAGGCCCTGGAATTGGAGCTCAAGTCCGCTGAGGCATCGGATAAGGAGGTCATGGATAGCGCCCTTAAGCTTTCCGAGATCGAAAGTAAGCTTGTAGCTACGCGGTTCCCGCGTTTTATGTTTACGCCCGCTGTTGCTTTCTGCTCAGACCGACTCCTTTCTGCAGGCAGTTTAAGACCCTGGCCGAGGAGCACTCCAACTGCCGCGCCTTCGTCGAGAGCGGCCAAACCACAATCAAGAGGCTGGAAGGTGAGTTGGTGTTCTTCTCGGCTTGTTTTCTTGCTTTCATCTTTGCTACTTTGCTGACCGTGCTTTGCTTTTCACAGAAGATCATAAGAAGTTTGTCGAAGAGCATCTCGACTGCCTCAAGCCTGCTGAGGTGCAGGCGCAGATTGCAAGCCTTGAGGCTGAATTCAAGAAAAGGCACCTCGACGAGTTGAAACCACTGCAGGCCCAGGTGCGAACTGCTCTCCAGAAAAGCCACTGATCTAGCCACCGAGAGAGACAACGCGGTGGCCGAGAAGAAAAAGGCCGAAGTGGCAGCCACAGCCAAGCGAAAGGCTCTCGAGCTGGAATGCAAGACGCTGAAGGAGAGCAACTCGGATCTTATGCTCCAGCTGGCGCAGTTCCGGAAGGTAGAAGAGAGGCATGTTGCTGACAAGGAGTCATGGAAGAAAAAACTGCAGGCGCTACTCTACGACCTGAACAGTAAGTGCTTGCTTCTCCTCCCTTCTCTTGTTTCTTGCGCTTCTCCGCTGCTCGGTTTATTTTTCTACTCGGCTTCTGTTTCTGATCTTCTCAATAGCTTTTTCTGAAATCTTCCCCGACCTCGAGTCATCTTGTAAGCCTGCCTTGGCGAAGGCCCGAGCAGCTCGCATTGAGAAGGGCGAACCCATGGACACCAAGGCAGAGATCGAAGATAGCATCACGGTCATGCAGGGGCAGCTTCAGCGCTTAAGTGGTGTGGGCACCGATCTGGTGCGCACTGCCTTCAAGCTCCATGACGTGTTCTGGCCTAAAGACTCCGCGCCAAATACTATCCGTGGACTTGCCGCGAAGCTTAATGGCGTGAAGGCCAAGCTGAAGAAATGGAGGGCGTCCGGTGCTCGGGCAGGCGCTGACATGATGCTGCTATTCATCACCAGCTGGTATGAGAACCTCAACTTGCAAGTTGTCCGCGAGATGCGTGAGGACTCCAAGTGGGAGACGGATTCCGATTGCGTGGCTCTCCGCCAGGCCGTCGCGTACGAGGTCGCCCAGTACGCAAGCACCACGCGCTTCATCGACGGTCTCACCGAGCCTGACACCGAGGTGGACGAAGGCGATGATGACGACGATGATGAAGACGAGCACTCCACCGAGTTTGACCTGGGCAGCTTCGAGAGTGATCGCTACAAGGCCGGGAAGGGGAAGGCCGCGGTCGTCGCGGACAGCGAGGAGGAGGCCGAGAGCGTGGATATGGTGATCGACACCGCGGCCCTCGAGTTCGGCACCTCCTCAGGTGCGGCTCTCGACGACACGGCGCGACTCCTCGCTCAGACTGCGGCCTCCACCTCGGTGGCCACTGCCACTTCCGAGCAGGCTGCTACTGAGCCGGATGCTGATGCCGCGAAGACTGACGCCGCCAGCTCGGAGGCTGATGCTGCTAAGACCAGCGCTGAAGCTGAAGCCGCCCCAACACTGACACTGAAGCCATCAAGGCCAGCGCCGAGAACACTGCTGCTTCTACCTGACCACTTCCTGCAACTTATTCTCTAAACTTTTATCAGATCCCCGGGATGCCGGGTGCAGATGTATCGAAACAATTATCCTTGTCGTTTGCTACTCAGTTTTATTCACGTTTGATATTTAACTTAGTCAATTTGAGCAACTTTGGCTCGAATGTCGAGTTGCGTTATCATGCGAGTCCCCGAGTTGCATTTCTTATTCGCTCTTCCTTTTTTATCTCAGCTCTTACCCGCAACTTGTTGCTTTTTTGGTATTCGAGTCACAAGAATTCAAAGTTGGAGTTGCAAATACGTAGCCACTTAGAAATACTCATAGTAACGCAGCCCACCACTTAGCCGAGAAGGAGTTAACAAGAAACAACAGTAAAAGACATCCTATTCGGTTCCTGCACTTTTTCTTTCCTTAGTAATTTTTCTTGTGCTCATTGACCTTTTGCTTGTTCTCTTGCTTTCCATGAAGCCGGGTTTCGGACAGCAGCGAAGTCGAAGAGTTGGCATGTAGGTTTAAACACAATACTAGATGTACTCGTGAAATTTTAAGCAGAGCAACCGAGTGGACAAAAGTAAAGCCGGGTAGAAACACACAGAGCAAGTTTGGACGAGGGCAGTCCCCGAGCTGAATTTCGGATTGCAGAGTAGAATTTTAACTCGGATAAGAGGGTACATACACATCTTTGCTCACGAATGAAAGCGACGAAGTAGGGCTACATTCCAAGGGCGCTTGGATTCCTCTCCGGCTTTATCTGCCCTGTTCTCCTGTGACGGACGCATGTCCACGAGATAATAGGCATCATTGTGCAGCGCTTTGCTCACAATGAAGGGCCCTTCCCATGGAGGAGACAATTTGTGCATACCGGTTGTGCGTTGCACAAGCCTGAGGACCATGTCTCCTTCTCGGAAAACCCTTGGGTTCACCTTTCGGCTATGATAACGCCGCAGGTTTTGCTGGTAGATAGCCGAACGTGACAGAGTGAGCTCTCTTGCTTCTTCGAGCAGGTCAACGTCGTCTTCTCGAGCTTCTCTCGCCTCTACCTCAGTGTAGAGGGTTACTCGAGGGGAGTCATGCTCTAAGTCTATTGGCAACACGGCCTCAGCCCCGTATACCAAGAAGAATGGCGTGTAGCCGGTTGCCCGGTTAGGGGTAGTCCTTAGACTCCACAACACCGCTGGCAACTCGTCTAGCCAACACCCAGGTGTTTTCAGCAGCGGCTCAATCAGCCTTGGCTTTATGCCTGCCAGTACCATGCCGTTTGCTCTTTCCACTTGCCCATTGGAGGCGGGATGCGCAACAGATGCAACATCTAGTCGGATGTGCTTATCTCTACAGAACCGCACCATTCCCCTTCTGCGAAATTCGTGCCGTTGTCGGTGATGATGCTGTGCGGGTAGCCGTATCTCAGGATCACATCCTTTAAGAATTTCACGGCTGTAGCTCCATCGCACTTCCGAATAGGCTTCACTTCAATCCACTTGGTGAACTTGTCCACCATGACTAAGATATGTGTCATGTTGCCTTTAGCCGGCTTGAAGGGGCCAACCATATCCAGGCACCATACGGCAAACGGCCATGTGATAGGAATTGTTTTCAACTCGGAAGCAGGCATGTGAATCTTACTC
This sequence comes from Alopecurus myosuroides, assembly GCA_028641055.1. Taxonomy (NCBI): domain Eukaryota; kingdom Viridiplantae; phylum Streptophyta; class Magnoliopsida; order Poales; family Poaceae; genus Alopecurus; species Alopecurus myosuroides. The sequence continues at coordinate 197,550,860 of CM054063.1, read as the reverse complement.
GCGAACATCTGGCAGCCATTGCACTTCCTCACAATGTCTTCAGCTTGCTGCAGAGCTGTGAGCCAGTAGAAGCCATGCCGAAAAGCTTTCTTGACCAATGCCCGAGAAGAGGCGTGGTGCCCGCATTCCCCTTGGTGTATTTCCAACAGAATTTCTCCTCCTTCTTCTGGGTCCACACAACGTTGCAGCACGCCGGTGGCACTTCGTTTGTGCAGCACATCTCTGAATATAGTGTAGCCCTTGGATCTTCTCTGAATCTGCCTTGCGGCCACCTCATCTTCTGGCAGAGTACCGTCCTTTAGAAAGGATAATATGGGCATGGCCCAACTCGGTGTCTCCCGTGCGGGAAACACTGGTTCGTCCACTTCCATTGGGACAGGCATCTCTGGCTGCTCTTTAGGGTTGGGAGCACTTCTCTGGAGCCCTGAACGATTGGCAAGGACCTCTTCAATGAATGCGACAGTCCCCGGGTTAAGGACAGCAGTCCCCGAGTATGGAATGGCAGTCCCCGAGTATGGAGTGGCAGTCCCCGAGTAGGGAACGGCAGTCCCCGAGTAAGGAGCGGCAGTCCCCGAGTAGGGAGCGGCAGTCCCCGAGTAGGGAGCGGCAGTCCCCGGGTTCTCTGTTGCATTCTCCCAGTCAATCTCCATTGGAACGGATTCTTCACTTGGCAGAGAAGGAACAAATATGGATTCCGAGTTGGGAGATGGCTTGATGGATGGCTTCCTCAAGTGCTCTAAGGCAACCCCCGCCGGGATGGATTTCCGAGAAGATCCCAACTTGGACAACTCGTCTGCCGCTTCGTTCTCTGCTCGGTGGATGTGCTGGAACTCGCAGCCTTCGAAGAACCCAGTCAAAGACTGCACCAGGAAGCGATATGATGCCATGTTGGCATCTAGAGCATCCCAAGTGCCAGAGACTTGCTGCACCACCAGATCTGAATCGCCATAGCATATAATGCGCTGCACGCCAACCTCCTTGGCTACTCGCAAGCCGTGCACCACTGCCTCGTACTCTGCTACGTTGTTGGACGCCTTGAAATGAATCTGCAGCACGTACTTGAGTTGATCTCGCTTGGGTGACGTAAGCACTACGCCAGCACCAAGGCCTTCCTTCACCTTCGAGCCATCAAAGTGCATCTTCCAGTAATTGGAAACTGGAGCGGGAGGTTCGTACTGCACCTCAGCCCAATCCACCAAAAACTCCGCCAGAATCTGAGATTTGATGGCTTCTCTTCTCGCATACGCGGGGGCGTACGCGGCCAGCTCGATTGCCCACTTGGCTACTCGACCACTTGCCTCCTTGTTTCCCATGATATCCGAGATGGGAGCAGAGCTCACAACCGTGATAGGATGCTCTTGGAAGTAATGCTTTAGCTTCTTGGCGCCCAGGTACACGCCATAAGTCATCTTCTGGTAATGCGGGTAGTTTTGCTTGGAGCTGGACAACACTTCACTGAGATAGTATACTGGGCGCTGCACACTCTTGCCTTCTTCTTCTCGCTCCACCACAATCACCACACTGACTACTCGGTTAGTGACAGCAATGTATAGCAGCATTGGCTCCTTGGGTAGCAGACTAGCCAAGATGGGAGCGCTAGCCAGCATTGTCTTCAGCTCGTTGAATGCCACATCCGATTGCGGAGTCCAGACAAACTTGTCACTTTTCTTCATCAGCTGGTACAGAGGCAGGGCCTTCTCGCCCATTCGGCCCAGGAAACGGCTCAGAGATGCCAAGCAACCAGTGAATTTTTGCACATCCTTCAGGGATCTCGGCAAAGACATGCTCTCAATAGCTTTTATCTTTGAAGGATTGGCTTCAATGCCCCGACTAGACACCAGGAAGCCGAGTAGCTTGCCAGCCGGGACACCAAAGGTGCATTTACTCGGGTTCAGCTTCATTTTGTACTTGCGCAAGTTGGCAAAGGTTTCCTCCAGGTCGGCAAGCAGAGTATGTGTTTTATTCGTTTTGATGACAATGTCATCTACGTACACCTGCACATTCTTGCCGAGCTGATCGTGCAAACATTTCTGCATGCACCGCTGATAAGTAGCACCCGCATTCCGCAACCCGAAACACATGACACGATAGCAATAAGCCCCGTACGGGGTAATGAAGGCAGTCTTTATTTGATCAGCAGGATTGAGAGCTATCTGGTGGAAACCAGAGTAGGCATCTATGAAAGACAGCAGTTCACAACCAGCAGTGGAATCGATCACCTGATCGATACGAGGTAGCGGGAAGGGATCCTTGGGGCATGCCTTGTTCAAGTCGGTGTAGTCGACACACATGCGCCATGCAGTAGCAGCCTTGGGATCCTCCTTCTTCTTCTCGACCATGACCGGGTTGGCTAGCCAATCCGGATGCAGCACCTCCATGATGAAATTGCTTATCAGCAACTTGGTGATCTGGTCACCAATGGCCTTCCTTCTCTCATCTCCGAAGCGGCGCATAGCCTGCTTCACTGGCTTGGCGTCAGGACGCACATGTAACGAGTGCTCAACCAACTCCCTCGGGACTCCTGGTAAATCTTCATTGGACCAGGCGAATACGTCCCGATTCTCACGGAGGAAGTGGATGAGCTCGCTTTTCTATTTCTCCGCCAACCCGGAGCCAATGATGGCTACGCGGTCGGGGAACTCGGGGTCGACCTGGACCTTCTTGGTCTCTTGGGACGCTTGGAACGCGGTCCCGTGTTGCGTACTCGGCACGCCCTGCGCACCAGCTTGCGCGGATTGCGCCATAGCCACCACCTCGTTCATCTTTTTCTTCTCTGTAGCAATCACCATGGACTCCGCCAGCTGAGAACCAGCAGAGGCACACTCCATGGACTTCTTGTAATCACCAGAGATGGTAATCACGCCGTTTGGACCAGGGATCTTCATCTTCAGATATGCCGCGTGGGTAGAGGCCATGAACTTGCTCAGAGCAGGCCTGCCGAGTAGAGCGTGATAGGGGCTCTGATGATCAACCACCTCGAACTGCAGGCACTCTGTGCGGCAGTTCTCCCTTGTGCCGAATAGCACATCTATCCACACTCGGCCAATCGGGTTGCATGAGACTCCTGGTACAATGCCATGGAAAGTGGTCTTGCTGGGTAGCAGCATGTTCTCGGCCAGCCCAAGCTTCTCGAGTGTGTCTTTGTACACAATGTTGATGCTGCTGCCATTGTCGATCAGCACCTTGCTGAACCTCACATTCTTCTCGGGACCCAAGAAGGTGGGATCCACCACCAAGGCATAGCTACCCGGGTTGGGCATTACCTTGGGATGATCTACTCGGGACCACTTGATCTCTTGGTTGCACCAATGCATATAGTGAGGAACTGCAGGGATCACGGCATTGACCTCCATGGCACGCCTGTGCTGTGACTGCTTGTCAACGGGCTCTGAAGTGAAGATCATGTAGCTCTCATGATGCTCTTGGTACTGGTTGCGGCCTCCGCCCTCATTGTTGCCGTTGTTGTTGCCCTCATAGTTGTTGTTGCCTCTGTTGTTGTTGCGGTTGTAGTAGTTGTTGTTGTTGTTGCGGTAGCCCTCATTGTTGAAGTGACGGTTGGCTCCTAAAGCCACTTGATTCACGTTTTCCCTTCTCGGAAACACTGGCGGCCGAGCTGCGGGTGCGCGAGCAGGCTGCACATTGGCATTTGCAGCTGGCAGAGGAGGAGGAGGAGGCAACCCTTCATTCCGAATCAGGTCCCACCACTCGCACTGTCGGGTAGTGTGGTTAGCAGGCCTTGAGGGGTGCTGAGTGTGGAAACTGCATCGGCCATCCTTCATGTCGTCAAAGACGAACTTCCTCGTCTGCTCCGAGTTGCCGCTACCCGACTGAGGAGCACGGAATGGTTTCTTGTTGCCTTGGCCCTGGTTCTGGTTCTGCCCGTAGGCTCCAGCAGGTTTCTGCCTTTGGCTACCCCCCAGCTCCAACAGCCACTGCGTTCACCTCCTCGGGGTCATACCGAACATCTATTCGGTCACCCCTGCGCTTGTTGCGGAACTCGTTGCGCTTGTTGCTGTTGAAGTTTCTTCTCGGCTCGGAGGAATCCATCAGAGGCTGAGTAGGATCACCGAGTGCATACTGATCTACAATCTTGATGGTCTCCGCCAGAGTGTTCGGCATCTCCCTCTGCAACCTTTGCCACATCATACTGTCATGTCTGCAACCCTGCGCAAACCAAGTGATGGCTTGGGCCTCGTTCACACCTTCACAGGTGTTTCGCAACGTGCTCCACCGAGTAAGATACTCGCGGTCCGTCTCATCTTCTCGCTGCCTGCAAGCGGACAGCTGATGTGGCCTATTCGGCCTCTTGTAGGTGCTGGTGAAGTTGCTGACGAAGGCGTCCGAGAAGTCCAGCCAGCAATTTATGCTGTGCTTGGGAAAGTTGTTGAGCCAAGTGCGAGCTGGACCCTCTAGAATCTGCGGGACGTACCGCACTGCCCATCTCCTGTTGCCGCCCGCGATGTGGACTGCGGTGACATAGTCGTTGAGCCAATCTTCCGGCTCGGTACTACCATTGTAGCTCTTGGTGCCCCTTGCGAGCTGGAAGTTCTTCACGGACGGCTCGTTCATGATGCGCGGGCCAAAGCACTCGGGGCCAGGAGGACCCGTGTTCTCAAGCCGCGCCGACAAGCTGATCCGGTCCAGCTGGTGCCTTGCGTCTCTAGGCGCCAACACGCGCTCGCCCACACGATCCAGAATGTCATAGCCAGCCATCTCCATGGCCGAGTAGCCGTCATCATATCTGTCCACCTGTACAGCTGCAGGCTGCTCCACCGGGTTGGCGACTGGCGCCACTGCGCGCGGCTGCTGCCTCTGCCGAGTAGGCTGAGCGACGGGATGCTGAGAAGGAACTGGGCGCTCTCCAGCTCGGGCCTGGCTTTGAGCTTTATGGGCTTGAAAGCCTGCTCCTGCAGCGTTGTGTTTCTGACCGGACTGTCGCGGCACAGCGAGCTGTTTCGCGGCGACAGCCGGGTCGTACACCTGCATTTGCCTATCCTTGCCGGAATGCCCACTCCGGCTCTTCTCACGGCTAGGATGCGGAGACGAAGCCTGATCGTTAGATCTGGCCACATGCGAGTGCACCACCTGAGAAGCTCCAGCACCCGGGTTGGCTTTCCGGAACTCCTCGTTCTGCCTAGCCGCCTCTAGCACCAACTCGTTCAGCCTCTCCAGCTGCCTAACGCGCGCGTCGCCTACTAGATGCGGCAACTCGGCAGCTACGGCCTCAGCAGCTCTAAGTGTTTTGGCGGGTGTGCTATATCTGGGTCGGGTGGAGGTGTTTGCGGTGGCGGACTGACTGGGAGCCTCTACCACAGTCGCCATCTCGGCGCCTAAGTTGCGACGCGTAGCACCTACTTTGCTAGCTCTCCTAACAACTGGTGTGAAACCGTGAGCCTTGTTGTACTCAAGCTGATCTAAGCTAAGCTCTAGCCTGATCTTCTGCAACTCCGCCTGCTCAGCGAGCAGCTCCTGGCGCTGCCGGTCGAGCTGCGCCTTCATGGTCAGGAGCTCGAGGTCGGTGGGAGGCGGCATGCCCGTCCGCGCAGCAGACGCAGGGATCGTCGGAGTAGTGGAGAGCGGAAGGTTGCACTCCTTCTCGTAAGGCTTGTGCGTCTTCCCGCCAGCACTAGAGCCAGCAAGATCCTCGACGACAGCCGCAGCGGTAGCAGCCGCGCCCTTCCCGGCATCAGCAGCAGGGCTGGTCATCATCACCTCCGCAACGTCCGCGGAGCGGCCCAGCGGCCTCCCGCGTGCGGCGATAACGGCAGGTGGATCCTCCGCGTCATGCACCAGCTCGGGGTAGTCGCGGTCGATGACGATGGCGACGTAGACGAGGTGCGCGCCGAAAGAGAGCACCGTGCCGCCCTTCGGCATAGCCCTGCCGCCGAAATCGCCGGTGTTGTCGGTGACGAAGTCGAAGGAGCCGAATTTGTGGACAAGGCCACAGACCACGCGCTCTCCGGTAGCAGAAATCGATCCCGTCCGAACGGAAACTCCAGCCAGCGCCGCTGGTTGCCCCACGGTGGGCGCCAACTGTCGTGGTGGTGTCACGGCAGATGCCATGGGATGGCTAAAGATGTGGGGACGAAGGACGCTGGAGGCGCTCGGGGAGGGATCACGCGACGAGTAGACGCGTGAAGGATGAAACTAGCACTGCAAACAACACGATCTACCCAGGTTCAGGGTCCTCGTGAGGAGGTAAAACCACTACTCCTGCCTTTCTTTATGTATTCTGATGTCTCACCGAGTAGCCACAGTACAATGGTTCTTGCTACCGAGTAGCCACTCTTCTCTCTACGGGAAGAACTAGGTCAAGAATCTCTACGTAGTGATCGCTCTGGGTCAGCATCCCCAGGATCCCTCGCGCAGGAGGCAGCGGGGCACCTTATATACTCGGTGCCCAGCCGGATATAGCCAAATACAAACAAGTGTCGACATTGTGTACACACCGTCCTTCTTCCGAGTTCCCGCTGACAGCTTTGGCTTCTAGATTTGTCTCGGTGCGGAAAGTCGTTGGGCAAAACCAAGTGTTCAGTCTGTTATAACTGTGGCGAACACAGAGTAGGTCCCCCCTATCCTGCGACGCCCTGCTGACACATTGTCGCTGTTAGGCACGCCGTCCCCAGATGAACAGTGCTGTGAACAGTGCCAAGTACGGACCCGGGATACGCGGGATTCGGTGTCAGAACGGCTCCTTTGACTTCTGGCCCGAGTAGGTTCCCGCCATTTCTACTCGGACCGGCTCTTCTATTCAGAGGAGCATAACTCTCTTGATTCATTCTTCTGGCTGTCTAGGTGTGAGACCGGGTAGCAGTCGACCGGGTAGCGAGTACCAGGTAGCCGGCTACTCGGCCAAACACCCCTTCTGATCTTGCCTTTAGCACTTGCCTTTACCCTACTCGGGGGTAACCCCCCGACAATGAAGCTGATGTATTTTATTGTCTCTTGGGCATACATCCAGCAGTTACCAACATCCATGTGGCTATGCACCCAATGTTTTGCTGGATTGGATCCGGTTCTGGATGTTGCATCCTGATCTCGGGGTTTTTTCCTATCCTTTCTCGGAACTTCGTCCTTTCCTTTTGAACTCTCAGATCCTCCATGCTCAGAGGCTCCGATGTTCCAGAAGCTATGGCATTTTTGCACAATGTCGATGTATCGAACAATCTTTATGGTCACGTTTGGCCTCTTTGTTGATGCTCGAGAGCTTTTCTTAGGAAAGAATACGCACCATGGAGATTTTATTCCTTAGAATATTGATCATTGTTCGAGACGTCGAACGCTACTTCTACATTATCCGTTGCAGTTTTACATATGTGTTACCCCTTAACATTGACGTTGTTCACCTGCCATTGCCATGACGGGGTTTCCACCCTTCTTCTTGCTAGCAGGTTTTCCGGGATTCCAACTCTAGGCACTCTTGTTGCATTTATTTTCGAGCGATTCCGTCGTTCATAATTTTGATTTCCTCCTGATGTGCTTTAATGCCTGCTTGGATTTGTATGAGGTTTTCTCGGGATTGGTGGAGTTGCTGCTGCTAGTGCATGAATGCCTGCCTTCTGGCTTCCATAACTTTTGGTGGTTCATGCTTTGAGACTGGGGTTTGGAGCAGATACACCTCATATTTGCTGCAACGGCTCTGGGGCCGGAGCTTCCTTAACTTCTTTATGCTTCTTTTTCTTATCCGTCTTTAGGACGTTGCTTCCACCAGGCTCAAGGCTTCTATTTGCTATGTAAACCAACTTATTCGCCTTTTTGTTTTTGAGCTTTGGCAGAGTCGTTTTTTGCAGACTTTTTCTTTTTCTTCAACGATGGGGGTTTCTTCTGGACTTCGTCTTCCGTTAATTCCCGTACCAATGGGAAATCGAGGTCCACATCTTCCTCCACAAATACGTTAAGGTTTTCTTGAGGGGTTTTTGTCTCTTTATTTGGATTTTCCTTGATATCCGCCTCTAGGGAAGGTTTAGCCATAAGGACTTCATGGAGACGACCTTGCATAGTTCTGAATTTGCACTCGAAGGCAGCTCCGTCATCGTCGGAATCTGTGTCATAGGGATTAGATCCGTCTCTGAATCCAGCGTAGGTTCGATGGCTGCGAGAATAGATTCAACTTCCTAGTTATTTCTCTGAGGGACAGATTTCAGGTCTTCCACTTGTTCAACGGGTTGTATTTGCACAATGCTGATGAAGTGCGATCTGGATGTCGGCATCTCCTGGGAGGCAATGGATCCAGTCATGCTATGGTAATATGTTGTTATTAGATCTCGATCTTCCCCTACGTATGAATAAGACAGATCGGGTCTGAAACCGGCATCAAAGCCGTCTTCGATTGGGCATAGGGCGGGTGGGATAAATTTGCTTCCACCATGGATCCCCAGTGCTTCCACCGTTAAACCGATGAAAATATTAGTAGATCCGATAGGAATAACGCAGACACTTACCAGATGATTCCGTGGTGGCATGTAGGAGTTGTTGTTGACAATGCGCACGACGTAGTCGTCGAACTCGAGGCTCCTGATCGTGATCATGTCGCCGATTCCGCTGAGTAGTCCCGCTCGGAACGTAACTTCAGACGTCGCTGGACCCACGGTGGGTGCCACTGTCGAGTGTTCGTAGTAGTATTCATGGCAGATGGTGCCATAACCCGGAGGTACAACGTGGGTACTCGACGTAGGAAATTTTCCGGTGGCGAAGACTCATTTTTACCCAGATTCGGTACATCGCAACAAACGCGGTGCCCTACTACCGCAATCTCACTATACCATGTCTAAGCCTTGAGATATAAGGTACAATGCATGAGTATGATCTCTCTTCTCTTACTGTACGGCGTCTCCCATCCATCTTTATATAGAGAGCCGGATTAGGACTTAAAAGAAAGGAAACTATTCATATTAGGAAACTGTCTCTAATCGTGGACGTCAAGGCACCCGACTTCTTCAAACCGGACTGCGTATTGGGCCGCAGTCTGGGTCTTCTAAAATCCACCTTCCCATGTGTCACCTACTGGGCCGCCCGGTGAAGCCTTCTACTTCACCGCCAGTGGGCCACCCTGGCAGGCCGACTTCTGGTCAATGCCGGTTAATACCTTAATTCGACATATTTTCGACATCGTCGCTTCCAACGTCTCTCCGCAAAAAGTGACCATCAATCCACATACGAGGAGTCCATGGTTGGGCAACATATCAATCCTAACTTTCTTAAGATTCTAAAGAATTGTTTTGATTCAGCTCTCTCTTAGTTGATATCCCTGTCTTTTTTTTCCATGTTAGAGTGGTATGGGTTTTGTACTATTTGTAAATATTTTAAATAAAAATATATGATTGTTCTACCGTTCTTGCTTAAAAAAAATCAATATTACCAATATTTTCCTCTAGCCATGAGTGGACAAACACTATGTGCCCTATTTGTATGCACCGAGCAATAGCTAGTTAATCAAGTTCGAGCCATTGCCTCACTGGGCAAATAAAGCGATTTGAGTGGATATATACTTTCCTCATGAATTATTTTTCTCGAGGATTCTTTCCTCGAGATTTGACACTGTAGGATCATAATTCCTCCATTATACTATAAATCATTCTTTCATTTCGAACGCACCAAAGTAAATAAATCACGTAAGAACATGTTTTTTTTTTTTGCAATACCTGCATAACTCCTACCTACATAAAGGGGCCTAGTTATTTGCACCTGAATACTACTTCCTCTGTTCTTAAATTAGACGTTCTAAAGTTTGACCACGTATGTAGAACAAAATATTAAAATTTAAAATATCAAATGGATATAACATGATAATATCAGTGACAAATTATTTTGTTGCTTACCAACTTTTTAGTTGATGCAAATAATTTTTTTTTGTTGCAATAGCTTGTGATTTTTGTTGAATTGTTATAACTTTTTTATTGCAACGCAATAACATAGTGTTTAACTATTATTTGTAACATTACTTATCTTTCGAATTTTTTTGGAATAATTTGTTGCAATACTTTTTTTTTACACGGAACAATAAATTTTGTTGCGATACATGCGAATTTGTTGCAATGGCATTTTTTTTTGTAATTATCAAGATGGCCACTTCGCTTAACTGGGTCCATTGTGGAGTGCGGATTCAGTTTCAAAAACGTCAGGGACTAAAATGAAAATTTGCGATTTGTTGATTTGTAGCCACCGGATGAACATCTAACGGTAGGGGAGGGGACCTAGGATGGGGCTGGCGTAGGTCGACCTGCTCGCCTAAAAAAAAAACATGGAGGGACTACAACGGGTAATTGGATTTGGAATAAAATCGGTTATTTTCTCCAATCTACAGCAAATGAGAGAGGACGCGCGTAGAAGAAAGGTGTAGAAAGACAGCGGACGAGGAGAAGAGCACGCACGCTCGGCGAGTCAACAACTCAACATAACCCAAACATGGAGTCTGTCGACGCAGGCGGCGAGGTGCGGCACTGGAGCGCAGAGGTCAACGGTGTCTCCCTCCACGTCGCGGAGCAGGGCCCCGCCGCCGGCCCCGCGGTGCTCCTCCTCCACGGCTTCCCGGAGCTGTGGCTCTCGTGGCGCCACCAGATGGCCGCCCTCGCGGCCCGCGGCTTCCGCTCCCTCGCCCCCGACCTCCGCGGCTACGGAGACTCCTCCGCCCCCGCCGACCCCGCCTCCTACACCATCCTGCACCTCGTTGGCGACGCCGTCGCGCTCCTCGACCACCTCCGCCTCCCCAAGGTACGCCCTTTGCTGGTTATTTTGTCTATTGGCCACTGCGAGTCAGAGTGTGAGATGCTGAGACCGATGTGGTGCGCGTCGGCCCGGGGGCAGGTGTTTGTGGTGGGTCACGACTGGGGCGCGCAGGTGGCGTGGCATCTCTGCCTGCTCCGGCCGGACCGGGTGCGCGCCGTCGTCGGCCTCGGGGTGCCCTACTACCCCCGCACCCCTGGCCCGGTGACGGAGCTCTTCGCGGCGCGCGGCGATGGGTTCTACATCATGCAGTTCCAGGTTCCAGTTGTGATCCCTGCCCATGATTGCCTCCTGTATCTTGTGATATATATATCCAAATTATGATCCTGTTTGTTTTCTGAAAATTAGAACGGTGCATCGTCTGTTAGCATTTTGGGACACTAAGATCAGTTCGATGAGAGATTCTATAATCGATAGTAGGATTAGATATTCTGTAATCAATTGTAGGATTTGAGATTCCATATTCAGGGCACAAACACTAAGTTGGCTCTCATTTGCTCCCACATTATAAACAAGTGGGAAAGAAAATAATTACAGCTTCAGGCCCAGTGTGTCATCAAGATAAGCATATCTATTGCAAAATGACCAATTTATTTCAACATCATGTCTGCAGGAGCCTGGAAGAGCCGAAAAGGCATTTGCCCGCTACGACCCCGCGACTGTCCTAAAGAAGTTCTACTCCATCGAATCAGACGACCTCGCTGCTCCTCCTGGAGCAGAGATCATTGACTTCCTCGAGGCATCACCATCCCCACTTCCTTGGATGACCGACGAAGAACTAGGCCAGTATGCCGAGAAGTTTCAGAAGTCTGGTTTCACCGGGCCACTCAACTACTACCGCATGATGGACACGTAAATCCCGTAACCTCATTCCACGCTTTCTATTAGATCTAGCCCCGCACTAATCCATGTGGAACACAGGAATTGGAGGCTCACTGCACCATGGCATGGCTCGAAGATCATGGTGCCTGCCAAGTTCATCATCGGCGAGAAGGACATCGGCATCGAGTCCTTTGGAGTCAAGCACTACGTTGAGGGCGGGGGTTTCAAGTCCAATGTTCCAGACCTTGAGGTTGCCATCATCGAAGGACACCATTTCCTCCAGCAAGAGCAGGCCGAGAGAGTGAACGCTGAGATACTGTCCTTCCTGGGCAAGTTTACTGAGAACTGAGTTTACTGAGAACTGAGTTAGCAGATGGTGTGCAAGTGAGCTGGTTTTAGATCTGTGAGTGCTACCTTTTGTGAACTGAAGAACGGCAAAGCTCATAGAGCTATGTACTCGAATAAATGTCAGGGCTAGATTTAGCCATTTGTTCAACAGATGTGAAATGTTGAAATACTGAATAAAGCAAGGTTTTGATAAGGCGTACTGCTGTTGCTTAAGCAAAACAGAGAATCTCACATAGTGCTACTTTGAAAGACTAATTCAATGTGTGATGCAGCTGGAGATACTAGTTCTCAGTATACGGTGCAGAATTACACGCCTTAATTATTCAAGACATCAGAACGCTATCAACCGCCTTCTGCACATTACTTATAGTGATGATCAGGAGTATTGCTCATTATGTAGCATGACGATCTTCTCATGGATGCTTTTGGACCCCTTGGTTTTTTGTGTGTCAACCAAAGTATGTAATCTTGATTCAGTTTTAACATGTAAGCTGTAAAAATGGGTGGTGGGGGGGGGAATGTGGTCTCTGTTTTAACATGAAGATTGGCATCTCTGTTGCTCCTTCCCAGAGATAGGCCAAATATATGATTAACATCTACGCACTGCAAACTAGTACAAAAAGAGATTTAATTAACCAAATCATATTATTCAATCAAGTTACACATACATGGTGCAGAGTTTACAAGCCTCTTCTTTGAGGCACGGATAAGAATACATCATGTAATTCTAGCCAAGAATCTCCCCTTCCTCCAACTCTTCGTGGAAGATCTGACGTTTCTGCTGCTTCTGACCGTCGTCAGCCTTGAGGAAGAGTCCAAGCTGCCGCGACAAGCTGTAGGGGCCGAGACCGTACTCGTGGATGCCGAGGCTATCGAGGACCGTCGGGTGTATGGTCTCGCTGGGCATGGCCGTCCTCTCCGTCTCAAGCACGTCCTGACGGGCCTTCTCCCTTGCCCTGCATCTCGCCTGCCTTTCCCGAGACTCCTTGGCACGGGCGAGCAGCTCGGATATTGGAGGCGTGGTGGCGCAGCTGCTGCTTGAGCTAGGGGGGCTGGCGCTGCTTCTTGCGTCATCGCCAAGATTCTTCGGGAACACCACCGGTGACGCGTCGCCGCAGATGTCCACGTACTCGTCCTCCTCTTGGGCGAGCGGCAGAGGTGCCGACACGATCGCCACGGGCAAGGGGGAGACGCCGCCAACGATGTCAACGTCTTCCTCCTCTTCTTGATCTGCCCTCTTGCGAAGGAACTCATCAAGCTGCTTCCGTATCTCGAGGAAGGCCTCGTCCTGGACGGCGTTAAAGTCGATCTCCATTTCGTCGTCGCGGATGGCACGGCTCTGCTTCAGTAACAACTCCATGATGTGATGGGGAAGTTCCGACCCTACCTTCTCCAGGTCGGCCTTCAGCTGCTCCTTCTCACTGTACGTCGTTTTCTTGCGCTTGATCACGGGAGGAGGCGACGCCTTCTTGCTCCTCTTGGTCGGAGGTTCCTCGGATCGTGGCTCGGCTTCCAAGAACCCTTGAAGACGACTGTGCTCGGACGACGCGGGGAGCCGAACCGGCCGCCTTCTCGAGGAGGCCACGGACCGCGAGGAGCTCCGAACGGAACCGCTGCCGAACGATCTGACGCGTGCGCTCCGTGTCGGGCATGTCGCCGACGGCGCTGAAGATGGAGGCCTCCGTCTTCGCGTCGAACGCCTCGCGTGTCACGAAGGCGCGCTTCCGCCCCAGCACAGACGGCTCCCGGTAGGCGGCGACCTCCATAGGATCGTCCTTCTCCTGCGCGCAGCTGAACAGGACGAGAGAAGAAGCTGGCTGCGAGAGTCGATGCGGAAGGGGATGCAAGACTCGTTGCGGGAAGGGGTGCGCCGAAGAAGTGGCCTTTATTGCCGATCGGTCCGAAACTGGATGTGTTTGCGGCAATCCGAGTTCGGGGTGGAACGGCCAATTTCCATCTTCTGATAATCACTTACCTAAGTCTCGTACTGAAACGCTTTCCGATACAGAGCTACCTTGTGTGATTTTTTTTGATAAACCCGATGAAAAAATGGGCTAAACCCTCTAAGCTAACTTTATAAATAAACTTCTTGTAATAAGTTTTAAACACTAGCTCTTTATCTTTCTTTCTATGCACCTCATGAGCAGTCTTCATGAGCACCAAACACACTTTTTAGAATAAACCCACCTCTAATAAAAGCAGATTGCTGGTAAGAGATCAATATACCAATTACATTAGCTAATATATTGGTATGAACTTTAGTCAAAAAAAAAATTAAAGGGACGGTTTATAAGAAACTAATGGGTCTAAATTTCTTAATGATCCTCACATTATTTTCCTAAGAGCATCTCCAGCCGGTCGGCCCCCAGGGCCGATTTTCGGCGTAAATAGCGCCTCCTGGGGCTGCCCGGCGGTATTCTCGCCTTGGGGGGCGGGTTTCCAGCCGCATACCTAGGCGACACGGCGAGATTTGACTAAAAATTAACAAATTCGAACAATTTTGGCCGAAATTTAGAGGATTCATATTAATAGCCGAATATAGGGCAAATTTACACGGGGCGATTATACGACTTAAAATAACAACTAAACTAGGCGTCCGGCTACTTCTTCAGGACGGCATAGCTGTAGCCCTGGCCGGGGTCGCTGCCGTTGCTCGGACCTGGCGCGGCGTCATCGTCAAGCACGATGACGCCGTTCTCCTCGCGGCCGCGTCTCCGGGCGGCAAACTCCTGCAGAGCGCGTCGCTGCTTCGCCACCTTCGCGGCGATGTGCTCTTTGCGGAACCAGTCGAGCGTCGCCGCCAGGTTGATCTCCATCTCGTCGTCGTCCTCCTCCTTCTTCGGCTTGACTAGCCGGCCGTTGCCCCTTCGCGGCGACGGGGCGCGGCGTTCGCCGATGACGACTCCCCGGGCTGCGCGAGCAGGGGGAGCAAAGTGCTCGGTCTTCACCGGACGCAGCTCCGGCGTACGCGCGGTGCCGGGGGATTGCGAGGAGGAGGACGAGGACTCTGCCGTCATCCTTCTCGCCGCCCACGGGCCACCCGCACGACGCCGAGAGAAGCTTGGCACCCGCGGCGGGGTGGGGGATACTCCAGGCGAGGGACGTTGCCATTCTCGATGAGTTCGAGAACGGCGTCGAGGGTGCGGCCCGGGGCGCCCCACCAGCGGTGGCGTCCGTCGGAGTTGCCATGCGACCGCGCAACTGGCCCCTCGTAGGCCGCGATCTCGTATTCGCGCCGTTCCTGGAAGTAGATCACCCACGCGTCGTAGTTCGCGGGGTGGAAGCGAGGCTCGGCGCGCTGCGCCGGAGTCAGGTGGGTGCGCTCGTCTTGGATCGCGGCGACGAAGTCGTCGCCTTGAGGGAAGGGAGGCACCGGCAGGCCGCCCCCGCTTAGCCTCCAATCGTCGGGCAGGCGCATGTATGGGGGCACCGGGTAGCCCGCCGCGTACAGGAGGCTCGCCTCCTCCTCGCGCAGCCACCACCTTCTGAAACTGTTGGTCGCGGCGCTGTCTCCGGGGAAGCGTGCCGCTATCACCGGGGAAGAGTGGGTTCTGGGCGAGAGGTTTGGGCGAGAAGGATGGCGGTGGGGGGCTTTTATTTAGGCGAACGGGCGCGGTTACCGACACACCGCCATTACTTCGTCGCAGGCGATTTGGCTGCTCCACTCAGTCAGTTGCGGCGGAGGCATTAACATGCGCGGGAGCCGAGGAGGTAGAAGTTCTCTCTCGCCGACAGGCGGGCCCACGCGGCAAAAAAAAAAGACGCGGGAGCTCATTCACGCCTTTTCCCTTCATTCGGCGCCCCCAACTGCGCCCCGGCGCGCTGAGTTTGTCCTAGGTTCGCTGGGCGATAATTAGGCCCAATCCAGCGCTATTTGTGCTCGTGGGAAGGGGGCGAGTGGGCGGAAAACGGCGCACCGGCGCAAAAAAAAGGGGTCTTTGGGGGCTCCTGGGGCTGCTGGAGATGCTCTAAGGGATAAGAGTAATCATGGAAAATTTTAACCTATATATGTCTTATTCATCTAACATCCATGCATTAGGGTGTAATCATAGCTAATAGGTCAAGCGTCACTAGGGCATGGGGCTCCATCTCCATAAGAGACATAAATAACCACTCCAATTTCCTCCTCATAAAAAACATCTCCTCAAATGATATTATCTTCTACACTAACTTTATTTTATTTGGAGAAAAAATCTTATTGCAACCTAATGTCTCCTCTATGATCCCAGCCAAAAAGTTCTTTATAATAATCAGAAGCAATTTCCAACATACTTTTTGTGTCACTAATAGACCCATCAGGTCCATCTAAGCACATAGATTAGCTTTCCCTCCTTTTCTGGTTGGCTAATGCATGTAAATATGCAGTATTCCTATCACCTTCCAGTATATTACTATCTTTAGCCCTTCGTTTACCTTTTGTCTTCTCAATTATCCAAAATCTATTCAACTCCTCAGGATAAACCATAATCTAGTTCTCTCCTCATCAAAAAGATTTTGGTGTTGGAGATATGCCCTAGAGACAATAATATGCAGTTATTATTTTATCTCTAACTTCAGAATTAATTTGTGTCATCATGCTACAACCACTATAGAACTTGAAAAGTGAGTTTTCAAAAAAAAAAAAAATCTTTGTGCGGTTGTGAAGGACATAAACAAACAAGAGTTCCTAATCTTGTCTCTAAGATTAGCTTATGGTTTGTGACATGATCAAGTTTTCCTTATCATGGACTTAGTTAAAGTCTAACAAAACATAAGAGTTTATTGTTAGGGTAACAATAGTACTGAAATGACCCAAGTATATGATCTTGCTAAAAGATACTAAACAGTTGTAATGTACATAGAAAAGTACATATTGAGTTGTCTTTAACTATAATTCATATACTATGAGAATATCTAGTGACTATACAATCAAAAGTTATACTTCGGATGTCTTCAACCATCCACCGTAACAGGGGATCATAACATTGACATCTAGGTATAATCTAGAGCGTGTAAAGAAACTGAGATAGTTCAAAACTACTACTTACCTTCTCTAGACAATGGAGAGATACATGATGTGGGCCCTCTCAGTATCACCGATCTCAACCAATCGTCTGCATATAAATAGTGTGATTTATCACAAGGACATCGGGGATATGGATGATAAAAGAGAACAATGTCGGTACGAGTTTTATGTGTTATGATCAAAGGGTTTGATGAGACTAGAACACATAGTCTCACCTCGTGGTATCGTTGGTATCGTGAAGTTAAGGGGATATGTTCAATGAATAACTTGTAAGGTTTCCTCGTTCTTTGTGAATACACATGAGCCATCATGGGCGTCCACGGTCCCTATGTTTGTTATTTTTCGGTAAGTTCCAAAACATGTATGTGTGACATTGGTCCTTTACGGGTCAAGCCATTCCACCATTTAATTTATAGAATAAAGTTGTTTCTATTATTTTTATGATTGGTAGATATCGGTACGATGTCACAGAAAAAAGTCCAGTGTTAATCGGAGAGCTTTCAGGGAAGTTGCTATAAGAGAGAAATCATGCATGTGTTAGGAAGAATTTTACATGAGAGGAAACGGAGGACATGAGATTCCTCGCGATGTTAGAAATATTTCTAACATCAGTAGATAAGGTCGATGATTTTATCTATTGGGGTTATATGGTTTTGGAAGAGTTTCGGGGAAAACCGAGAAGGGGGGAGGGGGTGCTGGAAGGGGGCGAATCCGCCCCCATGACCTCACCCACTAAGTGGGGGCTGACAGTTTCGGATGTATGCTGAAAAGGAAATAATATTTATATTTTTTTTTCATAATTATGATTCATATTACTATGCTATAACTGACATGGTTCCTAGATATGAAATTCAGAGAAAAACTCACGCTCACATGTAGTAACATGAACACAGAAACAAACCCTATTCTTTCCTTTTACGACTAATTCATTGGATGTTTTATGACTATGTTTTCCTGGCCATCGACATTGTTTTTGTCAACATCAATGAATAGCGTATTGTTGGAAGGTAACAATATGGTTGGGTATTCCCTAAGTAGATTGATATGCCAAGAGAATCCACTAAGACATATTTCTCCATAGAATCATATCACAACATGGTTATTTCACAATTCATCCTTTGACCATGAGGTTATGTTGATAATATATTCTGGAGGTTTTACTTTGGTGCTATCAAGGGTCACACCGTAAACTGGGTGAACATAAAAGTAGTTACTGGGAAATTCTAAAGGAGTATGTTATCTCGATGTTCTGAGATGGAATTACTCCTCCGTAAAAGGAGAGATACATACCTGGGCCCACTCGGTATTCTTGATATACACAAGTTCTGTAGACAATGCATGATGATGATACATCATGTGGGATATCACAATACAATAACGAGAAAGAGGAAAGTTACTGGATAATGAGACGAGACAAAGGTATCTGTGAACCAGAAATTGTTTCACATGCAATACCGGAATCAATAGTCTCGGGTAAGTCTCGTATAGTGAGTAACGGGAGATTTGTATAATAACCAGCAGGTTCAGCAGTTCATTCGTATAGTATGTGGGAGTCAATATGGGTGTACATGTCCCCCTATTTATTATTGAAAAGGAAAGAGTTTCCAGTTTCATGTCCACACACTATCGAACCTATAGGGGAAACACACTTAAGTTTGGGCTTATTTTTGTGTATATTGGTAGGTCCCGATCAACTAGGAGTATCACCAGAATAGTGTTTCTGCATGACAGATATATATTATATATTATAGAGAATTTATAACAAGGGCATGAGATGTCCCGGAGTGACAGGAACAATTTCCGATACTACCGGAATTTATTCCGGAGTCATTATGAAAGAGAAATAGAGGTTGACTTCTTTAAGGTGCAAATGCAGGGGGTATAAGATATCCCAGGGTGTTGGAAATGTTTTCCTAACATCGTCGATTTTATCTATTGGGGTGAAGGGGTTTCGGAAGATTTGCGGGGGATTTTCCATATATGGAAGCTGTGTCGTGAGGGGTAGATTCACCCCAGAGGCAAAAACTAATTTAAGGAAATGACAGGTGGGGCCCATGGTCTCACGGAATGGATAAGGTTTCCATAGATTTTTTCTTGAATTTATTTGAGAAATAAATGAGAGGGAAAAAAGGAAAAGGAAAAAGGAGGTAAGATTGGACTCCACTTGGAGTCCAATCCAAAACCTCCTAGGAGGTATGTTGCGGCCAAGCCTAGGAGGGATAACCGACCCCCCCTCCTATGGTAGGTGCCCTCCTTGTCCCACTATATAATCCCCACCCCTCCTCCTCCTTGAGATATAGCAATTGAGAATTTTTGCCTCTCTCTTTCTCTAGAAGAATTAGATGAGTAATTAGAGCACTTCTAATTAATTAGAGATCTCTCTAATTATTAGAAGAACTAATTAGAGCACTTCTAATAGGATTACCACCTCTCTAATAATTAGAAAGACTAATTATAGAAATCAAATTAGAGCCCTTCTAATTGGTTTAGATATCTTCTAATCATGATTAGAGTCTCCTCTAATTGGATTAGAGCTTCCTATAATTAGATTATAGCTTCCTCTAATAGAATTAGAGATTCTTCTAATTAGGCTGAGGTGATCCTATCCCGATTAGACCTATCTTCTAATTACTCTCTCTCATGTGTTGAGAACTATACCTTCATATATACCTGCAACGCCAAGTCTAGGACGGTGAAGCGCTGCAGTTTCTGCCCTGACGTATGTGTGCATACTCTCAGAGGGGTAACACGTGAGACCCTAAGTATGTTTGATCAAGGTGCTGGATACGGGGAGTCGGCAACATCCTCGCCCATAGGCTTGTGCGTGAGGATCTTCTACAGGCTTCATCGAGATCGTCATTGACACCTCTTCCGCTTCAATGGTGTTTGGTACATGATCTTGATACTAGATCTGTGAATTTATATTCACTTGTATCTGCATAGATAGATCTTGGCGGTTGCGTGGTAGTTTGGCAAAAAAATTAAATTCCCGTTGCGCAACCCAGCAGTGGTATCAGAGTGGTCTGTGCGTATGTACAAGATTTGATCTAGAGCACCGGAGTGTGCAGGTATTGCATAAGTTTGTGCAAGTACATTGGAAGGTTCTCCAAAGTTCAAATTATTTATAATTGCTTCCCAATAAACTTTGTTGTTTTGTTTGCAATGTAATATTGAGATTTTTTACAAACTTCAGCCAATCCGAGGACGCTCGAGTTCCCCTGACATATCTCGCTTGATCCGAAGAAGTGCTTCGTTAGCTTTGGGTCTCTTTATAGTTGGTGTCGAAAACATAATTGTGGAAGGGGCATGTGGATTGGATCCACACGGGGGTCACGGTTATGAATAAGTTTAGATTCAGGATCTAGATGTTTTTGGAATGTCTGTGTTTCAATCACCGTGCAATCTCAATTAAGTAATGTGAATGATCATACCTTATGGATGCGTAGATTACCTAACGGTTGTTTTGTAGATCTTACATCCATGCTAAAAGATGCAAAACAAACGTTAGGGACGTCTAACACTGTTTTGCAAGAAACGTGATGTTGCATAGTCTCAAAGTTTAAAATTTTGAGATGCTTTACCTAACACTATTTTGTAGCTAGAAAACCATCATAAACCCAATCATGGTGATGGTGGCAAAGGAGAAGTATTTCACTTGTCGTGAACCTCGGCATGGCACCACCAATGCAGGATCTGTTGGAGAAGAAGGAAGACTGTACTACATCACTAGTTTTACTTGTGCATGTTCTATTATGTTTTATTTCTGTCCCTTGATCATGGTAGACGTGATTATTAGGGTGTTTCCTCATTTAAATATCAAGGTAGATCGTTCCATTCCAACTGCAGCACCGTCAAGCTGATTGGGGTTCATGTTCATCACGTGGATACATGGATCAATGTGTTCTTATCATCAGAAGGCAGGCATCAAGCTGATCCATACTCATCACCTGGATACAGGGTCAGTATGACATCACTTGTTGCCGCAAGATCAATTGGTTGTCTTGACGTTCATGTATGGATAATGGAAGTCATGAGCTCGGAGGATATACACCGAAAGGTGAAGCGGAAATCACGTTGGTAGCGATTGGCAAGTTAGCCTACCCATTGTAAGCTTATAACCATTGAGGTGGATAATCCTTTGGTTATAAGTTTAGCGTGGATTCCGTAATACATTAAATTCTTATCACGAGGAATATCAGATTTAGTGGGAGAATGTAGTTAATTATTTTAACAAGTGCTTAGAAAAATAATTATGAACATGTCTAAGTGAACTATTAAATTGTTGTAGATCGATGGCTCATAGCGCACCCGCTATTAACCTTGATCCACTACTTGAGAAGAAACCACTTGCTGCCAATAGAAGTAACTACGTGGATTGGGCCCGTTCCCCGAGAAATGTTCTCAGGGGTATAAAGAAAGAGTATGTTCACGATGCTCCTCTTCTAGAGGATCCCGATGACGGCGCTTCTGATGCAAACAATGATGCACATACCTTCATGAGTGATAATGAAATAGATGTTCAATGTCTCATACTAACATGTATGGATCCTCAGCTGCAGAAACGATTTGATCATACCTCGACATATGGCATGATCGTTGCACTCACGTCCATGTACCAGACACGAGCAAAGACTGAGCGTTTTGAAATAATGAAGGATTTCTAGTCATGACACGTGGCTGAAGGAAGCTTAGTTAGAGAGCATGTAATAAAGATGTTTGTTTATGGGACGAGGCTTCGGGCTTTGGGATTTCCAATCCTGACCGAGCTAAGTACATATTTGGTGTTGGCTCCACTCCCCCCCGCCCCGTCTTACAATAGTTTCATCATCAGCTACGCTGAAAATTGCTGAGGCTGGTGTAAGGAGGGAAAATGATAAAGTATTGATGGTTTTCCAAACGACACCATTCAAGAATAAAAGGAACATAAAGGGAAATCATTCTTAGACACGGAATAATCCCAAGTTTTCTGCACACATTAAGTCTGGATGCTTTTTTTGTAAAAAGAAAAGGCATTGGAAGAGGAACTCTAAGAGCTACCTCAAGCAAAAGGATAAATTCACCAAAGATGTTAAATGTATAAGAGTTATACCTGAATGATATTTTTCATTCTTACTAGTATCTCTGGCGTATCAATTGCTAAAATTATTTTATGCATTCGATATAGAACCTGCGGAAAGTAAGGAGACGGAAGAATAAAAAGTGTTGATGAGCATCAAGCTAGGCGCGTAAAGGATCATCTTAGGATGAATGCATCTCCACTTTTATTTTTATAATCGAAAGATTTATGAGCTTAGGCTCAAGTTAATGTAATAAGGCCACATGCTTGGCGACGTAATACTCTTGTGGATTGATAGGACGAAGTCCTAGTTATCTTATGAGAATATTATTGATGAATCTATTTGTGGATGATCAAATTAAAAATCTTTTGAATTGGTGAAATATCATTTGTTCTGAAATATTTTTGTGATCAAGAAGTCAATGTATAAGTGTCTTGACAAAATTTTAGAAATTATTTCTTAGTGATATCTTGAAAGTTTTCAAGTCATATTTGACTAAGTAAGGCAAAGTCAAACACTAAGAAGGATTCCTTTGCAAATAAGTTCTTGATATTACCCATGGAAATAGTATAGTAACTTAAGTTTTATTTTAGCTAAGTTTCTTGTATTTACTTTGTGTCAGAGTTTTGAAAGACAAACTATAAAGAGACACATTAGTCTTAGAATCTAGAAGTTTCTAAAATATTAAAACTTGATCCTAAGATTAAAGAAAACAAAGTTATACTTTGTTGGTTGTTACAATTTTATTGGAAATCCTTGTATAGAACCACCGCATAAGTGAAAAAGTTTTTGTTACTAGGAATATGTGATTCATAAGAAATTAATTGCTTGTTGAATTAAGTGGGAGGATAGTATTTCTTGAAGGTATTGATGAATCTCCGGAAATAGTTATCAGAGTTGTGCAAGCATAATCATTTCCAGTTGACAATTTTTTTTTAGAATAAAACCGAGAGCCATTGCAGCTTAAGGCATGATTGCTTATCAAGAAAATACTTAACCATGAAAGCACATAAAATTTTCAAGGCAACTTGAATAAAGGATGTGCATGTAATTAGTAAAGATAATAGAAGGGTCAAAATATCCAAATGACTTAGAGTCAAAAAGTATTTATACCATTGAGTTTAAGTTGACAGTTTTGAAGAAATTCGTGTTGGGATAAAAGGATCATAAAGCTTGTTTTTTCATAAATAGTTTTATGACAAAATCGAGAGTTGACTACTAAAGATCTAGTGATCTGTAGCAAACCTTTATAGATTAGTATAATAAATTTGTATGAGAAAATAACAAAAACAAACTCCTTAAAGGAAAATTGATCAAGTTTGTGTACTAACTAAAACTCGAGGGTTTTTGTTAAATACAAAGTTTATTATACAAAGGCCAATATTCGTTTATACGAATAAAAGCCAGCTGGTATAAAATTTTGGAGTGGCAATATAGCTTATGAAGTAAAACCACATTTATCTTAACTTCAGGAAAATTATACAAGTATTGTTTTCCTTTAAGTGAGTGGGAGTTATTTTAATGATATTTAAGTTATTAGAAATCATTAGATGTTTTGTTTGACAGAAAATATGTATCATTGAAAATTAAATTTTGTAAGACACATGTGCTTGCAAATTACAAAGGATTGAAATCCCGAGTGAAAAATTAATATAAGTGCTATGAGATATATAGATGCATGAATTTCAAACGATTGTTTGAAACTTGAGAGAACTAAGTTCTTAAGGGGAAATGTAATTTTGAATGCAGGATTTGATGTTGAAAAAAAACATTGGTGAGCAATGATGAAATGATTCATCATTTATGATCATAGCAGAAATTTCTCAAACAATGCATTCTTTAAAAAACATATAAAGTAATAATTATTTGGAAAATTGAATTTGCTAAAAGTTTAATTAGCTCCAATATTATTATAAGTATTCTCCTTAAAAATATTTTGAAGATGTTTCTTCACAAGGATTGGAGAATTGGATTATGATGTAAGAGTTACATTATAAGAAATAAATTATGAGATAAGTACATGATAATTATGTGGTAAGTATTGACCAAGAATTAAGATATAATCTTCTGATCATATGAATAGCAGGACTTAGATTTTCTTTAAGCATGTATTTACGATCACTACAACAATTAGCAGTAAAGGGTAGAAGTTTAAATACTTCTAATAACTTTGCTATCGGTTCATTATATTAACTAGATGTGGTATTTCTCAAAAGGTGTAGGATGATCTGTGAAAATGGGGAAACAGTATTCTTAGTTGAATTACCAAAGTTTCACCTAGAATAGCCTGAACTGCAACTGATCTTATGATCAAGTGGTATTATGAAAGAAATAGTTTCTTCATAATACATATGGTTCATACAACCTCAAAAGGTGTTGATAACAAATGTCTCTAACACATTGTTTACATGGGTGTACACTCAAATCTTCTAGATGTTTGATGAACTTATGCAAACGGATTATTGCCAGTTGTGCAAGTGGGAGATTGTTGGATGTATGCCCAAAAGGAAATACTATTTATACATCTATTTCATAATTATGATTCATATTACTATGTTATAACTTACGTGGTTGCTTATATGAGATTCAAAGGAAAACTCATGCTCACGTGTAGTAACATGAACACATAAACAAACTCTAGTCTTGCCTTTTACAACTAATTTATTGGATGTTTTATGACTATGTTTGCCTTGTCATGGACATTGTTTCTGTCAACATCAATGAATAACATATTGTTGGAAAAGAAAAATATGGCTGGGTATTCCCTAAGTAGAATTATATGCTAAGAGATTCCACTAAGACATGTTTGTCCTTAGAATCATATCACAACACAGTTATTTCACAAGGCATCCTTTGACCATGAGCTTATCTTGATAATATATTCTGGAGGTTTTACTTTAGTGCTATCAGGGTCACACCATAAACTCGGTGATAAAGTTAGTTACTGGGTAATTCTAAAGGAGTATGTTATCTTGATGTTTTGAGATGGGAATTACTCCTACGTAAAAGGAGAGATACAAACCTGGGCCCACTCGGTATTCTTGATATCCATTAGTTCTGCATACAATGCATGATGATACATCATGTGGGGTATCATAATACGGAAATGAGAAAGAGGAAACTTACCAGATAACTAGACGAGACAAAGGTATTTGTGAAGCAGAGATTGTTTCAAACGCAATATCGGAATCAATAGTCTCGAGTAAGTCCACTATCGTGAGTAATGGGAGATTTGTATAATAACCAACAGGTTGAGTAGTTCATTCGTATAGTATGTGGGAGGCAATATGGGTGTCCACGGCCCAGCTATTTTTTATTGAAAAGAAAAGAGTTTCCAGTTTCATGTCCACACACTATCGAACCTATAGGGGAAACACACTTAAGTTTGGGCTTATTTTGTGTATATTGGTAGGTCCGGATCAACTAGGAATATCACCAGAATAGTGTTTCTGTGTGATAGATATATTTTATACATAATATAGAATTTATAACGAGGGCATGAGCTATCCCAGAGTGATGGAAACAGTTTCTGTTACTACGGGAATTTATCCCCTAGCTATTATGAAAGAGGAATAGAGGTTGCACGCCTTACGGATAAAATGCATGGAGTATGCGGTATCCGAGGATGTTGGAAATGTTTTTATGTCATTGTTAGATAATATCAATGATTTTATCTATTGAGGTAACGAGGTTCTGGAAGATTTCCGGGGGACTTTCCTTATATGGAAGATGTGCCGCAGGGGCAGATTTTCCCCGGAGGCAAAACCTAATTTGAGGAAATGTGAGGTGGGGCCCATGTTCTCACAGAATTCATAAGGTTTCCATAATATTTTTCCTTAATTTATTTGAGAAATAAATGAGAGGGAAAAAGGAAAAAGAAAAAAAAGGAGGTGGGATTGGAATCGACATGGAGTCCAATCCGAAATGTCCTAGGAGGTATGGTGCGGCCAAGCCTAGGAGGGGGAACGCCCCCCACCCCCCCCCCCCATGGAAGATGCCCTTCTTGTCCCACTATATAATCCCCACCCCTCGTCCTCCTTGAGATATAAAAATTGAGCCTTTTGTCCTTTCTTTTTCACTAGAAGAATTAGTGGACTAATTGGAGCACTTCTAATGGATTAGAGATCACTCTAATAATTAGAAGAACTAACTAGAGAACTTCTAATAGGATTAGAAACTCTCTAATAATTAGAAAGACTAATGAAATAAATCTAGTTAGAGATCTTGTAATCAGGATTAGACTCTCCTCTAATTGGATTAGAGCTTCCTCTAATTAGATTAGAGCTCCATTTAATAGAATTATAGCTTCTTATAATTAGGCTTAGGTGATCCTCTCCCAATTAGACCTAGGTTCTAATTATTCTCTCTCTCTCTCTCTCTCTCATGTGTTGAGAACTACACCTTCATATACACCTGCAACGCCAAGTCCTGGACGGCGAAGCGCTGAAGTTTTTGCCCCAACGTATTTGTGCATACTCTCAGATAGGTAACACGTGAGACCCTAAGTCTGTTGGATCCATGTGCTGGATATGGGGAGTCGGCAACATCCTCACCCATAGGCTTGTGCATGAGGATCTTCTACAGGCTTCATCGACATCGTCATTGACACCTCTTCCGCTTCAATGGTGTTTGGTGCACGATCTTGATACTAGATCTGCGAATTTATATTCACTTGTATCTCCATAGATAGATCTTGGTGGTTGCGTAGTAGTTTGGCGGAATTTTTAAATTTCCGTTGCGCAACCCAACATGCAGGTTAGCCCCAAGGCCTCCAACCAAGGCGCATTGCTCGTCCTAGTTTTATTACATGTTTGGTTAAACGAGAAAATAAATACCAAAAGGAATAGAAAAATAGAGGAAATGGAGAGGTAGTTGGACTCCAAAAGGAGTCCAATCCGACTCCACCTAGGGGAGGGGTATGGATTGCCCTTGTGGCTCCCAAATCGACACCCCCCATGGTAGGTCCCCCTTGAGTCCACTTATATAATCCTCACCCCTCGTCCTTTGGAGAACACACAATTATATCAATTGCCTCTCAAGTCTCTCTCTCTCTCTAGTAAAATTAGAGGGTCTAACTAAAACTTTTTATTAGAGTATCTCTAATTGCGTTAGGGCTTCATCTAATTGGGTTTTTGAGGTGTACTCTCCCGATCATACTTAGATCTATTGATATTCTCTCTCATGTGTTTAGAAACTTCTAGAATCATATAGGTGTAATCGCAATTGATTAGAGCTGACAATTAGCAACCCAAAAGGTTGTATCTCTTTGTTAGTGTTATGTTATGTATGGCGGGGTGCTGGCAAGTTGATGCGTGTGTACGCATGCACACCATAAGAGGGATTACATGTGTGATCCTTTGTGAGGTAAGCTTGGCGACATCCTTGCAACTAGTCCTAGTTGTGAGGATCTACGATTGCATAGAACTCTTATAGGACTACATCGATTCTACTACCCGGTGAGTCGTGATACTTATCAACGCATGTATGGGCATGCATCATTATCTGCATAGTGATATTGGCGGTTACGTAGGGCAATTTTTTCAAATTATGCAATGTAGACCAGTATTTGGGTCTCAGACCTAATGTCTAAAATACCATATTATTCCATTAAATTATTCTTATGCTTCCTAATAGAAAACTACAGATTGGCACTCCATCCTTTGGATAATTTTTTAAAGTATCTAACTTTGTTTTCGAAAATATAACCTACATCCTATCCCTTGTTTTACAACTCTAGACTTTCAACAAAAAATCTTTAAAACTGGGCCTACTCAACCCCAATTTCTCAAATTGAAAATTGTGTTTCTTTGTTACATGCCCGTCACGAGAATCCTAGATGATGGGAGTAGCTATTTCCCTAGCCTTTGTAAGAGGGACAACGATTGAAAGTTTCTAGAACAAAATATTGTATCAAGTTTACTCATAATTAAGTTATTTGGGTTGTTTCCCCAAGTTTGTGATCTAACATTAACTTTAGAATTGTGCAGATATGCCACGCTTTTTTTATTGTTCTCACAAATACAGGTATGTTTACTAGTAAAATTTGATGTCTAGTCCTATACTCATATTAGTATTCATAAGCTGGATTGATAGTGGCCGATACAACCAGTCATTTGAGACTGGGCGTAACCTAGTAATTAATTGGTCTTGTTTCTTCAAATTTTCCCAAGAAAATCCTATCTCTTGTAACTAAAACCGCATTACTTACGAACAAATGCTTACTGGCCTAGCCGCCTGAGGTAGTTGAACGGATCGTACGGGCACCTAGAGGGGGAGTGAATAGGTGCTACCTCCAAATTTTTATAATTTTTCGATTTAGGCTTGACACAAAGCTAAATTCTCTAAATATGCAACTACGGTGAATTTACTTTTGGAAAACGAAGATAAAAAACTTTTCTAAACGGTGCTCCCAAGATCTAGCAGAGGTAGAAGTCCACGAGGATTACCACTAAACGCGCAGGTGCGGATTATCGAAGTAGCACGTCGATGCAATATAGTCCCATGATCTGATCGAGCCGATCCAATTCCGCGATCGTCGAAGTGATGAACGTACAACACCTCTGCCGGTATCCACATGTATAAGGAGGAGTTCTGACGGCGAACTGCTAGGTCTGGTGCGGTGGCTGGATAGAGTGGGGCGAGGGTTCCCAACGCATGGGAGTGGAAACTTGTGCTCGTTGGGCAATCTGCGCCCCTCTTTATATAGCAAGTGGGAGTGGGCTGCACAATGCTTGTGGCCCATTCACTTTGTCTTTCCAACTCACTAATTCAGTCCATTTTCGGTTCGGGTCCAACCCAACCAATATACTTTCTCCCGCTCTTAAGTGTGCGACCTTGCAGGCTCATGGCGACTTGGACACAATTGGAGTATGACTCTCAATCGATCAACCGGTAGCGGCTCCTAGCAGAACATGCCGACTCCCAAGTACCATAGAGTCATGACGACATACCTTCCGATGTGACTTTCATCGTAGTCCATTTTGCCTCACGATATACCTTGTCGAACTATAGGCGAATTATCGTCATCCCTTAAATAGCTCAACTCTCTTCTCGGTCCGTGATATATGATTCATCTAACTAACTCTTAGTCAATAGACCCGGTTAAGACTTAACCGAGTTGCGCATGGCCATGCTTATGGAATCATATCACTTGAGAGGGCCCAAAGAATATCTCTCCAGTCGGAGGGGAAAAATCCCATCTTGATTATCCACATCACGCAGCTTGCTTCTCATTCGACCTGAACTCTGCCTTTATAACTGCCTTATCACGGAACCTCGTTTGACAGAACCTAAGTCGGTGATCCACAACTCAGATTGTGCGACAACCTCAGCTCTAAGGATTATATTGATTGAGACATGCAAATGACGACTTACTCGTTGCATCTCAATATGGGTCAGTCCGACTTGCTAAACTCTTTAGCCGAGTCTGTGAAAGTGGAACCGAGTCATCATCCAACACTCACATTAGTCTAGGGTGTGTGTCTAGCACAACCTTAATGACCAAGGACAATTTAGCATGAACAACATGAATACATAGTTCCACAATCGAATCACATATTCAATGATATATATCAGATGTTCAAAAAAGGACGACTTAATAACTTTATGAATACATTAAGAATTACATCATACATGATTGCCTCTAGGGAATATTCCCAACAGTCTCCCACTTGCACTAGAGTCAATCATCTCGACATCATATGCCTAGACATCGAATGCCCATACCTCTCATGTGCGACTCATGCGTTGGATGTGGTAGCGCCTTTGTCAACGGATCTGCAATGTTTGCATTCGTGTGTACTTTGCATAACTTGATATCACCTTGTTCGACAAACTGGCGAATGAGGTGGTAATGCATGAGTATATGTTTGTTCTTCTGGTGTTGTCTAGGTTCCTTGGCTTGTGCGATAGCACCATTGTTGTCACAATATACATTCCAATGGATTGGACGCGCCCTGAACCACACCAAGATCCATCAGGAGGTTCCTGATCCAAACGGCTTCCTTTGCGGCCTCCGAGGCTGCAATATACTCAGCCTCTATCGTAGGTGCAGACACGATATCTTGCTTGGAACTCTTCCAGCTCACAGTCCCTCCGTTCATGACGAACACGTATCCAGATTGCGAACGAGAATCATCTGAGTCGGTGAGATAACTCGCATCCGTGTAACCCTTTACACTGAATTCCTCACCACCTCCATAAATTAGGAACATGTTCTTAGTCCTTCTCAAGTACTTAAGGATGGTATGAACCTCTGCCAAGTAGGTTTCGCCAGGGTCAACCTGGTATCTTCTCGTTACACTTAGAGCATAGGAAACATCCGGCCTAGTACAAATCATGGCATACATGATGGATCCGACTGTCAAAGCATACAGGATCACACTCAGCCGACTTCGCTCATCAGTCGTCGAAGGACACTGAGTCTTGATAAGTTTTACACCATGGGACATCGGTAAGAACCCCCTCTTAGACTCTTCTATATTGAATTTCTACAATACTTTGTCCAAATATGTACTCTGACTCAATCTAATGAGCCACCTTGATCTATCTCTATAGATCCTGATTCCCAGTATTTAAGTCGCCTCATCCAAATCCTTCATTGAGAAACTCCTTTCCAATGATTCTTTGGTTTCTTGCAACATCATGAGATCATTTCCCATCAGTAATACGTCATCCACATATAAGATGAGAAAATTAACTTTGCACACACTAAACTTCTAGTAAAAACAAGAATCATGATCGCTCTTGATGAAGCCAAACGATTTGACTACCTCATCAAAGCGAATGTTCCAACTCCGAGATGCTTACTTCAACCCATAAATGGATTTACGAAGCTTGCATACCTTGTCAGCGTTAGCCGGATCGACAAAACCTTCGAGATGTATCATATACACGTCCTCAATTAAATTTCTATTATGGAAAGCCGTCTTGACATCCATCTGCCATATCTCATAGTCGAAATTGGCCGCTATGGCTAACATGATCTGAACTGACTTAAGCATCGCTACGGGCGAGAAGGTATCATCGTAGTCAACTCCTTGAACCTGTCGGAACCCCTTCGCAACAAGTCATACTTTATAGACGAAAAGATTTCCAGCCATATCAGTTTTATTCTTAAAGACCCATTTGCACTCGACGGGTCTTGCACCATCTGGCAGATCAACCAAATTCGGAACTTGATTTTCATCCATGGACTTTAACTCGGATCTCATGGCTCCAAGCCATGAATCGGAATTAGATCCCACCATTGCTTCCGAATAACTTGTCGGCTTATTACTGTCTAACAGTAAAACATCACGAGCATTTTGCAATCTGGCAGATCTCCGTGGTTCAGGTATTGTTACCATCCTAGGTACCATGACCGGCTCAGCCTCCAAGGCCCTTGCTGACTCTCCCCTAGCCAGTTCCTCTCGAATTTCTTCGATTGCACTTTGCTCCCACTGACTCCCCGACTAAGAAACTCTTTCTCAAGGAAGACACCGTTCCGAGCGACAAACACTTTGCCCTCTTCGCGGTTGTAGAAGTAGCACCCCGAGGTTTCCCTCGGATACCCCATGAAAATACACTTATCTGACTTGGGCGTGAGTTTATTCGACTGAAGTCGCTTGACAAATGCGTCACAACCCCAAATCTTAAGAAAAGACAAACTTGGCCTTTTGCCAGTCCACATCTCATGCGGTGTCTTCTCTACTGATTTTGATGGTACTCTGTTTAGTGGGAACGCTGCAGTTTCTAGACAATAACGTGAAAATGAAAAAGGTAGATCTGTCGGCTCATCATTTTATCGTACCATGTCCAACAAGGTCTGATCTCCATTCTGATACACCGTTCCTCTTTGATGTACCCGGTGGAGTGGGTTGAGGATCTATTCCACAACTCTTTATATGGTCATCAAACTCATGGCTCATGTACTCGCCTCCATGGTTTGACCGTAGAAACTTTATTTTCTTGGCGTGTTGATTTTGTACCTCACTCTGGAATTCCTCGAATTTCTCAAATGCTTCTGACTTGTGTTACATTAAATAGATATATCCATACCTACTCAAATCATTAGTGAAGGTAATGAAGTACTCATAACCACCTCTGCCTGTCGTGCTCATTGGACCACATACATCATTATGTATTAGTTCCAACAAGTCGGACGCCCTTTCACAACTCTTTGCAAAAGGTTTCTTGGTCATTTTGCCGAGTAGGCATGATTTTCATGTCTCAAACAACTCTAAATCGAACGAAGTTAGAAGTCTATCATCATGGAGTTTCTTCATGCGCTTCCAACTTATATGACCAAGCCGACGGTGCCAAAAGTAAGTCATATTTAGATAATTTAGTTTCAACTTTTTCATATTTATGTTATATACCGATTCACTATCAAGATTCAAAATAAATAACCAACGAATTTCTGGGACTATCCTATTGACAAGATGCAACAAAGCCAGTTCCTGTTTTCTGCTGTTTTGGTTTCAAAAAAGTTGTTTTGGAACTATTCTCGGAATTGGACGAAACAAAATCCCACAGTCTTAGGAAGTCGACACGTACATGGAGTCCGGAGGAGACCCGGAGGGGGCCTCAGGGGCCCCACACCATAGGGTGGCGCGCCCCCTGGCCGCACCAGCTAGTGGTGTGGGCCCCCTGGCCACCCATCAACGTTGCCCTCTCGCCTATTTTAGATCCTCCTCGGGTTAACCCTAAATACCTGAGCCTTTGCCACCAAAAAGTTTCGTAGCCGCCGTCATCGTCAAACCTAGCTTGGGAGGGTTCTCGAGCTCTTCCTGGCACCCTGTCGGGAGGGGGAATCATCACGGGAGGGCTCTACATCACCATGCCTGCCTCCGGAGTGATGCGTGAGTAGTTCATCCCTGTACTACGAGTCCCTAGCAGTAGCTAGATGGTTGTTCTCTCCTCTTTATGCCTCATGTTTAGATCTTGTGAGCTGCCTAACATGATCAAGATCATCTTAT
Organism: Alopecurus myosuroides; assembly: GCA_028641055.1. NCBI lineage: Eukaryota > Viridiplantae > Streptophyta > Magnoliopsida > Poales > Poaceae > Alopecurus > Alopecurus myosuroides. The sequence goes on along the minus strand of CM054063.1, from coordinate 197,517,948 downwards.
TGTAAATATACATGTTGTGTTTGTTGGTATCCGATGAATATTTAATGCTATCTCCGGTAATTATCAATCTATCATGTTCTTTCATGTGTATGTTATTTATGATCTTGCATGCTCTTTGTTACTAGTAGATGCTCAGGCCAAGTTGATGCTCGTAACTCCAAGAGGGAGTATTTATGCTCGATAGTGGGTTCATGCCTCCTTTTCACTCACACTCGAGTTACAGAAGCGTAACGGGTGGGGGATGTGCTGTTGCCATTAGGGAGAAAACAACAATGCTTTGTCTAAGGATAATTTTATTGTTCATATTACACACTTTTATTAATGCAATTATCTGTTGCTTGCAACTTAATACCCAAGGTTTGCTCGGATGGCACTCTGAGGGTGGATTATCAGTCATAGATGCAGTTGGATAACGGTCTATGTATCTTGTTGTAATGCCCACATGAATCACATAGTAATCATCATGTCATGCATATGCACTACGGTGTAGCCTTTATATCTGTCAATTGCCCAAATGTGATTTGTTTACCCAACATGTTATCTATCTGTTTTGGAGAGACACCTTTAGTGAACTGTGGACCCCTAGTCCATTTCTTTACACTGGTATACAACCACTTCAACCAATGATATCCTATTGCAGTTACTGTTCTCTTTCATTTACTGCAAACAAGTACTACTTTCCACACTATACGTCTAATACTTTGTTTCAGCAAAACCGGTAAGATTGACAACCTCACTGCTTCGTTGGGGCAAAGTAATTTGATTTTGTTGTGTAGATTCCACGTTGCTGCTGAACCGATAGTGCGCCCTGCCAACATCAGCTGACAACAATCTTCGGAAGTGATTTATTTTTCTCCTACTGGTCGATTCAACCTTGATTTCTTTCTGAGGGAAACTTGCTGCTGTGCTCTTCATACCTTCCTCTTGGGGTCTCCCAACGAACGTGTGTTACACGCCATCAAGCTCTTTTCTGACGCCGTTGCTAGGAAGGAAGATGTTTTCTACAAGGGGAGTCTCGCACCTCCAATCTCTTTACTTTTTTTGTTTTGCTTAGTTTATTTTATTTTGTCTTGTTTGCATCTCTATATCAAAAGCACAAAACAAAATAGTTCTTATTCTAGTTGTTATTTTTGTTACCCTATTGTTATTTTCACCATGTTGCTCCCTAAGTTTACCCTGAAAGATCTATCAATAGGTAGTGGTTCTATAATGGCAAAGGATACCATTGAAGAATTCTTTAATCATGTTAGTAAGCATGAGAATTTTGAGGAAAAATCCATAGCAGAACTTGCCCCAAATTATGAAACTGCTGCAGCTTATTTAGTTCACATGTTAGAGGCTAGGTTTGTTAACCTTTACCCGATAATGCAGCAATTATTTCTTAACATGAATAATATTAAAGATATCTAAAAAAGGAATTTTATCGCGGAAACCATGTTTAAAGAATTTGGAGATGTTGCTATAGAATCTGGGAAAGTTTTTTATCGTTTTAATATGCTAGGATCAAGTGTAGATGTTATGGGTGCTCTTGAAAAAAATAGACAAGATCGAACCTAAAAATGAAAAGGAAGGGAAAATACCAGTACCTGTCGTGGGATAATCACGGCAGACGTTACCGGGGGTAACTTATCTTGGGGCAAGACGACTCTGGTGTTTGGGAGAGGGTTTAGCTCAAGGGAAAACATGATGATATGCGATCTGCTAGCCGGCAATCTAGTCGCCGAGTCTCCGATCTCGATCTATTAATTCAGCTCTCGTGTTACACTGGATACTCGATACCTAGCGATATTGCTCTAACTCTTGGATCTCTCTAAACCTAACCTAAAGACCGGCTTATAAAGCATCCGGATCTCCTGGCTTGCTCTCCAAGACGTACTCTGAATCCTACCCGGACACTGCTTACAAAACCCTAAACTTCCTTATCGGAACCCACAATCCGGGTTACGAGGCCTACGATCTTGGGCCTTCTAGAAGCTCCTTTATCCTTAGCCGGGTCTCGCGCAGCGTCTTTGGTCCGAGTTACACCTTGGCGTTGGCCTTCGGGTTATCATCCCTCAATCAGTAGTCCCCAGAATAGCTTGGGCTTCACGGGATTCTCCTTGAAGCGCACGCTATTCCCTGCAAAAATATCAACATTCAAGTTCATAGAGGCCGGGTTAGATTGCTTTGATAAACAGCTAGGCCTAACTCTAAGGTGGCCATATAGTAACCCGGCTTTCTCTAGGTACTTCTTTACTTTTTCTGGGTCAACGCCCTGGTAAGAACGTCAAAGATCCAGCTTACTTCACTCGATAATTGATCCTGATATCGCGCAGAAGATTTGTTTCCTATCTGTTCCGGATATCCCGTCTAGCACTTAATGCATATCCAGGAAAATCCTGCGGATATCCTTTACCCCGAAATTTCCGGTTATCGCCCGTTGGTCTAGGTTTATCCGTCCGCACCTTATAAATAGGCACCCATGGGATAACCTAACCCCAACGGTCCATTTCTTCTTTCTCTTCCTCTCCTCCATTTCCGCGCTCGAGCTTGCAGAGCACCGCCACGAAGACCACACGCGCGCCGCCGGAACCAATCCGCCGCCGGCTACGTTCCGCCGCAGCTCGTGCCGCGCCGCTGCCAAGCTCCGCCGCCGCGCCCTCGACCTGCCCGCCGGGAATCGCAAAGGGGCACCAGGGACTGTGCCATCTGCCGTCGTCGGGCTTCGCTTCAATCCGCTCCGGTAAGCCTCTTACTCCCACTAATCTAGCTTTGCAATTTCTCGATTTGTTCTAGATTGAATCTAGGTCAATCCGCGGGCCATTTTTCTCACCGCGCTGGATTAGATCGCATAACTCCATGCTAGTTCGTCCAATAGCTTGATAGATGGTCACATGTCACTCCCCTATCACCATTAATCATTAATTTCTCCACAAAATCATCCGCAAATTTCTCAATCTAGATCCATTTCGCCCAAATTTTCCGCGCCTGTCATTGACACCCGGAAAATCCACTTCTTCCGGTTCTTTTTGCTTGCAGTAGATACATGGGCAATCATCCTTCTTCCTCAAACACTTTCCAATACGTAAGTACCCCGTAGTTTCTATACTGATACTTGATACCCGGATAACTTGTAATTTTTCGCTCCGTCCATTGATACCCGGATAATTCACAGTCCTCATACCTTCTTTCGATAATGCTTGCGTATACTCGGATAACTCATGACTTCCGAATCTTACACCTCATACCTTTTTGTCTTGTGCTCCGCAGGCTGAACCCATGGCTCCCAAGAAGCAAGGGAAACAACAGGCCAAAGCCCGGATGACTCAATCGATCTCCGCCAACTGGGCGCGATCCACGGTTACCAAGGCCAAGCTGGAAGAGCTGGCCGAGTTAGGGATCCTCCCCCCCAGAAGGACATTCACTGGAGGGTGCCGGGTGATGAGACCCGGCCCATGCCTGCTGATGACGAGGTAATTTGCTTCGTCGAACATGTGACCCGGGGGTTTCGCCCTCCGGGTCACCCCTTCTTTCGTGAGGTCTTGAGCCATTACGGCCTCCGGGTATTCGACATAGGGCCTAACTCTATGTTGAATATAACCCATTTTATCGATCTTTCCGAGTCATATTTGTGCACTCCGCCAAATTTGACTCTTTTTATCGAACTTTTCCAATGCAAACCGTGCCGCGAAAGCAGTGACGGGGCACTTCTTGCTTGTGGCGGAGTTTCCATCCAGCGCCGCAAAAATTCTCCAATGCCAACTCTTAACCTGAATTCCCATGTTAAACACTGGCAACTTTCTTTCTTTTACTGCCGGGACTCCTCCCCACCCGGCGAGAAGAAACTGCCGGGTTACTCGGAGGGCCTCCTCGATATCTCCGAATCTTTCAACGCCTTTGCCCCTGAGCCGGACAGGGAGACCATCCAACCTTTGCTAGCTAAAATTGCCACTCTCTCGGCCCAAGGTCTCCTTGGGCTCAACTTGGTGAAAACTTGGGTCAACTTCCGGATCCAACCCAACTCTATCCGCACCAAGTTAATGTGCGAGTACTCGGGGCACACCACAGATTCCCTCCGATACTCATCTAAAGATTACGCGGCCGGTGACACCAACAAGACCATCAAGGGATTCTTGACGGAGAAGTTGGAGGTAATCCGGAATATAGCCGGGTTAGAACCCTTTACACGCGAGAACCCAGCACCTGAGGTACAGATCCAGCTCTCATACCTTTACTTCCATGCTTTTCCTCCGGATATAGTTGTTAACTCTCGTCTCCATACTCTTTATTTCAGGCTGATAACAAGTTCTGGAGCATCAAAACTCCTCCTAGCTCCGAAAACCCAGAGGAGGAAGAAGACGTGATTAACTCGGAAGAAGGTACATTCCGAGTCTCACTCAATTTCTGCGAGCTCGTTGTTGTTCACCCTGTATTTTTCCGACTGTATACCTTGATAACTTTCAGAGCAAAAGGACAAAGACGAAGAAGAAGAACTTGAAGGCCGGGTGGAAACAGCAAGCGATGACGATGAAGCTGAGCCGACAATCAAGGTCGGAGAAAAGAGGAAACCCCAAGGGGTCGTCTTCAAGGTTCCATACCGCCTCCTTGCCTCTAAACCATATTCCTTTGATAACATGCACGAGCTAAACCGAGAGTTATCCAACTGGCCGTACTTGAAGGATCTGCCCGTGGCCAAGCGCTGGATGACTCGGAATTTCCCAGGTGAAGGCGCTCTTAACCCGGGTATTCCGTCATCTCCAGCTCGACGCGCTGGTATTCATCTGATCCTTTCTTGAATATCAAAGTTTTTCCAGATCACCCCTTAGTAGAGCAGTTCCATGTCTTACTTTCTTGATATTTTTCAGCTTCATCCGGGTCCAGCAGCGCGTTTCCCTCGGACTTCGCGGTGAATCCCGGGTAAGGTTCTTCTCCTGATGTTCCATCACTTTGCCATAATTTACTCCAGTCTACATGCTAACCGCTATTTTATACTGTCGACAGAGCCACGGTCACAATCAGTGACCAAGAAAATATGGAGACCGATGACCCGGGTAAGGGGAACCCGATTGATGATATGGCGGCTGCAGCTGGCGACGAGGAACAACAAGTGCCACCGACACACCCGGCTGATCAGAAAGCCGAGTACCCGATAGCCTCACATACACGCGAGGAGGAAGAAGCCGCCGTCTTGGGCACGAGAGGAGGCGTACCGAGCCCCGACATCCGGGCGACTGGGGTACCTTCCCCTGCCAAGGAGAAAACCTCCACTCCGAGTTATCAAGACCCCGGTTCTTCTAACTCGGGCAACCCTTCCTTTGACCAAATGATGAGCGCCCTCCTCGCCATGAAGGCCTCAGAGAGCAGCATGTTGGAGCGTATGGCCGCGGAGCATCAGGTACGTTAGTTGATATCTCTTAGTGTCCACCTAGTCCCCAAGTTCCGAGTCTAACTTGTCAAAGTTACACTCGGTACTCCTTGCAATACTCGGCTGATTGTGATATCCGACTAATGTTTAACCCTCCATTCTTTTAGGCGCAAGCGTCTCGGTCCGAGGAGATTTTGGCCAAGACTAAGCAGCTCCTGGACACTGAGATAAAGCTAAGGGAAGCACTTGAGTCTGAGGTGGCAGCCTTGGAGAAAGATGTCACGAAATACAAAGACAAATACGCCACTGCTCAAGCTGCGCTGAAGAAGCTATCGGCCCAAGTGGCCGACACTTATCGTGTCCTTGTTGGTGAGATTTCGCTACTTACTGGTTCGTGCCTTGGTTTCTTGTTTTCTTGATACATGATATCCGGAATACTTTGATGTAACCTTTGTTGTTCATATTGCAGCTTCCAACCTTACGCCTTCAGAAGAAGATGATATCGAAAAGGTAAAGAGATTGAAGAATGTACTCCGGAGGTTCTGTGCCGGCACCAAGTGGATACTAGACGCCATTCAGTGGCCGACTAATCTATATCCGGGTATGGAGACCCTAATCCATGCATGCTCTACTGTCCCTGCATGGATTGAGCTCTGGAAATGCTCAGCATGCCGGGTTGGAATGACCCGGGGACTTATGCTGGCGAAAGCTTATTTTCCTAAGCTTGAGCCGGCAACGGTGGTGGCCGTATTTCCAGAGTTCAAGGCAGACGGCTCGAGATTTCCCCCCAAGGATTTCAAAGCTGTACAATCCGAGGTACGTCACTCGGCAACTGCTCTTGCCGACAGTATGGACTTGAGTAGGTTTATGTCTCCATACGATGCTAAGGACAAGGCTGTGAATGAAGATACGCCCGTGCCCTTCGACATTTTAGAAAAGTGGAATGCTGACTCGGCCAGGAGGAGGAAGGAAGCTGCAAAGAGGGAAGCCGAATTGCAATCAACACCAACTACCTCTACACCAGCTGTCCGTCCGCCTGTTCGCCCTGACGCTGAAAAACCGGATGATGATGCTGGGAACTCTTCTGAGAAGCGAACCCGAGAACAAGACCCGGAGGGCAAGGGTAAGGATGTGGACCCGACTCAGGAGGCCGAGTAAATTATTATCTGATGCCATCCTAATACCTTGTTCGCTCGATGCCCTTGTAAAGACAGATATTCTTTTGATAGTGCAGATGTGCACTTTTGATACTATCACCACATCATGTAAATACATTATGAGGTTTTAATAGCTTTCTTGGCCCTTCCGGCCTTTGGATGAACTTGATACTCCGATTTACTTTATGGTTCCTTTTGTGAGACTCAGTTTCCGGGTCACATGGGTTTTGACGGGTGAACTTTTCTCCAAGTCCCCAAGTCCCCAAGACTCGGATTTGTGGGTTTTTGGTGCTTAATAGCTAGATAACTTGCTTCTTTTTTTCAAAATCCTCAGTCCCCAAGGCCCGAAATTCCGAGTCTGGGGGGTGAGGTTTCTCGAAGAAAACAAGTTGTTTCTGCTAAGCGCAAAACCTAGAGCCGTTTCACATAGGCATTGAAGTTATGCTTAATAAACTTTGAGTTTCCGGCTATTAGCCCTGTACTCTGCATAACTTGTGGTTTAGATGACCCTTTTGACTATCTTGTACTGTAAGCCGGCTTTCGCGTGGATACCATGTTGTTACATCTGTACGAAAACAGGGTCAGGCAAGTCCCATTGGGCATCATGGCTGATTGTAATCGTAAGCGAGCAAATCATGCCACTTTAGTGCGAGTCACATCGAGCTTAAGTAAGAAAAGTCAAGAAATTTGGCTCCTTTGTCCGGTTATAAGATTGTAGCCGTACTCGTTTGCGAGTAATCGGCCCTTATAACTCATAGGCATCATGGCCGGGTCTTTGAGTTTGTAACTGTGCTATTCAAGCAATCAGCCCCCAAGACCTATATATGCAACATAGTAAAGAACTAATGCACTAAGAAAACAGTAATTAATACTTACCTGGAAGAAAAATAAAAACATGATAGAAGAATAAAACTTGCGTAACCATCTCTTTATTGATATGAGAAAGTTAGGTCAGCAAGCCGCCTCATTAAAAACCTTCCAGTCCCCTTAGGTACCCTGGATAGGAAAAGAGTGCGTCTGAAACCTGCTGCCTGTTACATCGTTTAATTATTCTTGGGGATCTAGCCCGAGCTAGTGTAATCAATACACATTCTCCACTCGTTGGTCTTTTTCCTTATGAGTACCGGGTTTGCTAACCAACCCGGGGTGGGTACTTCCATGATACAGCCGGCTATAAGTGGCCGTGCGATTTCTCCTCCTATGGCATATTGTTTGGAGGGATCACCCTCGATGAAAGACACCATCTTTGTGTCCTGTGCTGCCTTGAACTTTGCTCTTTCATCTTCAGTATTTGGCCTTTTTAATGCTGTTCTGTCATCCGGGTCTACTTGAGACCGGTAATACTTGAGTTCCTCTTTTCTGCAAGCTTGCTCTGCCATTGCTGCGTCTCCCTCATCGCACTCAGCCGCTATATCCCGGCTTCCATGTATGGTGATGGTCTTCTTAGGACCCGGGATTTTTAGCTGTAGATACACATAACACGGCCTAGCCATGAATTTAGCATAAGCCGGCCTTCCAAATAGCGCGTGATAAGGACTGCGCAACTTAACCACCTCGAAAGTGAGCCATTCAACCCGGAAATTGTCCTTTGATTCTCCAAAAGCTACCTCCAATGCGATTTTTCCCTCGGGGCATGCTGAGTGACCCGGCACTATCCCGTGAAAGACTGTTGAACTTTTCTGTAGCTGGGACTCCTTGAGACCCATGCGTAGAAAGGTTTCCCAATATAAGATATTGATGCTACTTCCACCGTCCATTAGGACCTTTTTCAGCTCATAACCATTGACTTGTGGTGCAACCACCAATGCTAAGACTCCGGGGTGTTCTATCCTTTCCGGGTGATCTCTTCTGCTCCATGTTACGTCCTGCTCTGACCATCTCAGGTATCTTGGGACAGCCGAAGAAACCGAGTTTACTGTTTGTTTCAGTATCTTTTTATCCTTGTTAGAAATTCCTGTGACATGCACGTGGTGGATAGACTCGTGCCGACCCTCTAGTAGGTGCAAGATAGACTCGGTATCATCTTCTCTCATGACCCGGCCACGCGGGGTCCATGCCGGCTCCTCCGGCTGTTCCCTCTTCGTGGGGGGCTCTTCTGTCGGATCTACCATCCCGACCGATTCTTCTTCATCTGATTGAGCGTAGGTGGCCTCCCCTGACACAGAATCAAATTCGAAATCGTCAGGGATTGAACCGGACGTACGTACCATGCCGACGAAGACGTTGATTTGGCCGATTGTTACGACAGATCCGGATTCGAGTAGATCCGACTCTGGCCCCCAGCCGGAATCGTCCACCATCTTCTCTCCTTCGCGGTCGGTGTAGATCTCGCCGATGACAAGGTTCTCCATGTTCTTCCGAGCTTCTCCCGTGATGTAAACACCCTTGGACGTAGGCCCCACGGTGGGCGCCAACTGTCGTGGGATAATCACGGCAGACGTTACCGGGGGTAACTTATCTTGGGGCAAGACGACTCTGGTGTTTGGGAGAGGGTTTAGCTCAAGGGAAAACATGATGATATGCGATCTGGGAGCCGGCAATCTAGTCGCCGAGTCTCCGATCTCGATCTATTAATTCAGCTCTCGTGTTACACTGGATACTCGATACCTAGCGATATTGCTCTAACTCTTGGATCTCTCTAAGCCTAACCTAAAGACCGGCTTATAAAGCATCCGGATATCCTGGCTTGCTCTCCAAGACGTACTCTGAATCCTACCCGGACACTGCTTACAAAACCCTAAACTTCCTTATCGGAACCCACAATCGGGGTTACGAGGCCTACGATCTTGGGCCTTCTAGAAGCTCCTTTATCCTTAGCCGGGTCTCGCGCAGCGTCCTTTGGGCCGAGTTACACCTTGGCGTTGGCCTACCGGGTTATCATCCCTCCATCAGTACCCTTTGAGCTGGTAGCACTGCATGAAGCCTAGGAAAAGAATTTTGACTGGATTATTCCTGAAAACCTATTTGATGAAATTAGTAAACCTAAAAGTATTGAGAGAGGAACATCTGAAACTTATATAGATAAAATACAATGTATTGTTGAGGAGTTTTCTTGTCTCAATTTGGATGCTTCTTTACTTACTTGATTCTAGTTTTTTGGGCCTAGCTAAAAGGCGTTAAAGAAAAGCACTTCTTGGGAGCTAACCCATGGTTTTATTTTTTCTTTGTTTTCTTATGTTTTGTTTGAGTCAAGGTATTGTTTAGGTCTGTAGAAACTCCTTTATATATTTATTTTCTTGCATTTGTTGTGACAAGTAAAGTCTCTAGTGAAAGTTGAGGTTAGATTTGGATTTCTGCGCAGGAAACAGATTTCTGTTGTCCACAGTATAATTCGTGAAAATTCATAGAAAGATCAAAATGACCTGAAACTTTTTGTGCTTATTCCTCAGCTTCTTACTCGAAATTTTTGGATAGCTTTCCATTTTTCAATTTGAGCAACATAAGTGCCCCGAAAAATTCTTCTTTACAGACCGTTCTGGTTTTGACAGATTCTGCCTTTTTTTTTCTTGCATTCTCTCTTTTAATATGTCGAGTGGATTTCTTTGCTCCACAAAACATCAGTGGTTGTAGCTAATGTTTAAAATTTATTAATAATGCTTGTGTCCAAGGAGAACATGTGAATTTTTGATTGTGCACTAACCCTCCAATGAGAATTACTTTGAGTTTGGTGTGAAGGAAGTTTTCAAGGGCCAAGAGAAGATGGTGATATAATGTGATCAAGAAGAGTGAAAAGCCAGAGCTTGGGGATGCCCCTGTGGTTTATCCCAGAAAATTCCAAGAAGACTCAAGCGTCTAAGCTTGTGGATGCCCAAGGCATCCCCTTCTTCAACAATAATTTATCAAGTCACTTCTAGTGAAACTATATGTTTTCTGGAGCAGTGGTGTTTCTCGGGAGAGAGAAAGAATGGGGAGCAACCACTAACGTGGTGGTGCCCTGGGGCCCCGAGGTGACTCTTGGGTGCGGCCTATGGGGTGGCCGCGCATGCTGCCCCCCTGGGTGACAGTTGCCCCCAGGTTCCACTCTTCCCCTTCTTTTGCATAAAAAATAATATAAATTTTCTGGAATTTTTTGCGAAACTTTATTTTTGGGCAATTCCAAAATTTCAATGAATGATTATAACACAGAAAAAAATTAAAGGTGATGGAAAACAAAATGGTAACAAGAGAAAACAAAATGGAAACAAAGGAAATCAAATGGAAAACAAGTGAAAACACAGTTTCATTCATTCAAAATAAATTTGTTAACAGGGTTGATCAAGTCTTGCCACCAAACCAATTTTATATGAAATAAAACTTTGCACTTCAGTAAAATAATTCTGCTACCTCAATTTTATAGACATAGTCCCAATCATAATAGGTTCATATTATTTCTATGGCACTAGAAAGGTATAATAGAATTCTCCAATCTTGATGGTCTCAATATTTTCAATTGAGTTTAGACCATATTTCTTATCAATATTCTTTAGAAAGTAAACAATACGCTCTTTTTCATTGACATTGAAAGTGACCTTCCCTTTATTACAATCAATAACAGCCCCTGCATTATTCAGAAAGGTCTCCCAAGAATAATAAACATATTTTCATCCTCGGGAATTTCCAACACAAATAAGTGAGTTAGAATTAAACAATTAGCAACCTGGACAAGGTCATCCTCACACATGCCAATAGGAATAACAATATATTTATCATCCATTTGCAAAGAGATGTCAATAGGAATGAATTCATCTAAATAGAGCCTCTTATAAAGAGAAAGAGGCATAAAACTGACTCCAGCGCCAAGATCACATGAAGCAGTTCTCGCATAATTATTTTTGATAGAGCAAAAAATGGTAGGAATACCTGGTTCTCCGAGCTTCTTAGGAATTTTACCATTGAAGTAATAATTAGCAAGCATAGTGGAAATTTCCTCATTAAGAATTTTCCTCTTATTAGTAACAATATCGTTCATATACTTGGAATAAGGAGGCAATTTAATAGCATTATTCAAAGGAATTTGCAAGAAGAGAGGTTTCATCCACTCACAAAATTTATTATAACTAGCCAGATGGCCCTCGCAAATGCGAGGGCATCGTCTTAAGCCCATTAATTTGTCCAAATAATTTATTCATGGTTTTATAGTCACCACATAAGTTATAGTAATATAACATCATCATTATGTATGAATCATGTTAATTTACGGGCTAGTAATCATTATAAATTTTCAAAAAAACCATGTCAGTATTTAAAAAAAAAAGTTATATTACTCTAGATTACCTAATATTAGTCTCGTCATGCTATTCGCCACACCTCAATCTCATGTCCAATGAATTACGTGTGCCATGTAACATTACCTGGCCAACTTGGATCAAAATAGCATCCCCATACTACCTCAATATTTTGGAAATCAATTTGATTCATGCAAAAAAATTGTATTTTAAATATATCGGTTCTAGTGATTTTCAAATGTATCAAGGAAATCACTATTGGCGAAGAAACATGATAGTAAATTTCTTCCCGGTTGCCCTATATTTCAAATATGTCGGTTCTAGTGAATATCAAATATATCGGTAGTGAGAAATGAATGATTGAACAACATCTCTTAAAAAAGAAATAGTTTCACCAAGTTATATTTGTTTTCCATCGATAATGTTACCCATGACTATCTAAAAATGCATAACTTGTTGGAACGCGTAGAGATAAACAAAACTTTTCCTACGCGGTACTTCCAAGATCTAGCCGAGGTAGAAGGCCACGATGATTACCACTAGACGCGCGGTTGCGGATTATCGATGAAGCGCGTCGGGGCAGTGCAGTCCCACGATCCGATCCGATCCCTCGAACGTCGAAGTGCTGAACGTACAGCACCTTTGCCGGTATCCACACGTACGAGGAGGAGCTCCGACGGCGGACTGCTAGGTCCGGTGCGACGGCTGGACTGAGTGGGGCTAGGGTTCCCAACGCATGGGAGAGTGGACTAACGTGCCCGCTGGGCAACCTGCGCCCCTCTTTATATAGCGTATGGTAATGGGCTTCACAACACTTGTGGCCCATTTCCTCTGTGAGTCCGACTCACAAAACCAGTCCATTTCCGGTTCGGGTCCAACCCGACCAATACTTGCTCCCGCTCTTAAGTGTGCGACCCTGGAGACTCATGGCGACTTGGACACGATTGGAGTCCAACTCCCAATCGATCAATCGGTAGCGGCTCCTAGCAGAACGTGCCGACTCCCAAGTACCATTGAGTCATGACTACCTTTCAATGTGATATTCATCTTAGTCCCTTTTGCCTCATGATATACCTTGTCGAGCTATAGGCGATTTATCGTCATCCCTTAAATAGCTCAACTCTCTTCTCGATCTGTGACATGTGATTCATCTGACTAAATCTTAGTCAACCGACACAGTTAACACTTAACTGAGTCGCGCATGGCCATGCTTCCTGAATCATATCACTCGAGAGGGCCCAGAAAATATCTCTCCATTCGGAGGGGCAAAATTCCATCTTGATTATCCACATCCCGCAGCTTGCTTCTCATTCGACCCGAACTCTGCCTTTATAGTTGCCTTGTCACAGAACAACGTTTGACAGAACCTAAATCGGTGGTCCACAACTCGGATTGTGCGACAACCTCAGGTCTAAAGATTATATTGATTGAGACATGCAAATGACGACTTGATCGTTGCATCTCAATGTGGGTCAGTCCGACTTGCTAAACTCTTTAGCCAAGTCCGTGAACGTTGGAATGGCATCACCATGCCCATGACAAGTGGAACCATGTCATCAGCCAACACTCACATTAGTCTAGGGTGTGTGTCCAGCACAACCTAAATGACCAAGGACAATCTAGTATGAACAACATGAATATATAGTTCCACAATCGAATCACATATTCAATGACATATATCAGATGTTCAAAACAAGGACAACTTAATAACTTTATGAATACAGTGGGAATTACATCATACATGATTGCCTCTAGGGCATATTCCCAACATAACTCATGTACATTATTGGTACCACAAATCCAGACCAAAAAATTATTATTACATATAATTGCAATACCTATCAATAACTTCTTTGATTCCTGCAACAACGTATTGAACATCCTTCTAACTTTTCTACAAAAATTTCCGTTCTAGTGTTTTTTTATTTGAAACAGTAGGATTCGATTGTATTTTAAAAAAATTGTAGAGAAGTAAGTGCACAGGAGACTTGTAGAGAATATAAAGAACAGAGAGATGTTAAATAAAACCTATCTATCCAAGCTTAAAGGATTGAAGTTCCTGATAGCACTGTATTTAAAATATATCGGTTCAAGTTGATTTTAAATATATATAGGTTGATTGTTCCTCTACGCTAGCACAATTGCAAGAATTTTCTTTACAACTCTTTTTTCCGGCAATATTGTTTCACCCTTTAAATACTAAAATTGTATGCGGCATGTGCTTCTGTTGGGCATACACATTTCCGATACTGGCAAAATTCTAGAGCTTGTATTGATTTATAAAAGAGAAATATATGGAGCAGTAAAAGGACAAATACATGACACGTGACAATACAAACCAAATTCGTTCTTCAGGGCTGCGTGGTGTCTGCATGACGCAAGCAAGGATGAAGGTTAACCTAAGATGAACTGGGAGAAGGGGTTGCATGACTGCGTGCTGCACTTGTACGATTGTGCGTGCAAAACTTGGGCAAAATTGTAACCTGACCGCGGCAATTTACATGACCAGAAAGCGAATAAACGCGCCTAAACGCGCCGTATGTCAGAACAAGCTAGGGCAGAGTCTGTAACCTTGCTTTTTTTTTTCCTTTGCATGAAGCCATGAACGGGTTTGCAACCCTCGCTTCAAGAGATACGTGCCGGATTATGTCTCCTCTTAGGCTTTGGGCCCAATTAAGGATTACATGAGTTTTTTCTTGGATCGAACGTGAACAACTTTGCACGGAGTCATACGTGTCCATCTACACATCAAAAGTATGAACGTAAATTATTAGTGTACACAAATTTTTTAACAAATCTCAACCACATATTTTAGATCTAACAAATCAAATTAATTTAGGTGATGTTCTTCATCCTTACCTTTTAGGGATTTACTAGGAAAAGGCATAGGTTTTTGTATCCAAGGTTCTCTTTCTTTACCATGCTTTCTTGCAGTAAAACCTTCGTTATCATATTTTTTTTGTTCTTAGGAGGGTTTTCAGGTTCTACTTCACTTTCTTCCTTATTGGAAGCATCATTTTTATCATTATCATTATCATTATCATAATCATGTTCATTACCACTCTCAGTTTCAGCATCAGAAAAAGATATACTATTAGGATCATTATCGGGTTCTTTATCAGCATTATTACCAATATCATTAGACTCTCTAATTATTTTATGTTTCTTCTTATTTTTGTTTTTAGGGGAGCTAACAACATTTCCATCTAGAAATTGAGAGTCTTTTTCAAGCTTTTTGGGTGTCCCTCGGGATAAAGAGGATCCTGAGTGAAAGCACCACCTCTAACTTGAACACTATAAGCTTGTTGTTTAATTTGACCAGACATTTCAACGAATAAATCGTTTTGCACTTTAGTAAGTTTCTCAAGTTGACTCCAAATCATTTCAAAGTGTTTAACAAGACCATTAACATCATTAACCGTTCTTCCTAAAGTAGCATGCACATTTTCTATACAATGGGAATTTTCATTCAATTGATTTTATAGTTGATCATTAAAATGAATTTGTTTAACAATGAAATCATCAAATTCATAAGCATTGTTCAGGAGGTTTATCATAAGGAATATCACTAGCATTAAATTTGTAAAGAGAGTGTACCTATACCATAGGAGGGTGAGTGGTAGGCTCACATAGAGTTTCAATAGGAGGTAGATTCTTCACATCTTCATATTTAATACCCTTCTCTCTAATAGATTTCTTAGCTTTGTGCATGTCTTCAGGATTAAGGAAAAGAACACTTCTTTTCTTGGGTGTAGGCAATGGTGTAGGCTCAGGAAAATCCCAATCATCATGGTTCATGGCTATATTACCCAATAATTCTTCAGCTTCATCTATAGTTCTTTCCCTAAAAATACAACCAGCCAACTATTTCGGTATGTCCCAGATTCAGTGGTTAGTCCACTATTAAATATATCAATAAGATCATTCTTAGGTATACTATGATCAGGCCTACCCTTGGGAACTTCCCCAAGCTTTAGGAAGTTTCTCATCCTGTAAAGCTGCATGTTGCATATGACCAGGAAAATATTTCTAGCAAAAGACACGAGTCAATCATTGAGGAGTCTTAATGCAACCATAAGGAAAATTATCATACCACAATTTAGCATCCCTTTTTAATGAGAAAGGGAACAACTTAATAGCATAATAGCCTCTTATCAAATTCTCATCAGAAAACAACATGCCAATCTCAAACAATTGAGTCAAGTGGGCTACGACATCATTATTTTCTATACCATCCAAGGATTCATTTTCAACCGTAGGAATAAGTCAAAGATCAATAGAGAAGTCAGACTTCTTGTCTCTAATGTCCAAAGGAGATTTAGCAAATTCAGGATGTGGAGAAAACTTATTTTTGATGGAGTGTTTCTCAAGCGGCTTCTTAAAAGTATTAGGATCAGGAGCAATTTCATAACTCATATATTCTTTAAAGAAGTCATCATCAAGTGTATAAGTTTCCTCTAAGTAATCACTCCTATGATTATCAAGATCAGGTCGTTTAGATGATTGTTCAGTTGTAGATAACAGTTTGTCAAAAATTTCAGCATGTTCAATTTTCTTTAGCTCTAGCAATTTGTGTGTCTAAAAAGGAACCTAGAGAACCAGAGGTATCAAACATAGTAGAAACATCATAAAATTCATCAGACATAGTATCAGACTCATAGTAATAACACGCGAAGCATGCGATGGGGTAACAAGCTTACTTAAACAGAAGGTGAATCAAGAGCAACATCGGTGTTCAGAGTTGTACCTTTCCTTGTTGTGGAAGGTAATGTTGGAACCTTAGGATCACTAGTCTTTCCCATGATGGATAATAAATTTAAGCGAACAATATAATTCTCAAGTGAGCTTACAAATAAAGCTATGCTCCCCGGCAACAACGCCAGAAAATAGTCTTGAAGACACACAAGTTAGTGGATCGCAACAGTCTTCGAGTGTAAATATAGCCTAATTTATTGATTCGACACAAGGGGAGTCAAAGAACATTTTGTAAGCCTTAAAATCTGAGTTGTCAATTCAGCTGGACCTGAAAAGTATCTTGCTTCACGCAATTTATTAGTAGTAACGGTGATATAATGCCAACAATGTATTAATAGTAACAGCAACAGGAAAACAGTAGTAGCAATAGTAACAGCGAGTGTAAACGGTTTGAGAAAAGTGCTAAAAACACCGTAGGCATAGGGATGGATGTATGGGTGTTTCATGAATGATATTAACCATGTAATACAGGTAACAAAGGGCAGCAGAAATATATAAGAGAGTATCTAAGTCACAAACCATCATACGCATGTTTCTCGAGAATTGTCGTACTTGCTTGCAATAAGAATTTGCATGACGTATTTTGTCCTAACATCCCGTTGCTGTGGGGCCAAAAAGGAACTAATGGTAATTAAGTTACTTGTTCCACCAAGCACCGGAGCAAAGCATTAACATATTGCGGAAACATGTAATCCTCGAACTAGAGTCCACCCCCTCCGATATCCCAACCATGTCACCATGGGATCTTGGGTTCCGGACAATAATAAGTGTATACAACCAGCAGACATGATCCAAAAAATCTATTATACTCATGAAAACATAACATGTTCAGATCTGAAATCATGGCACCCAGGCCCTAAGTGACAAGAATTAAGCACACTAAGTTGCAACAACGACAATAAACAACAATAGTGGATACTAGGCATCAAGCCCCAACAATCTAGTGATCTATTACATGTTTAATCTCATCCAATCCCTACCATCACCTCTGCCTACATCAGGGAATTACTCACACATTGAAGGGGGAATCATGAAGGGTTGTTGGAGAGGTGATGGCGATGACGATGGCGATGATCTCCCACCGATCCCGGTCCCGGCAGGGTGCCAGAATAGGGACTTTTGTCTCCCGATCTAGGGTTTCGGGTGTCGGCGGAGCTGTGGATCATTTTCGGGAAAATCCTTCCGGGGTTCTGAGTTTCATGGATGAAGGAGTTTTATTGCCAAAAGGGACCCTTGGGGTGTGTCACACCCCAGTTTTAGACCACTTATAACACATAAGGGAAACCAATTTTGTGAGCCAACAAAAACTTTTTATGGCCCTTGTGTAATCCATCATGATGTATTGAGCTATGACCATCTATGCAAGCAAGCAAATTTGATTTAAAAATCATTCACTTGTTTCTGATGTTTCTGATCTAATTGTTTCGATTTTAATAATCTTGTTACCCTAACTCAAAACCCATGTGGAAATGTTGAAAACAACTTATAATTGAATATTGAATCAAATGGAATCAAGAAAAAAAATTAACAAAAGTGAAATCAAATGTTTTCCTTAAGTTTTTCTAATAAAAACCAACTCTGAAAAACAAGTCAAGTAGGGGTTTTTCACCCTTCTTATTCATATGCTAGAAATTCACATTTTGTGTTTTTAAGGCATGGATGTGATCTTTAGTATATGAACTACAAATTGGTTAACTTAGTTTGAAAATTTGAGTCACAGAAACATTCCTTTGCTTGATGTTTTTGTGCTAAGAAAATAAGGCAGAAATATTGAATTTTGGAAAACAGAGAAAAACTCCAACTAGCTCTTTTTCCACCTTGTTTTCACCAAGCATTTGAATTTCAAATTTAGTTTCTTTTGATGTTTTGGGAAGTACCAAAGTTTCTTAACAGAGCCATGCTTGGGAAACAAAGTTTGGAAAATATTTAAGGTCTGAAAACAAGTAAAACTTTTAGCTAATCACCACTGAAAATCCAACACTTAGCAAAAATTCAGAAACTGAACTTAACTGAATTGTTTTCTAGGAAAACAGTGAAATGGTTCAATTTTCGAATGCACATAACTTTTTACTCACTCAATCTTTTGGTGCGCGGTTTCGAGCTTCTAGAAGCTGAGTCATCCCACCCCATATTCTTTTCCTTAGCCTACAAGTGGATTGACAAGGGGGTGAGAGAGAGGTGAATTCAGTGGAAGAAAAACGGGAGGGAGGGATGGGCACTCTGACAGCCTCATCCCTATCCCGAGCCACAGTGGCACTCCTCCGCGTTCTCGTCGAGTTTTCACCGTTGCAAGTGGGCTTTGACCCCTCCTAGTGGATGTGGAAGCACCCAAGGGCCATGGTGAGCGGCGTGGTCGTGCCAGAGCGTGCACAGGCGTGTCCCGCGGGTGCCACGGCCAACCCGAGCGTGCGCCACTGCTGCTCTCGCTATAAAACCAAACCCCGAGCCCCTACCCCAGTGCACCTCACTCACCACTCCTCACTGTCACTCCACACCTAGCTAGATGGCCTCGAGCTGCCCGCGATAACCCGAATCGCCGGGAGACTTGGCGCGGCCACCACGACGAGCAGAGGTGAAATACTCTCACCTCGGGCCACCGTAGCCCTTCCAACCACCCTAGATCTACTCCACTCTCTCCGTAGACTAAGCCTGACCAACCCCATGGCCTCTCGTTTGCAGGGACGCCGGGGATCTCATCGGAGCTGCCGCGGAGCGCGTGCACGGCGCCGTCGACTGGAGCCATCTCGCACCCTAGCTGCTGCGCCCCTGCACTACCTCGACCTTACGCGACTTCCCCGATAGCTTCCCCTTGGTCTGCAAGCCCTCTAGGTGAGCCCTGGTTCGAAACCCGCCGCCGGTTGCCCGTGTTCTCGCTGGAGAGAAAAGAAGAGAGGAGAGAGAGGAAGAACGGATGTGCGCCGTAGATCTCCAGATCTACGGCCACGCTTAAACCTCGAACCGGTACGCTCGTTCGCGCGCGTGTGGAAGCGAGGCGGGCCGCCAGGCGCAGTTGGGCCGCGCCACCGTGCGTTGTCCAGCCCACTGCCCTGTTTTATTTTATTTTTATAAATCTCCAGAAAACTGCTGCTTTACTTTATTCGAATATGAAAATGCTAAACTCAAAAATAAAATGAGAAAAAATTTGCAGAGATGCATGAACGAAATCGTGAACGTTGGCAACAAACAGAACTGGATTTGGATGAACTGAGAACGAATAAAAATTCATGAACTGGGCATGTCTGTTAGAATGAAAATGGTATAACTTTTGACTCGAATGTCTAAAATGGGAAAACTAAAACACCTAGATTATATCTTGACTAGATCTACCAGTAGAACTTGACCTCACCCCAAGGTGAGCTACCATTTTGAAATGGTATCCATTTTGGTAAAGTACCAGTAGCATGTTCTGTGAATTTTAGGATTTATTTTATAGCACCTTTTGATGTGAATCAAATTGGATCTGTTAGGTATTAGATAGACCTATGTTATCCTAGATTTGTGTAATTTTTAGAGTCCTAGAATTAATTTGGCAACAGATCTAAGAAAATGTACTTTTCTGTTAAGAATAAAAGAGATAGATTTTGTTTTGGAATAATTGTTTGCTAGTGTAAATCTATTTTCTAGCATGTTTAGTTGATGTGTTGTGTGTTATTAAGTAGTTTTCTCACAGAGGTGCCATGTTAGAAAGTCTATGCATGTGTAGGTTTTGTTTGAACATTAAGATGAGCATAGTAGTAATCCCTAGTTTATTTCCATTTAAAATTTGTGATGGAATGTTTAGCTAGATTTTTATCCTAGTTGTTAGAAGTATTTTTCACTTGGATCTAGTACCATTTTGGTACTGGTTATTACATGTTTTCTTCTCTGTAAGGTTGCTTTTACTTCTTTTAGAATGCATGCATAGGTTTAATATTATTTCATAGTGGTCTTGTTTTCACTAGAGTAACTAGTAGCAATTTGTGCTATGAAACTATTTTGTTTCCACAAGATGGATCAGAGGCATAATACCTCTAAAATGACATGGAAAACCTAGTGGAACACCCACTGGTTCCATCTCATTTGGTTGAAAATAAATTAGTTCAACCATAGTAGTTGTAGCAATAATAGTGAATATTATTATTTTTGATGCATGCTTGTGTGAGATGATTTTAGGAACTTGTATGATAGTTTTGTGTGTTCATTTCTTGCTGTATGTTATAGTTGAGTCAAGTTGTTGCTTAGTAAGGTTCTGATAGGATGTCTTTCTTTTCTTTTACGACGGGGGCGGGAGGATATTATTACCATACCTGTTGTGAGCAAGAACAGGATCGTCATTACCTCCAAGGAAAGCCATCCATAAAGCTTGCTGTTATATTCCTACTTATCCTTATGCATTATCTATTTCTGAAGTTTTCAAAAACTTGATTACCAAAACTATTTTATTGAGTGAATAATATTACTATTATTATATATATATATATTATATAACACCTCCCATTAGTCAACTTGGTGTTACCAAGCCCTTAGCCACCATAAGGTATATAAATACCGTCTAAGATAATAATCTTGAGTCCCTAAGTGGACATCTTTAAAATGTGCTTTTGCAAAACAAACATGGTTCCATGAGAAGTCCACGGTGGAAAGGCGGGACCTTGTTCACCGGGGAAATCAAGAAAGTGTTTTCAAATGTTTTCCAAAAGGCACATAACCTAGTCTTCGCCGGACAACCAAGATGTACTACCACTCTACCCCTATATGGATATGGGGCCTATCTAGATGCTTGAACTTGTTAGTATGTGTCCTATCCCAAGATTGTAACATCCCAAGTATGAAAACTTCCATTTAGAATGTTTGTTTCTTGCTTTATTATAGTTTTGCATCATGTCATCATACTCATTGATTTGTTTGCATTTGTTTTGCATCTGTTTTCCTTTTGGTTGCATCTGTTTTCAATTGTTTTCTATTTCAAATTTAAACCAATATTCAAACCTTTGTTTCATACTTGTTATGTTACAATATTTTTCAAATAAAAAGTTCAACTCAAACCCTCAATTGTTTCCAATTAATCCATATGGTTCAACTATTAAAAATGGTGGCTTCTAATCAATCAATTAATTCAAATGTTATTCAAAAATCAAATCACAAACAACACCCAATTTGAAAGTATGAAATTACCAAAACAATTCTAAGCAATTGTTTCCATTTAAACCTAAAGGTTCAAACCATTTTAAATTCTTGTTTTCAATAAGTCACTTAATAATCAAATTCTTCCAAATTTGAATTAAATTTCAAACAGCCCTTTTATTTTGAAAATTATGGAAAACAAAAGTGGTCAAATGGGTACTGACACAATAAATAAGAAACCCAATTTTCCTAGAATTTTCCTAACTCAAAAAATCCTAGTTTTCTTCCTATTTCTACTTCAGCAAAAAAAAGAAACAAAGGAAAAAAAAACGCGCGCAGAGGAGGGGAGCAGCCCAGCCCAGCTCCCTGGCCTGGTACCGGTTCGCTCCTCCCCCCTCTCTTTCTTCCCCGCGTACGGCACGCCATCCACCGGCGCCACGTCGACGCCATCACGCGTCGACGGCCAGCAGCGCCCCCTAGCCCCTATAAGATACCCCCTAGGCCCCCCGAGCTTGCCCTAGCTACCTACCTCCCTCCTCCCTCGAGCTGCGCCTCCATTTTCCCTCTCTCCGCCGCGATCTCCCACCTCTCTGTACCTCATCGGAGAGCCCACCTCTGAATCCACCATGACCACCGCCACCTCGCTGCGCCACCATCCAACTTAGCCGCGGGAATCGCACCGCCGCAGCTTCCTCGTCGTCGTCGACACCCCAGCTTGCACGGAGGGAGTCCACAACGCCGCCGCCATCCTCTCCCTTGCCGCCGGCGACAGCAACCTGCCCCGAGCCTGCTTCCCCTCCGTTCCCTCACAGTGAGCTGCACACCTCTATCCTCCTCCTATCTGCATCATGTCCGCGAGCACGCGCTGCACGCATCCAACACCCTAGCACCAGCAGCACGGCGAGCACCCGCGCACGGCCACAGCTCGCCGCCGGCGTCGCTCTCTGTCAAGTTTCAGAAACGCGCGCTGTTAAAATTTCAGTTACGCGATAACTGAACGTTATCCTGTCAGCGTCGCGTATACTGACAAGAACGAATTCGTACCGCACTGGTTGCAGTGCTTGCGCGCGCGCAGCGGGGCGCAGGTTCGAGTCCTGGCGCCCGCGGAATAAACCAACATTTTGCGCAGCGCACTGACAGGGTGGCCCCCCCTGTCAGCTGCTGTGTGGCAGTGCTGCCACGCGTGTGTCCACGTTGGCCCCAGGGGCCCTCTGTCAGTGCAATGGCTAGCCACTGCAGAGTGAAACACGTTTTTTTCCAGCCTTTTCTTTTTTTTCAAAACAAGTCCTTTCTTTTACAGATTGGTCCTCAAATTTAAAATGTGAATAACTTTTAAATTATAACTCCAAATAAAATAAATAAAATATGTTTGTTGAACCAAATTTAATTATCTATTTATTTAAACCATTTGTATTATGTTTTGAATAATTCAAATGCATCCAAATTTCAAACTCAAACAATTCATTTGAAATTTGAATAATTGCATAACTAATTCATACTTAATCCAAATAATGCAAATAAAATATGTTTTCCATGCTATTTTGAACCACCATTTCAAATATAAATTTTGTTTCATGTTTTGAATAATTAAAATTGCTTAAATAATTTAAACCTTGTTTAAATCATTTAAATTTGCTAAATTCATAACTTGCTCAAATTAAAATATTTTTGAACATGTAAAATATGTTTTCAAACTAGAAAAGTATAAACTTTTCAAATATGAATTTGAATTTATGTTTGGAACAAATGAAATTCAAATAATATTCAAACTTGAATTTAATTCATTTAAATCTTGTTTAAACTTGTTTAATTCATAATTAAATCATTGTAATTCCTTTTTCAATAATTGAAACATGTAATCCACCTAAAATTTTATGTTCTTTTCAAATATGAACTTTGTTATTTGTTTTGAACAATTTAAATTGCTGAAAACAACAAATGATTGTGTAACACCTTTAAGTAACCAAAATTCCCTAACTCAATAAATAAATGTCTAAACTTGGTAAACCTTATTTTAAATTGTTTCTATTGTTGTTATTTTTCTGTTTTCCTCATCCATGCATCATACTAATCCACTTTCACCTGTTGGTTAATTGGAAAACAATTGTTTCAACCATAATTCATGGGCTTTTCATATGCAACTCAAATTGCATATGGGTCCATTTAAACATGTTATGTTACCATGTCAACTAGGTTATTTCTATGCATCAATTAAATGGTCATGCATCATCCCATGATTGTGCACTATGCCATGTTATTGATTGTTTGTCTCTTTGCGTTGTTTGTTTGCTTCTTCTCGGATAGACGACGACGTTGAGACAGACGATACTTACGACACCCCTTCTGAGGATCTAGCTCAGTACCAGGCTGCTGAGTTTGCAGGCAAGTATTCACTCACATGAACCATTGTGTTGCTTTCAACATTGGATACTGATACTTTCCGTTGTCTATTCTGCTAGCCATATGTATCGTTGCTTCTGTTACGAACCTATCACATGTTATCCTTAACCCCGATATAGCCTCACCTCCACACCTATAACCCCATTGTTTGTTGCCCGTGTCTTACTAGCATGCTTAGGGTTGTTTTGCTCGAGTCTGTTACCCGTTACTTTCTGTTATTATATTTTCTATTATGTTCTGGGGCTCGATGTTAAACAACAACCTGTTAATCTTGAGGTAATAATAATTTGCTGATAAGGCACCGGCAGGAGGCCCGGCGTGGTTTTGAGGCCTGCTAGTGTCGACCCTAATTAGGAAAAGGGTCTTGTCTACTGATCCATGATGAGCGCACTAACCGCATGTGGGAAGCGTGTATGGGCGCCCCCCTCAATTTGATTCGATTCGCATCTCGTCCAAATCGCCACACTTAGTTCGGGCTTTCCATTTGATGCACTCATATGCAGGTACGAACCCGAGGCCAGGGTGGAACTTTTGTAGTCGGCATTTAGGGCGGCGTGGTCTTAGAGTGCTATGAGGGTCCCCTTTTCTTCGTGGGGCTCGATTAGCCGCGCACGCACAGCATGTGGTGCTTTGGGCTTGATGCGAAGAAGAGTTGAGTTGTGTAGAGTGCCTCGCTTGGTGGGTTTGATTCCCGTCTGGCGGGATATTCTTACGTGTACGGCCAAATTGGTGCACCCCTGCAGGGATAAATCTTCTCGAGAAGCCGTGTTTTCCGCGGTTATGGTTAACTTGGTGAAAGTACTGGCTAACAAGTACTCAGAACAACTTACACCTAACTAATGATAATTTGACTAGAAATAGTCTATGTGACACAATAACTTGAATCATCATTAATCCAACTGTGTGAGTTATCCTCGGATTGGTTCTTTGGATAAGGGCGAGATCCAGGATGGGTTTGTTTGGTGGTTAGTTATAGTTGGTTACGATACGCTATCTTATCTCCTTTCTGTTAGCCGGAAGTTGTATCATGTTCTGTAGTTGGTTAGTGCAGCCAGCTGCCGCATCTTTTGTATCCCCTTTTCTTCCGTTGAACCCAAAGCATCTGTGCTTGGTGTTGACGGGTTACACTTTGGTGAATTGTGAGTCTTGCTTGCCAGTACGTTGTTGTACTGACCCCTTTGGGGCTGTGGTTTCCGCAGACTACGCTTACGAGGATCCCCGTGACGGCTACTACGTGGAGTTTGACGAGGCTGCTGACGAGTAGATAGCGGACCCGGGCAGGATCCGAGACATCGTGGATGGGCTCCGTCTTCTTTTCATTCCCGGCTTCTTAAGCCTATTTGGATTTGTCTGTACTCAGACCCTTTGAATGCTTCCGCTGAGATGTAATGATGTTATGTTGGGACATGTGTCCTCTGGATGATTGTATTTTCTATCTCTGCTCTAGTGAGAGCTATTTGCAACTTATTTCCATCTTTTGTGTCTTAGAGATATGTTGTGTTATCATTTTGTTAAAAGCCGTTGACGTACCATGTGTGTATGGTATGAAGTACGTCAACGGAAGTGTCCTGATTTCTATGGGATGGTTTGCGCAGACGATGGATAGTAGAGAATGGTTGTCACACGTTTACGTGTCGGCCTGCTCATATTGAGATGCGGGTGCCGGTATGCCCCGTAAGCCATTTGCTCTACTATTTAGCGGACTGTGAGTATCCTCTAGAAGTCCGGGTGCGACAAATGGTATCAGAGCCTGTCTGCCTGTAGGATCCCTTTTACTGGTCGCAGTTGAGTCTAGAAACTATTTTGTAGCTATATAGGAAAAATGAAACGTGAGAGTAGGAATTCTGCCATTTTATTTCTTTCCCCACCCACCCTCCCTTTTCTGGTAAGGAAGTGCAACGTTGTTTTCTCTTCTCACCTAAACTTTCAAGTTAGGATTTCACGAATCCTGGTTTCTCTAGGATAGTTATATATACTAGACCATAGGAATGGAGGTGGTTGTGACATGATTTATCATGTTGCCTACTCACGATTGAGAACGGAGGCGTGTAAGCCCCGGAAGCAAATCCTCTGTTCCTTAAGCAGTAGATATTGATCCTTTAGAAGCCCGGATGGGTTTTTCGTAGTACCTCAGGAGTTTTGGTCTCGTGTTTTTTCGATGTTGCTTCGATATCCTGTTCTTCTCAACATCCTTTCGTCCGTTGAAACCTTGTTGTTGCTTTCCACTTCAGTTCTTCTACCGGCGTCTAATCAAAACTTCCCCGATCATCTGCAGATGGATCTCAGGTTCTACCCGCAGGTGGTTCGGATGACTCGTTGTGAGAGCACTGCCGGCTATCCGGAGATGCTGAGAGACATGGTTACTTATCTGGGGTTCCGTTGGGCGCCAGAGTACCAGGTCTACGAGCAGCAGCAAGAGTTTGACCAGACCTACTACCAGGCTATCGTCTACGTTCTGTCAGATGATGGCATGAGCGTTGTCCACCGCTACGAGGCAGTAGGTTCCACAGTGGATATGGCCGTGCAGCAGGCAGCTTATGTGAGTCTCACCGTCCTTCGTGCGGACTACTGGGGATTTGACGATTCTATCTATCGCCACATCTCCCGTGGTTACATCACTTCGGAGGGAGCTCATTTCACTCTTTACGACAACCTGGATGTCTACGAGCATGATAACTCCAGGCTGCACACCACCTCTCAGTTTGTGAGGCACAGTGACGCAGTTGCCAGCACACTATCTCAGGAGTTGGCTTCAGTCAGAGAGCAGCTCTATCTTGCTTTGACTCGTCTGGCGACTTACACCACAGACTTTGTTGGAGATGAGCGCTTTGCACGTTTCGATCAGCCAGTTGGTCGTCGTCTACCAGATGCTGGAGGATACGAGCCGATCAGAGGTCCACTCCTCAACCTTGGTGCTGGTTACACTGGGATTCCACGCTTTGGACCACAGGGAGTCGACGCTATGTACTTCACCACACCTAGAGTCGCTCTCAGGCCACGTCAGATCTATGTGGATCGTCGTTCTACCTACTTTCGAGGGCGTGCTCCTCACCGTACCTCTCGTCGTACTACTCACCGCCGTCCTGCGTGATGAGCATGGGAGTACCGATGTATCCATTCCTAGCTATGTTTAGTTATCCTTTGGCTTTCGAACCATTTATGGTGTGTTGGATATTCTTATGTATTTGAACATGTGATGATGTACCTGTTGGTTATCTATTCATGCGTCGGAATAATCTCTCTTTCGGTTACAAAGTCTATCCTTTTCTGTTGTTGTGCTAAAATGCATTTCCATTCAGGATGCCGCCAACAAGGAACAACCCGCCGGAGCCACCGCCAATCACGGAGCTGTTGACTCAGATGACCCAAGTCATGGCACAGATGGCCCAGTTCCAGACTAACCAGCACAACAACCAGAATGCTCCACGAGTCAGTATCAAGGAGTTTCTCAGTCTGGGCCCAAGAGCTTTCGTGGCAACACGCGAGCCTCTGGATGCTGATGAATGGATCCGTGAGATAGCTAGGGCTCTGGAGATTGCTCACGTTGCTGAGGAAGACAAGGTCAAGTATGCCTCCTACCTACTGAAGGGTCAGGCAGCTACTTGGTGGGAGAACTACCAGACCATGAGAGCTGGCTACCCAATCACCTGGGGTTGTTTCAAGGAAGCTTTCCTGAAGCACCACATTCCAGATGGTCTCATGGAAAGGATGCGTGAAGAGTTTTGCTCTCTCAAGCAGGGCAAGCTGGACGTCATTGGCTATCAGAGTGAGTTCAATCGCCTCGCTCGTTACGCTGGTGATGAGGTGTCCACTGAGGCTAAGAAGATGGCAAGGTTCCGCAGAGGTTTTAACCCGGAACTCAAGTACGCCCTCACCAACATCAAGGCCAACAACTTCGAGGAGCTCGTTAACACCGCGCTCAATGAGGAAAATGGGCGCAAGGCGTTCGAGGAGTCTCGGAAGCACTCGCGTGAGGGTGGTTCCTCCTTTAACATGACCACCCCTCCGCAGAAGCGCCGCATCTGGGTGCCAAATGGTGCTGTCACTCGGGCTCCATATGCCCAAGCTTCTCCAGGCTCTGCTCCCCGCCCACCCAACCCATCTCAGATGCATGGTCAGAGGTTTTCAATGGGGCAGCCAAGGCCAGATACTCCTCGTGTCGTCACTTGCTACAAGTGCAAGCAGACGGGGCACTACGCTGACAAGTGCACTCAGAGGCAGCTACCTCCACCACCACCTCGTCCCAACACAAACCAGGCAATGGTGCGTGCTCCCCCGGCTAAAGCCTTCAACTCCAACAATAGGCCTGTCGGGAGGACCGCAAGGGTGAATCATGTCAAGATCAACAAAGCTGAGGAAGCTCCTGACGTCATTCTCGGTACATTTCCCGTAAACTCTAACCCAGCTAAAGTGTTGTTTGATACCGGAGCATCGCATTCTTTTGTGTCAAAGATCTTTGCGACAGCAGTTAAACTCCCTTTGGTTGGTTTGGGTTCCCCGCTAGTAGTAAACTCACCTGGAGCAACTATGCAAACTTCCAAGATCAGTCATGAAAATCAGATCCTAATTGGAGGCCACATATTCCTAGCTTCTCTCATACTGCTTGGCAATTCTGACATTGATGTCATTCTTGGCATGGATTGGTTGAAGGCTAATAAAGCTACGATTGACTGTGCTCAGAAGTCAATAACTCTGTTCCACCCCTCTGGCCAGATAGTCTATTCTCCAAATGAATCAAGTTCTGTTCAGCTTTACACCCTCGATGCTAAACCTCTACCTCTACTTGAAAATATTCCGGTGGTTTGCGAATTCCCTCACGTCTTTCCAGAAGAGTTGCCAGGGATGCCTCCGGATAGAGCAGTTCAGTTCGTGATCGAGCTTGAACCAGGTACTGCTCCAATCTCTAAGCATCCATACAAGATAGATCCTCCTGAACTGAAACTGTTAAAGGAGCAAATCGATATGTACATGGAAAAAGGTTACATTCAACCTAGTTCCTCCGCTTGGGGTTGCCCAACTCTGTTCGTTGCAAAGAAGGATCAAACCAAGAGACTCGTTGTTGACTATCGTCCCCTTAACGAGAAAACCATCAAAAACAAGTATCCAATTCCTCGTATCGATGATCTTTTTGATCAACTTGCTGGAGCCTCAATATTCTCCAAGTTGGACTTGAGAATGGGTTACCATCAAATAAAGATCAGAAAGGAAGATATTCCAAAAACAGCTTTCACCACTCGGTACGGTCTATATGAATACACCGTCATGTCCTTTGGTCTCACCAATGCACCGGCGAAATTCTCTAGACTCATGAATTCTGTCTTCCAAGAATACCTCGACAAGTTCGTTGTTGTATATCTTGATGACATTCTGGTCTACTCAAAATCCGAGGAAGAGCACGAAGAACATCTTCGTCTCACTCTCATGAAACTTCGCGAGCATCGTCTATATGCCAAGTTCTCCAAATGTGAGTTCTGGATTCCAGAAGTTGCTTACCTTGGTCATGTCATCTCTGCCAAGGGCATAGCCATTGATCCAGAAAAGGTTAAAGCAATTGTTGATTGGAAACCTCCTAAGACGGTGAAGCAAGTAAGAAGTTTTCTTGGCTTGGCTAGCTATTGCCGTCGTTTCGTCCAAAACTTCTCCAAGATTGCCAAACCTCTCACTGATCTCACAAAGAAGGACAAGAAGTTTGTTTGGTCTCCACAATGTGATGAAAGTTTCAATCTCCTGAAGACTAAACTCACTTCTACACCAGTTCTGGTTGGCCCAGATACTACCAAACCTTTCCAAATATTCTGCGATGCATCTCTCCAAGGTCTAGGTGCAGTTCTTATGCAAGAACGTCAAGTGGTGGCTTATGCTTCACGTCAGTTGAATGCACATGAGCTCAACTATCCCACTCATGACCTAGAACTTGCAGCAGTTGTGTTTGCCCTCAAGAAATGGAGACAATACTTGTTGGGTAATCGCACTGAAATCTTTTCCGATCATAAGAGTCTGAAATACATCTTCACTCAACCAGATCTAAACCTCAGGCAAAGGAGATGGATTGAAAATATTAAAGACTTTGATCTCACCATTTCTTACACTCCAGGCAAGGCTAATGTTATGGCCGATGCTCTCAGTCGCAAGTCGTATTGCAATAATCTCATGATCATGGAAAGCCAACCTCCACTTCACGAAGAATTCCAGAAGCTGAACCTTGGTCTTGTTCCTCAAGGTTATCTTGCTAGCTTGACAGCCAGTCCAACTCTCGAGGACAAGATTCGTTCTGAACAACTTCGTGATGCTGAAATCAAGAAGATGGTAGAACACATCAAAGAAGGCAAGGAGAAATTTAAGTCCTTCTCAATTGATGACAAGGGAACTGTGTTCTTCGAAGGACGCATTGCAGTTCCCCAAGTTAAAAGTCTCAAAGATATCATTCTCAAGGAGGCTCATGAAACTCCTCTCTCCATCCACCCTGGAAGTACAAAGATGTACCAGGATCTTAAGACACTGTATTGGTGGCCTGGCATGAAACGTGAAATTGCTCAATACGTTTCTGAATGCGACGTTTGTCAACGTGTTAAGGCAGTCCATCAGAAAACAGCCGGTCTACTCCAACCTCTGAAAATTCCTGAGTGGAAGTGGGACATGATTGAAATGGACTTCGTCACTGGTTTTCCAAAGTCCAAGAAGGGCAACGATGCAATCTTCGTTGTCATTGATCGTCTCACTAAAGTAGCTCACTTCTTTGCTGTCAAAGAAACAATCTCAGCTAGCCAGTTAGCAGAGCTCTACACAGCAAAGATTGTTCCTCTTCATGGTGTTCCATTGGAAATAAGCTCAGACCGTGGAAGTATATTCACTTCTCATTTCTGGAAAAGCTTTCAAGAAGCATTGGGCACCAAACTTCTGTTCAGCACAGCTTATCACCCTCAGTCTCAAGGGCAAGTCGAAAGAGTCAATCAGATTCTCGAGGATATGCTCAGAGCATGTGGTCTCTCTTTTGGCATGAAATGGGAGGATTGCCTTCCATATGCTGAATTCTCCTACAACAACAGCTACCAGGCAAGCCTAGGCATGGCACCATTTGAAGCTCTATATGGTCGCAGATGCAGGAGTCCAATCAATTGGTCTGGAGCTGGTGAACGTTCACTCTTAGGCCCTGACATTGTTAAGGAAGCCGAAGAGAAAGTTCGTATCATTCGTGACAATCTCAAGATTGCTCAGTCTCGTCATAAAAGCTACTATGACAGCAAGCACATGGATATGATCTATGCACCTGGTGACAAAGCATATCTCCGTGTAACTCCCCTCAGAGGCACTCATCGTTTTGGTGTGAAAGGAAAACTTGCACCAAGATACATTGGTCCTTTCAACATTCTCTCAAGGCGTGCGGAAAATGCCTATCGTCTTGAACTTCCAGAAAAACTATCCAAGGTGCACGATGTGTTTCATGTGTCACAGCTCAAGAAGTGTTTCAAAGATCCAGATCGTGCAGTTCATCATGATTCCATTGAACTGCAAGATGATCTATCTTATGAGGAGCACCCTGTTCGAATTCTCGATGAGACCGAGCGTAAGACTCACAACAAGAGCACCAAGTTCTTGAAAGTGCAGTGGTCGCATCATTCCGATAAAGAGGCAACGTGGCAGACTGAAGAGGATCTTCGCAAGAAGTATCCGGACCTTTTCAATTCTCAGTAGGAATCTCGGGGCGCGATTCCTTCAAGGGGGGGGGGCGTTTTGTAACATCCCAAGTATGAAAACTTCCATTTAGAATGTTTGTTTCTTGCTTTATTATAGTTTTGCATCATGTCATCATATTCATTGATTTGTTTGCATTTGTTTTGCATCTGTTTTCCTTTTGGTTGCATCTGTTTTCAATTGTTTTCTATTTCAAATTCAAACCAATATTCAAACCTTTGTTTCATTCTTGTTATGTTACAATCTTTTTCAAATAAAAATTTCAACTCAAACCCTCAATTGTTTCCAATTAACCCATAAGGTTCAACTATTAAAAAAGGTGGCTTGTAATCAATCAATTAATTCAAATGTTATTCAAAAATCAAATCAAATCACAAACAACACCCAATTTGAAAGTATGAAATTACCAAAACAATTCTAAGCAATTGTTTCCATTTAAACCTAAAGGTTCAAACCATTTTAAATTCTTGTTTTCAATAAGTCACTTAATAATCAAATTCTTCCAAATTTGAATTAAATTTCAAACAGCCCTCTTATTTTGAAAATTATGGAAAACAAAAGTGGTCAAATGGGTACTGACACAATAAATAAGCAACCCAATTTTTCCTAGAATTTTCCTAACTCAAAAAATCCTAGTTTTCTTCCTATTTCTACTTCTGCAAAAAAAAAAGAAACAAAGGAAAAAAAAAACGCGCACAGAGGAGGGGAGTAGCCCAGCCCAGCTCCCTGGCCTGGTACCGGTTCGCTCCTCCCCCCTCTCTTTCTTCCCCGCGTACGGCACGCCATCCACCGGCGCCACGTCGACGCCGTCACGCGCCGACGGCCAGCAGCGCCCCCTAGCCCCTATAAGATACCCCCTAGGCCCCCCGAGCTTGCCCTAGCTACCTACCTCCCTCCTCCCTCGAGCTGCGCCTCCATTTTCCCTCTCTCCGCCGCGATCTCCCACCTCTCTGTACCTCACCGGAGAGCCCACCTCTGAATCCACCATGACCACCGCCACCTCGCTGCGCCACCATCCAACTTAGCCGCGGGAATCGCACCGCCGCAGCTTCCTCGTCGTCGTCGACACCCCAGCTTGCACGGAGGGAGTCCACAACGCCGCCGCCATCCTCTCCCTTGCCGCCGGCGACAGCAACCTGCCCCGAGCCTGCTTCCCCTCCGTTCCCTCACAGTGAGCTGCACACCTCTATCCTCCTCCTATCTGCATCATGTCCGCGAGCACGCGCTGCACGCATCCAACACCCTAGCACCAGCAGCACGGCGAGCACCCGCGCACGGCCACAGCTCGCCGCCGGCGTCGCTCTCTGTCAAGTTTCAGAAACGCGCGCTGTTAAAATTTCAGTTACGCGATAACTGAACGTTATCCTGTCAGCGTCGCGTATACTGACAAGAACGAATTCGTACCGCACTGGTTGCAGTGCTTGCGCGCGCGCAGCGGGGCGCAGGTTCGAGTCCTGGCGCCCGCGGAATAAACCAACATTTTGCGCAGCGCACTGACAGGGTGGCCCCCCCTGTCAGCTGCTGTGTGGCAGTGCTGCCACGCGTGTGTCCACGTTGGCCCCAGGGGCCCTCTGTCAGTGGCAATGGCTAGCCACTGCAGAGTGAAACACGTTTTTTTCCAGCCTTTTCTTTTTTTTCAAAACAAGTCCTTTCTTTTACAGATTGGTCCTCAAATTTAAAATGTGAATAACTTTTAAATTATAACTCCAAATAAAATAAATAAAATATGTTTGTTGAACCAAATTTAATTATCTATTTATTTAAACCATTTGTATTATGTTTTGAATAATTCAAATGCATCCAAATTTCAAACTCAAACAATTCATTTGAAATTTGAATAATTGCATAACTAATTCATACTTAATCCAAATAATGCAAATAAAATATGTTTTCCATGCTATTTTGAACCACCATTTCAAATATAAATTTTGTTTCATGTTTTGAATAATTAAAATTGCTTAAATAATTTAAACCTTGTTTAAATCATTTAAATTTGCTAAATTCATAACTTGCTCAAGTTAAAATATTTTTGAACATGTAAAATATGTTTTCAAACTAGAAAAGTATAAACTTTTCAAATATGAATTTGAATTTATGTTTGGAACAAATGAAATTCAAATAATATTCAAACTTGAATTTAATTCATTTAAATCTTGTTTAAACTTGTTTAATTCATAATTAAATCATTGTAATTCCTTTTTCAATAATTGAAACATGTAATCCACCTAAAATTTTATGTTCTTTTCAAATATGAACTTTGTTATTTGTTTTGAACAATTTAAATTGCTGAAAACAACAAATGATTGTGTAACACCTTTAAGTAACCAAAATTCCCTAACTCAATAAATAAATGTCTAAACTTGGTAAACCTTATTTTAAATTGTTTCTATTGTTGTTATTTTTCTGTTTTCCTCATCCATGCATCATACTAATCCACTTTCACCTGTTGGTTAATTGGAAAACAATTGTTTCAACCATAATTCATGGGCTTTTCATATGCAACTCAAATTGCATATGGGTCCATTTAAACATGTTATGTTACCATGTCAACTAGGTTATTTCTATGCATCAATTAAATGGTCATGCATCATCCCATGATTGTGCACTATGCCATGTTATTGATTGTTTGTCTCTTTGCGTTGTTTGTTTGCTTCTTCTCGGATAGACGACGACGTTGAGACAGACGATACTTACGACACCCCTTCTGAGGATCTAGCTCAGTACCAGGCTGCTGAGTTTGCAGGCAAGTATTCACTCACATGAACCATTGTGTTGCTTTCAACATTGGATACTGATACTTTCCGTTGTCTATTCTGCTAGCCATATGTATCGTTGCTTCTGTTACGAACCTATCACATGTTATCCTTAACCCTGATATAGCCTCACCTCCACACCTATAACCCCATTGTTTGTTGCCCGTGTCTTACTAGCATGCTTAGGGTTGTTTTGCTCGAGTCTGTTACCCGTTACTTTCTGTTATTATATTTTCTATTATGTTCTGGGGCTCGATGTTAAACAACAACCTGTTAATCTTGAGGTAATAATAATTTGCTGATAAGGCACCGGCAGGAGGCCCGGCGTGGTTTTGAGGCCTGCTAGTGTCGACCCTAATTAGGAAAAGGGTCTTGTCTACTGATCCATGATGAGCGCACTAACCGCATGTGGGAAGCGTGTATGGGCGCCCCCCTCAATTTGATTCGATTCGCATCTCGTCCGAATCGCCACACTTAGTTCGGGCTTTCCATTTGATGCACTCATATGCAGGTACGAACCCGAGGCCAGGGTGGAACTTTTGTAGTCGGCATTTAGGGCGGCGTGGTCTTAGAGTGCTATGAGGGTCCCCTTTTCTTCGTGGGGCTCGATTAGCCGCGCACGCACAGCACGTGGTGCTTTGGGCTTGATGCGAAGAAGAGTTGAGTTGTGTAGAGTGCCTCGCTTGGTGGGTTTGATTCCCGTCTGGCGGGATATTCTTACGTGTACGGCCAAATTGGTGCACCCCTGCAGGGATAAATCTTCTCGAGAAGCCGTGTTTTCCGCGGTTATGGTTAACTTGGTGAAAGTACTGGCTAACAAGTACTCAGAACAACTTACACCTAACTAATGATAATTTGACTAGAAATAGTCTATGTGACACAATAACTTGAATCATCATTAATCCAACTGTGTGAGTTATCCTCGGATTGCTTCTTTGGATAAGGGGCGAGATCCAGGATGGGTTTGTTTGGTGGTTAGTTATAGTTGGTTACGATACGCTATCTTATCTCCTTTCTGTTAGCCGGAAGTTGTATCATGTTCTGTAGTTGGTTAGTGCAGCCAGCTGCCGCATCTTTTGTATCCCCTTTTCTTCCGTTGAACCCAAAGCATCTGTGCTTGGTGTTGACGGGTTACACTTTGGTGAATTGTGAGTCTTGCTTGCCAGTACGTTGTTGTACTGACCCCTTTGGGGCTGTGGTTTCCGCAGACTACGCTTACGAGGATCCCCGTGACGGCTACTACGTGGAGTTTGACGAGGCTGCTGACGAGTAGATAGCGGACCCGGGCAGGATCCGAGACATCGTGGATGGGCTCCGTCTTCTTTTCATTCCCGGCTTCTTAAGCCTATTTGGATTTGTCTGTACTCAGACCCTTTGAATGCTTCCGCTGAGATGTAATGATGTTATGTTGGGACATGTGTCCTCTAGATGATTGTATTTTCTATCTCTGCTCTAGTGAGAGCTATTTGCAACTTATTTCCATCTTTTGTGTCTTAGAGATATGTTGTGTTATCATTTTGTTAAAAGCCGTTGACGTACCATGTGTGTATGGTATGAAGTACGTCAACGGAAGTGTCCTGATTTCTATGGGATGGTTTGCGCAGACGATGGATAGTAGAGAATGGTTGTCACACGTTTACGTGTCGGCCTGCTCATATTGAGATGCGGGTGCCGGTATGCCCCGTAAGCCATTTGCTCTACTATTTAGCGGACTGTGAGTATCCTCTAGAAGTCCGGGTGCGACAAATGGTATCAGAGCCTGTCTGCCTGTAGGATCCCTTTTACTGGTCGCAGTTGAGTCTAGAAACTATTTTGTAGCTATATAGGAAAAATGAAACGTGAGAGTAGGAATTCTGCCATTTTATTTCTTTCCCCACCCACCCTCCCTTTTCTGGTAAGGAAGTGCAACGTTGTTTTCTCTTCTCACCTAAACTTTCAAGTTAGGATTTCACGAATCCTGGTTTCTCTAGGATAGTTATATCTACTAGACCATAGGAATGGAGGTGGTTGTGACATGATTTATCATGTTGCCTACTCACGATTGAGAACGGAGGCGTGTAAGCCCCGGAAGCAAATCCTCTGTTCCTTAAGCAGTAGATATTGATCCTTTAGAAGCCCGGATGGGTTTTTCGTAGTACCTCAGGAGTTTTGGTCTCGTGTTTTTTCGATGTTGCTTCAATATCCTGTTCTTCTCAACATCCTTTCGTCCGTTGAAACCTTGTTGTTGCTTTCCACTTCAGTTCTTCTACCGGCGTCTAATCAAAACTTCCCCGATCATCTGCAGATGGATCTCAGGTTCTACCCGCAGGTGGTTCGGATGACTCGTTGTGAGAGCACTGCCGGCTATCCGGAGATGCTGAGAGACATGGTTACTTATCTGGGGTTCCGTTGGGCGCCAGAGTACCAGGTCTACGAGCAGCAGCAAGAGTTTGACCATACCTACTACCAGGCTATCGTCTACGTTCTGTCAGATGATGGCATGAGCGTTGTCCACCGCTACGAGGCAGTAGGTTCCACAGTGGATATGGCCGTGCAGCAGGCAGCTTATGTGAGTCTCACCGTCCTTCGTGCGGACTACTGGGGATTTGACGATTCTATCTATCGCCACATCTCCCGTGGTTACATCACTTCGGAGGGAGCTCATTTCACTCTTTACGACAACCTGGATGTCTACGAGCATGATAACTCCAGGCTGCACACCACCTCTCAGTTTGTGAGGCACAGTGACGCAGTTGCCAGCACACTATCTCAGGAGTTGGCTTCAGTCAGAGAGCAGCTCTATCTTGCTTTGACTCGTCTGGCGACTTACACCACAGACTTTGTTGGAGATGAGCGCTTTGCACGTTTCGATCAGCCAGTTGGTCGTCGTCTACCAGATGCTGGAGGATACGAGCCGATCAGAGGTCCACTCCTCAACCTTGGTGCTGGTTACACTGGGATTCCACGCTTTGGACCACAGGGAGTCGACGCTATGTACTTCACCACACCTAGAGTCGCTCTCAGGCCACGTCAGATCTATGTGGATCGTCGTTCTACCTACTTTCGAGGGCGTGCTCCTCACCGTACCTCTCGTCGTACTACTCACCGCCGTCCTGCGTGATGAGCATGGGAGTACCGATGTATCCATTCCTAGCTATGTTTAGTTATCCTTTGGCTTTCGAACCATTTATGGTGTGTTGGATATTCTTATGTATTTGAACATGTGATGATGTACCTGTTGGTTATCTATTCATGCGTCGGAATAATCTCTCTTTCGGTTACAAAGTCTATCCTTTTCTGTTGTTGTGCTAAAATGCATTTCCATTCAGGATGCCGCCAACAAGGAACAACCCGCCGGAGCCACCGCCAATCACGGAGCTGTTGAATCAGATGACCCAAGTCATGGCACAGATGGCCCAGTTCCAGACTAACCAGCACAACAACCAGAATGCTCCACGAGTCAGTATCAAGGAGTTTCTCAGTCTGGGCCCAAGAGCTTTCGTGGCAACACGCGAGCCTCTGGATGCTGATGAATGGATCCGTGAGATAGCTAGGGCTCTGGAGATTGCTCACGTTGCTGAGGAAGACAAGGTCAAGTATGCCTCCTACCTACTGAAGGGTCAGGCAGCTACTTGGTGGGAGAACTACCAGACCATGAGAGCTGGCTACCCAATCACCTGGGGTTGTTTCAAGGAAGCTTTCCTGAAGCACCACATTCCAGATGGTCTCATGGAAAGGATGCGTGAAGAGTTTTGCTCTCTCAAGCAGGGCAAGCTGGACGTCATTGGCTATCAGAGTGAGTTCAATCGCCTCGCTCGTTACGCTGGTGATGAGGTGTCCACTGAGGCTAAGAAGATGGCAAGGTTCCGCAGAGGTTTTAACCCGGAACTCAAGTACGCCCTCACCAACATCAAGGCCAACAACTTCGAGGAGCTCGTTAACACCGCGCTCAATGAGGAAAATGGGCGCAAGGCGTTCGAGGAGTCTCGGAAGCACTCGCGTGAGGGTGGTTCCTCCTTTAACATGACCACCCCTCCGCAGAAGCGCCGCATCTGGGTGCCAAATGGTGCTGTCACTCGGGCTCCATATGCCCAAGCTTCTCCAGGCTCTGCTCCCCGCCCACCCAACCCATCTCAGATGCATGGTCAGAGGTTTTCAATGGGGCAGCCAAGGCCAGATACTCCTCGTGTCGTCACTTGCTACAAGTGCAAGCAGACGGGGCACTACGCTGACAAGTGCACTCAGAGGCAGCTACCTCCACCACCACCTCGTCCCAACACAAACCAGGCAATGGTGCGTGCTCCCCCGGCTAAAGCCTTCAACTCCAACAATAGGCCTGTCGGGAGGACCGCAAGGGTGAATCATGTCAAGATCAACAAAGCTGAGGAAGCTCCTGACGTCATTCTCGGTACATTTCCCGTAAACTCTAACCCAGCTAAAGTGTTGTTTGATACCGGAGCATCGCATTCTTTTGTGTCAAAGATCTTTGCGACAGCAGTTAAACTCCCTTTGGTTGGTTTGGGTTCCCCGCTAGTAGTAAACTCACCTGGAGCAACTATGCAAACTTCCAAGATCAGTCATGAAAATCAGATCCTAATTGGAGGCCACATATTCCTAGCTTCTCTCATACTGCTTGGCAATTCTGACATTGATGTCATTCTTGGCATGGATTGGTTGAAGGCTAATAAAGCTACGATTGACTGTGCTCAGAAGTCAATAACTCTGTTCCACCCCTCTGGCCAGATAGTCTATTCTCCAAATGAATCAAGTTCTGTTCAGCTTTACACCCTCGATGCTAAACCTCTACCTCTACTTGAAAATATTCCGGTGGTTTGCGAATTCCCTCACGTCTTTCCAGAAGAGTTGCCAGGGATGCCTCCGGATAGAGCAGTTCAGTTCGTGATCGAGCTTGAACCAGGTACTGCTCCAATCTCTAAGCATCCATACAAGATAGATCCTCCTGAACTGAAACTGTTAAAGGAGCAAATCGATATGTACATGGAAAAAGGTTACATTCAACCTAGTTCCTCCGCTTGGGGTTGCCCAACTCTGTTCGTTGCAAAGAAGGATCAAACAAAGAGACTCGTTGTTGACTATCGTCCCCTTAACGAGAAAACCATCAAAAACAAGTATCCAATTCCTCGTATCGATGATCTTTTTGATCAACTTGCTGGAGCCTCAATATTCTCCAAGTTGGACTTGAGAATGGGTTACCATCAAATAAAGATCAGAAAGGAAGATATTCCAAAAACAGCTTTCACCACTCGGTACGGTCTATATGAATACACCGTCATGTCCTTTGGTCTCACCAATGCACCGGCGAAATTCTCTAGACTCATGAATTCTGTCTTCCAAGAATACCTCGACAAGTTCGTTGTTGTATATCTTGATGACATTCTGGTCTACTCAAAATCCGAGGAAGAGCACGAAGAACATCTTCGTCTCACTCTCATGAAACTTCGCGAGCATCGTCTATATGCCAAGTTCTCCAAATGTGAGTTCTGGATTCCAGAAGTTGCTTACCTTGGTCATGTCATCTCTGCCAAGGGCATAGCCATTGATCCAGAAAAGGTTAAAGCAATTGTTGATTGGAAACCTCCTAAGACGGTGAAGCAAGTAAGAAGTTTTCTTGGCTTGGCTAGCTATTGCCGTCGTTTCGTCCAAAACTTCTCCAAGATTGCCAAACCTCTCACTGATCTCACAAAGAAGGACAAGAAGTTTGTTTGGTCTCCACAATGTGATGAAAGTTTCAATCTCCTGAAGACTAAACTCACTTCTACACCAGTTCTGGTTGGCCCAGATACTACCAAACCTTTCCAAATATTCTGCGATGCATCTCTCCAAGGTCTAGGTGCAGTTCTTATGCAAGAACGTCAAGTGGTGGCTTATGCTTCACGTCAGTTGAATGCACATGAGCTCAACTATCCCACTCATGACCTAGAACTTGCAGCAGTTGTGTTTGCCCTCAAGAAATGGAGACAATACTTGTTGGGTAATCGCACTGAAATCTTTTCCGATCATAAGAGTCTGAAATACATCTTCACTCAACCAGATCTAAACCTCAGGCAAAGGAGATGGATTGAAAATATTAAAGACTTTGATCTCACCATTTCTTACACTCCAGGCAAGGCTAATGTTATGGCCGATGCTCTCAGTCGCAAGTCGTATTGCAATAATCTCATGATCATGGAAAGCCAACCTCCACTTCACGAAGAATTCCAGAAGCTGAACCTTGGTCTTGTTCCTCAAGGTTATCTTGCTAGCTTGACAGCCAGTCCAACTCTCGAGGACAAGATTCGTTCTGAACAACTTCGTGATGCTGAAATCAAGAAGATGGTAGAACACATCAAAGAAGGCAAGGAGAAATTTAAGTCCTTCTCAATTGATGACAAGGGAACTGTGTTCTTC
The DNA here is from genome assembly GCA_028641055.1 of Alopecurus myosuroides. Lineage (NCBI taxonomy): Eukaryota > Viridiplantae > Streptophyta > Magnoliopsida > Poales > Poaceae > Alopecurus > Alopecurus myosuroides. The sequence goes on along the minus strand of CM054063.1, from coordinate 197,477,153 downwards.
GAAGGACGCATTGCAGTTCCCCAAGTTAAAAGTCTCAAAGATATCATTCTCAAGGAGGCTCATGAAACTCCTCTCTCCATCCACCCTGGAAGTACAAAGATGTACCAGGATCTTAAGACACTGTATTGGTGGCCTGGCATGAAACGTGAAATTGCTCAATACGTTTCTGAATGCGACGTTTGTCAACGTGTTAAGGCAGTCCATCAGAAAACAGCCGGTCTACTCCAACCTCTGAAAATTCCTGAGTGGAAGTGGGACATGATTGAAATGGACTTCGTCACTGGTTTTCCAAAGTCCAAGAAGGGCAACGATGCAATCTTCGTTGTCATTGATCGTCTCACTAAAGTAGCTCACTTCTTTGCTGTCAAAGAAACAATCTCAGCTAGCCAGTTAGCAGAGCTCTACACAGCAAAGATTGTTCCTCTTCATGGTGTTCCATTGGAAATAAGCTCAGACCGTGGAAGTATATTCACTTCTCATTTCTGGAAAAGCTTTCAAGAAGCATTGGGCACCAAACTTCTGTTCAGCACAGCTTATCACCCTCAGTCTCAAGGGCAAGTCGAAAGAGTCAATCAGATTCTCGAGGATATGCTCAGAGCATGTGGTCTCTCTTTTGGCATGAAATGGGAGGATTGCCTTCCATATGCTGAATTCTCCTACAACAACAGCTACCAGGCAAGCCTAGGCATGGCACCATTTGAAGCTCTATATGGTCGCAGATGCAGGAGTCCAATCAATTGGTCTGGAGCTGGTGAACGTTCACTCTTAGGCCCTGACATTGTTAAGGAAGCCGAAGAGAAAGTTCGTATCATTCGTGACAATCTCAAGATTGCTCAGTCTCGTCATAAAAGCTACTATGACAGCAAGCACATGGATATGATCTATGCACCTGGTGACAAAGCATATCTCCGTGTAACTCCCCTCAGAGGCACTCATCGTTTTGGTGTGAAAGGAAAACTTGCACCAAGATACATTGGTCCTTTCAACATTCTCTCAAGGCGTGCGGAAAATGCCTATCGTCTTGAACTTCCAGAAAAACTATCCAAGGTGCACGATGTGTTTCACGTGTCACAGCTCAAGAAGTGTTTCAAAGATCCAGATCGTGCAGTTCATCATGATTCCATTGAACTGCAAGATGATCTATCTTATGAGGAGCACCCTGTTCGAATTCTCGATGAGACCGAGCGTAAGACTCACAACAAGAGCACCAAGTTCTTGAAAGTGCAGTGGTCGCATCATTCCGATAAAGAGGCAACGTGGCAGACCGAAGAGGATCTTCGCAAGAAGTATCCGGACCTTTTCAATTCTCAGTAGGAATCTCGGGGCGCGATTCCTTCAAGGGGGGGGGGGGGCGTTTTGTAACATCCCAAGTATGAAAACTTCCATTTAGAATGTTTGTTTCTTGCTTTATTATAGTTTTGCATCATGTCATCATATTCATTGATTTGTTTGCATTTGTTTTGCATCTGTTTTCCTTTTGGTTGCATCTGTTTTCAATTGTTTTCTATTTCAAATTCAAACCAATATTCAAACCTTTGTTTCATTCTTGTTATGTTACAATCTTTTTCAAATAAAAATTTCAACTCAAACCCTCAATTGTTTCCAATTAACCCATAAGGTTCAACTATTAAAAATGGTGGCTTCTAATCAATCAATTAATTCAAATGTTATTCAAAAATCAAATCAAATCACAAACAACACCCAATTTGAAAGTATGAAATTACCAAAACAATTCTAAGCAATTGTTTCCATTTAAACCTAAAGGTTCAAACCATTTTAAATTCTTGTTTTCAATAAGTCACTTAATAATCAAATTCTTCCAAATTTGAATTAAATTTCAAACAGCCCTCTTATTTTGAAAATTATGGAAAACAAAAGTGGTCAAATGGGTACTGACACAATAAATAAGCAACCCAATTTTTCCTAGAATTTTCCTAACTCAAAAAATCCTAGTTTTCTTCCTATTTCTACTTCTGCAAAAAAAAAAGAAACAAAGGAAAAAAAAAACGCGCACAAAGGAGGGGAGTAGCCCAGCCCAGCTCCCTGGCCTGGTACCGGTTCGCTCCTCCCCCCTCTCTTTCTTCCCCGCGTACGGCACGCCATCCACCGGCGCCACGTCGACGCCGTCACGCGCCGACGGCCAGCAGCGCCCCCTAGCCCCTATAAGATACCCCCTAGGCCCCCGAGCTTGCCCTAGCTACCTACCTCCCTCCTCCCTCGAGCTGCGCCTCCATTTTCCCTCTCTCCGCCGCGATCTCCCACCTCTCTGTACCTCACCGGAGAGCCCACCTCTGAATCCACCATGACCACCGCCACCTCGCTGCGCCACCATCCAACTTAGCCGCAGGAATCACACCGCCGCAGCTTCCTCGTCGTCGTCGACACCCCAGCTTGCACGGAGGGAGTCCACAACGCCGCCACCATCCTCTCCCTTGCCGCCGACGACAGCAACCTGCCCCGAGCCTGCTTCCCCTCCGTTCCCTCACAGTGAGCTGCACACCTCTATCCTCCTCCTATCTGCATCATGTCCGCGAGCACGCGCTGCACGCATCCAACACCCTAGCACCAGCAGCACGGCGAGCACCCACGCACGGCCACAGCTCGCCGTCGGCGTCGCTCTCTGTCAAGTTTCAGAAACGCGCGCTGTTAAAATTTCAGTTACGCGATAACTGAACGTTATCCTGTCAGCGTCGCGTATACTGACAAGAACGAATTCGTACCGCACTGGTTGCAGTGCTTGCGCGCGCGCACAGGGCGTAGGTTCGAGTCCTGGCGCCCGCGGAATAAACCAACATTTTGCGCAGCGCACTGACAGGGTGCCCCCTCCTGTCAGATGCTGTGTGGCAGTGCTGCCACGCGTGTGTCCATGTTGGCCCCAGGGGCCCTCTGTCAGTGGCAGTGGCTAGCCACTGCAGAGTGAAACACGTTTTTTTTCAGCCTTTTCTTTTTTTTCAAAACAAGTTCTTTCTTTTACAGATTGGTCCTCAAATTTAAAATGTGAATAACTTTTAAATTATAACTCCAAATAAAATAAATAAAATATGTTTGTTGAACCAAAATTAATTATCTATTTATTTAAACCATTTGTATTCTGTTTTGAATAATTCAAATGCATCCAAATTTCAAACTCAAACAATTCATTTGAAATTTGAATAATTGCATAACTAATTCATACTTAATCCAAATAATGCAAATAAAATATGTTTTCCATGCTATTTTGAACCACCATTTCAAATATAAATTTTGTTTCATGTTTTGAATAATTAAAATTGCTTAAATAATTTAAACCTTGTTTAAATCATTTAAATTTGCTAAATTCATAACTTGCTCAAGTTAAAATATTTTTGAACATGTAAAATATGTTTTCAAACAAGAAAAGTATAAAATTTTCAAATATGAATTTGAATTTATGTTTGGAACAAATGAAATTCAAATAATATTCAAACTTGAATTTAATTCATTTAAATCTTGTTTAAACTTGTTTAATTCATAATTAAATCATTGTAATTCCTTTTTCAATAATTGAAACATGTAATCCACCTAAAATTTTATGTTATTTTCAAATATGAACTTTGTTATTTGTTTTGAACAATTTAAATTGCTGAAAACAACAAATGATTGTGTAACACCTTTAAGTAACCAAAATTCCCTAACTCAATAAATAAATTTCTAAACTTGGTAAACCTTATTTTAAATTGTTTCTATTGTTGTTATTTTTATGTTTTCCTCATCCATGCATCATACTAATCCACTTTCACCTGTTGGTTAATTGGAAAACAATTGTTTCAACCATAATTCATGGGCTTTTCATATGCAACTCAAATTGCATATGGGTCCATTTAAACATGTTATGTTACCATGTCAACTAGGTTATTTCTATGCATCAATTAAATGGTCATGCATCATCCCATGATTGTGCACTATGCCATGTTATTGATTGTTTGTCTCTTTGCGTTGTTTGTTTGCTTATTCTCGGATAGACGACGACGTTGAGACAGACGATACTTACGACACCCCTTCTGAGGATCTAGCTCAGTACCAGGCTGCTGAGTTTGCAGGCAAGTATTCACTCACATGAACCATTGTGTTCCTTTCAACATTGGATACCGATACTTTCCGTTGTCTATTCTGCTAGCCATATGTATCGTTGCTTCTGTTACGAACCTATCACATGTTATCCTTAACCCTGATATAGCCTCACCTCCACACCTATAACCCCATTGTTTGTTGCCCGTGTCTTACTAGCATGCTTAGGGTTGTTTTGCTCGAGTCTGTTACCCGTTACTTTCTGTTATTATATTTTCTATTATGTTCTGGGGCTCGATGTTAAACAACAACCTGTTAATCTTGAGGTAATAATAATTTGCTGATAAGGCACCGGCAGGAGGCCCGGCGTGGTTTTGAGGCCTGCTAGTGTCGACCCTAATTAGTAAAAGGGTCTTGTCTACTGATCCATGATGAGCGCACTAACCGCATGTGGGAAGCGTGTATGGGCGCCCCCTCAATTTGATTCGATTCGCATCTCGTCCGAATCGCCACACTTAGTTCGGGCTTTCCATTTGATGCACTCATATGCACGTACGAACCCGAGGCCAGGGTGGAACTTTTGTAGTCGGCATTTAGGGCGGCGTGGTCTTAGAGTGCTATGAGGGTCCCCTTTTCTTCGTGGGGCTCGATTAGCCGCGCACGCACAGCACGTGGTGCTTTGGGCTTGATGCGAAGAAGAGTTGAGTTGTGTAGAGTGCCTCGCTTGGTGGGTTTGATTCCCGTCTGGCGGGATATTCTTACGTGTACGGCCAAATTGGTGCACCCCTGCAGGGATAAATCTTCTCGAGAAGCCGTGTTTTCCGCGGTTATGGTTAACTTGGTGAAAGTACTGGCTAACAAGTACTCAGAACAACTTACACCTAACTAATGATAATTTGACTAGAAATAGTCTATGTGACACAATAACTTGAATCATCATTAATCCAACTGTGTGAGTTATCCTCGGATTGCTTCTTTGGATAAGGGGCGAGATCCAGGATGGGTTTGTTTGGTGGTTAGTTATAGTTGGTTACGATACGCTATCTTATCTCCTTTCTGTTAGCCGGAAGTTGTATCATGTTCTGTAGTTGGTTAGTGCAGCCAACTGCCGCATCTTTTGTATCCCCTTTTCTTCCGTTGAACCCAAAGCATCTGTGCTTGGTGTTGACGGGTTACACTTTGGTGAATTGTGAGTCTTGCTTGCCAGTACGTTGTTGTAATGACCCCTTTGGGGCTGTGGTTTCCGCAGACTACGCTTACGAGGATCCCCGTGACGGCTACTACGTGGAGTTTGACGAGGCTGCTGACGAGTAGATAGCGGACCCGGGCAGGATCCGAGACATCGTGGATGGGCTCCGTCTTCTTTTCATTCCCGGCTTCTTAAGCCTATTTGGATTTGTCTGTACTCAGACCCTTTGAATGCTTCCGCTGAGATGTAATGATGTTATGTTGGGACATGTGTCCTCTGGATGATTGTATTTGCTATCTCTGCTCTAGTGAGAGCTATTTGCAACTTATTTCCATCTTTTGTGTATTAGAGATATGTTGTGTTATCATTTTGTTAAAAGCCGTTGACGTACCATGTGTGTATGGTATGAAGTACGTCAACGGAAATGTCCTGATTTCTATGGGATGGTTTGCGCAGACGATGGATAGTAGAGAATGGTTGTCACACGTTTACGTGTCGGCCTGCTCATATTGAGATGCGGGTGCCGGTATGCCCCGTAAGCCATTTGCTCTACTATTTAGCGGACTGTGAGTATCCTCTAGAAGTCCGGGTGCGACAAAGATGCTATAGAGAGGATGATTCTCCGAACCGAAGTGTCGCCAGGAGGGAGTAACGGGACATACAAAGTGAGGGATTAAGTTACCCCCCGGAAGCGACAATTGGGTCCCCTGTTTGGCGATGTGTGACATGGTGCCAGGGGGAATAAACCTGATTGAAGGGATAGCCATATACTAGCTTGTGTCAGAGTGGACAATTAGGATCAATTCTCTGGTGCTTGCATATCGCTGTGTCGATCCATGGGTAGTCCATGGCAGAGTTTTGGATCTAGTGGAATGTGTACCACCTCTATAGAGTAAAACTATTCAGAATTGCCGAGCCCTCGGATATGGGCAGTTGAAAGGCCATGTAGCTAGTATTGTGCTGAGTTTTCAAAAAGATATTTTCAAACAGAAGGCTTATACCTGGGAGGTACAAATGAAGTTTTTGGACATGTTGTCCCAAGAAGTTTTGCAAAGAGGACTTCCTTTTATAAAACAAGTTTATAAAACCTCTTGTACATGCGATATCTACAAGAGAAAAAAACTATACTATTTTCTTCTGAAGTATCTTCTTCAACGAAGGTACAAATTAATATGAATGCAACTATGGTGTCATCTTATATGAACATCATTGGTAGTGAGCCCTATTTATGGCCTACCTATCCACCATATAAGCATGATGCATTTGTAAGTGTATAAAGGATGTCTTGCTCAGTACCTTCAAACGTACTCATATGGTTTCGCCCCTCGTATATACTTGCCATACTTTGAGGAGATACCTCCTGAGGAGGAATACGAGGAGGGGTACTATTCTGGCGACTACGCGAACTAGGACTGGCTCCCAGTCAGCAGCCTGTCGGTGATGGCGTGACATGGGCTATCTACGTTTATCTTCCGCTGTGTTAGTTTGTTGTAAGATTTTGCCTGCCCTGTGTGGCAGTAAATAAAGACTTGGTCATGTGACCATTGGCTTGTAAGACCGTTGTTATTTGTGTAATGGATATTGTATCTGTGTACCACTTTCGTATGTTGTTCACGACTGATCTTCCTGGGATCGTGAATGTATGCATATGAGGGGTTCTAAACCTTCCGGTTTGGGGCCTCTACAAAGTTGGTATCAGAGCTATCCTGACCCTGGGAGCCCTTAGTTAGCATGGACGTAAAACTAGTACTCCGTATATATATAATAATATACTTAAGTGTATAAGCTTTAAAAGATTCTTACAGCTACCTTCCCTATTTTCTCAAACTATACTTACATTAAAGTCACATCATGTTCGACTCTAAAATTTTGCACACTTGGGAACTAACTCAACCTTACTTAAAATTTTGTGTAGATGGGCGTCGTTTACACGGAGGCGTGCCAGCTAGGACTGGCCAGGGACTTCGCTTTTCGCTTCGAGCGCCGACTCGTCGCGATGACTGAGCTGCTTGACCGTCCCATTCCCAAGTTTTGGGGAGGGATGATCACCGGGTCTCCCATAGAGGGGGAGTGGTTGGTGGAGTGTGTGATACGCCCTCCACTTACTACCCTTATTGGGGAGACTTTGTTCTTCGCCACCACCGATCACTCCTCACAGGAGGGAGCAGTACACGTGATCCAGGAGGCTATAGCGCGCCTGGCTCACTTACGAGACTACCAGTTCGTAGGGACTACCTACGAGTTTCTCGGGAGGAGGGACGAGACCGGCACACCTATGGCCGTGTCTCAGGACTTTGCGGGTCTTGGTGCACACCAGGACGATATGGAGGTCCTGCTTTACCGCACCCAGCGTCGTCTCGACAATCTGAGTATCTTGCAGCACAGCACCACCTCTGAGTGCCGTCTTCTCTGTACCCATCTGGGGAAGACGATGCTCGATCTGGAAGCAGCTACTACACGATCCCGCGCCTTGGAGAGGCAGTTACGGACCACCCGCCGGGCCCGTGACCGTCTCAACACCAAGGTAGGATCCCTTCAGGAGGCGAACGCAATCCCGCGTGACCGTCTGAAGACCGCTAGGGAGGAGTTTGCCACTCGAGACTCCACTCTCGAGGAGTTAGAGGAGGAGAACTCCGAGCTCCGCAGGGAGAACGAGGACCTCCTTGTTGACGACGATGTCCTTTCAGACGCAGAGGGCATGGACATGAGCGAGCCAAGTCTGCAGGAGGACGACGACACCGTTGAGGAGGAGGACCCAGAGGAGATCCTCTTCGATGTCGACAGCACTTAGACTAGCCATAGTACCTCCTAGCTATGGAGTAGTGCTAGTTAGCATGTACGCCGACCCTATAAGGCGAACCCCCCCCCCCCGCCCCCGCCCCCGATGTAGCTCTGAGGAACATAGTTGTGGTAGATGTCTGTTGGTGTGTTGTGCTATGTAAGAACTCAATGCTATTAGTATGATGTAGTCCTTATGTGTTATGAACTTGATGAATCGTCTCAACCCTCAAAGAACAAATCATTAAACCAAATTGAATCACCCATCTTATTTATCTAAAGTTAACAAACACTCCTTTAAGTTGCTGAAATTTTAACATCCTAAAAACATTAAGTCTTGCTGCATAGTCTTACACATGTCTCAATTAACAGCATGCCGCCACGTCGGGAACCACCGCCACCACCCCCACCGACGGTGGAGGCATTGCTGGCACTTTTGATGGAAGATCGCCAGGCCACTAGAGCCGAGAGTGCTGCCACAGTTGCTGCCCTGCAGCAGTTGGCCACTGCCAGGGCCAACAACAATAACAACCATGGCGATGACAACGGTAATGGCGGACGCTCAAAGCTGAAGGTGTTCCAGCAGACCAATCCTCCGGTGTTCACCAAGATTGTGGAACCACTTGACACTGACGATTGGCTTCGCACCATCGCCAACGATCTGAAAGTGGTGGGAGTTGACGAGAATGACAAGGTGCTGTTTGCTACCCATTTTCTTGCTGGGCCAGCGAGGACTTGGTGGGAGATCACCTGTGACACCGTTGCTCCTGATCATGTGTTCTCCTGGGAAGACTTCTCTGCCCGTTTCCGCAAGTATCTCTTCTTTCAGGGGGTGTTGAGCATCATTAAGGACAAGTTCCTGAAGCTGAGACAGGGAGGAATGTCTGTGTCAAAGTACTGGGAAGAGTTTACTCTGTTAGCCCTGGTATGCACCGGATGAGGTCAACACCGAAGCCAAGAAGAAGGAAAGATTCCTGAATGGGCTGCACGATGAGTTGCAGTGCACCCTTATGGTCATTCCATTTGCGGATCTGGAGTCACTCGCGAATGCCGCGATGATGATGGAGCACAAGAGACAGAATGTCTTTGCGAACAGGAAGAGGAAGATGCAGTTCCAAGGAGGATCAAGTGCACCCAGAAACCTCCCTACCCCATATACCAGGCCACCACCCCACAGTGCGCCTACTTTTGCGCCAAAGAACCACCATAACAACCAGAGCCACAACCACAACCACCACAACAGCCACAACAACCACCATAACAACAACAACAACAACCGTGTGTCCTACGCACCCAAGCCTGGGGGCAATGGAAATGGAAATGGGAATGGACACAAACCCAACCATGCTGCCAAGCCAAACTAGAACACCAAGCCCAGTGGATGATGTTTTGTTTGTGGGAAGGAGGGACATTTTGCTCGGGAGTTCCCAAGCAAGGTCACTCCACCAGCTCAGAACAATGCTACCAAGATGACACATGCACCAGCACCCAGGAAGCAGACTATGACCAAGGGATATCTGAATCACGTCACTGCTGAGGAAGTTCGGAACACGCCAGAGATGGTGATGGGTACGTTTCCTGTCAACTCTGTACCTGCTGCAGTACTGTTTGATTCGGGTGCATCGCATTCCTTTGTTACTATGCCATTTGCTGAGAAGAGTGGTATGAAGCCTGCACGTATGCGTGACCCTATGTCAGTACGAATACCTGGGAACAAAACCCAAGCCCACTTCATTTGCAATGAGGTACCCCTGGACATACAAGGGAAAACCTTTCATGCCAACCTCATAGTACTGGGATCCCAAGGGATAGAAGTAGTACTAGGCATGAATTGGATGACCAAGTACAAAGGTGTGATTGACTGCACCGGAAAGTCCATATCATTGACTGCCAGTGATGGGGAAAGAGTTGCCTTCACCGCAACCAAGTCAAAGACAGAGACTCACTGCCACACTGGTATAGCCACACCTGCACTTGAGGAAGTTCCGGTAGTATGTGAATACGCGGATGTGTTTCCTGATGAACTACCCGGTATGCCGCCTGATCGGGATATCGAGTTTGTGATTGAGTTGATACCCGGTACCGGACCCATAGCACAGAAACCGTACCGAATGAACCCGAAGGAGCTTGATGAGTTGAAGAAGTAGCTGGATGACGTGTTAAGGAAAGGTCTGATTCGCCCTAGTGCATCACCATGGGGATCACCTTTCATTTTTGTGGACAAGCGGGACGGTTCCTCACGTCTATGTGTGGATTACCGTAAGTTGAATGATGTTACCATCGAGAACAAATACCCGCTGCCCAAAATTGAAGACCTGTTTGACCAGCTAAATGGGGCAAGAATTTTCTCAAAGGTCGATCTTCGTACTGGTTATCATCAGTTGAAGGTTCGTGAGACTGATATTCCAAAGACCGCCTTCACCACACGTTACGGGTTGTATGAGTACACCTGTGATGTCTTTTGGTCTAACCAATGCCCCCACCTACTTCATGAATCTTATGAATAAGGTTTTCATGGAATGCTTGGACAAGGTTTTCATGGTTTTCATTGACGACATTCTTATTTACTCCAAGAGTGAGGAAGAACACGAAGAACATCTGAGAATTGTTCTCGGAACACTTCATCAACTGTATGCTAAGTTCAGTAAGTGCCAATTTTGGTTGAAGGAAGTTGGATTTCTTGAACATGTAGTATCCGGAGGTGGAATCTCTGTTGACCCTGCTCTGGTTTAGTCTGTCGCTAATCGGGCTGCCCCGACTAATCAGACTGAAGTCAGATCTTTTCTGGGATTAGCCGGATATTATCGCAAGTTTGTTCAAGGATTTTCCAGTATAGCCAGACCACTCACACAGTTTTTCAAGAAGGATAGCAAGTTCGTTTTGACGGACAAATGTGCGAAGAGTTTTCGAGAGCTGAAGAATCGACTGGTGACAGCCCCGGTACTCATTATGCCGGATGTCTCCAAGAGTTTCGATGTATATTGTGATGCTTCTAAGCTTGGACTTGGGAGTGTTCTCATGCAAGAAGGAAAGGTCATCTCATTCATCTCACGCCAGTTGAGACCTCATGAGATGAATTATCCTACTCATGACTTAGAGCTTGATGCTGTTGTACATGCTCTCAAATCATGGCGACATTTCCTTATCAGAAAAGGTGTGAAATCTATACAGATCATAAGAGTTTGAAGTATATCTTCACACAGCGTGAACTCACTATGAGGCAACGCTGTTGGATAGAGCTCATCAAGGACTATGATCTTAGTATCCACTATCACCCTGGAAAGGCGAATGTTGTTGTCGTGGGATAATCACGGCAGACGTTACCAGGGGTAACTTACTTTGGGGCAAATCGACTCTGGTGTTTGGGAGAGTGTTTAGCTCAGGGGAAATCATGTTTTCAGGTGATCTGGTAGCTCGGACTGCAATGTCGCCGAGTCTCCGAACTAGGGTTACAACTATCAGCTCTCGTATTACAAGGATACTCAAATATCTGGTAAAACTTTTCTGGTTCCTCTGTCCCAGGAGCCGGTTTATATATTACCCGGCTCTCTGGCTTCCTATACAAGGCATACCCGGAATCCTACCCGAAAAACCGCACACAACCCTAAGTTTCCTAATCTCGACCCCTAAGGTACGGGTTAGAAGGCCTACGTTCCCTCTTGGGCCTTCTAGAAACTCCTCCACCTTGGGCCGGGTCTTGTGCGATTCCCCTCGGGCCGGGTTTCACGTAGGCATGAGCCTACCGGGTTACTATCCCCCCATCAGTAGTCCCCAGAATAGCTTGGGCTTCTCGGGATCAACCATGAAGCGCATGCTATTCCCTACAAAACAATAAACATTCAAATTCATAATATACCGGGTTAAAGTCCTTTGATAATAGCTAGGCCTGCTCTTTGGTCGGTCCATATAATAACCCGGTGTTTTCCGAGTCAGGGCATCATTTCCTGGGTCAACACTCCGAAGAAATGTGACAAGACTCGGCATCAATATGGCTATCAGTTAATCCGAATTATACGCCCGTAATCAATCACAATCTCCATCCGGATATCTCGCAACAAATATTTTGGTACTTATCCCCAAATATCCGGGCCGGATCGTTTTCTTCCGAAATTATTTCACTTACCGCCCAAACCTAGGGCTTTTCTCACCGCGCCTATAAATAGAGCCCAGGGTTCAACCCTAGATCCAATCACCATTTCGCCCGTCTCCTTCCTCCTCTCATTCCACTTCCGTGCCCACGAGCTCAAAAACCAAGCCCGCGCGCACCAAGGCTGCGCCAGCATCTGCTGGGTCGCCGCCGGTTTCCGCCGTCAATGCCCGCCACCGCGTTTCCATCCGCGACGCCGGAGTCCTCACAACAAGCCGCCATCGTCAGCGAATCGCCGCCGCCGTTCTCGCCGTCGTCCCGGATCTCCGCCGCCGTGCATCTCCGCCAAGGATCCATTCCGGTAAGTTTCTCTATCTACTAGATCTAGATTTCTTCTTGCTTCAATCTTGCACTAGAATCTTGGATTGGATCTCGCTCCATAGTCATCCGTTACTTCTCCATTAGCTAGGCACACTTTTGCGATTTGCAATCTCGTATTTTTCCACAACTTACTCTTAACTAGATTCATTCCTATATCCCTTGCAAATGCTTAGCCGGTTTACCTTGCTTATATCAAATAGTTGCGCTTTTCGAACTTCCCAAGCTTTACTTACTCGCGTTTTATCTTTGTTTAGATCTACACTCCATGGCTCCCAAGGCCAGCGCTAAGCTGAAGGGCAAAAACCCGGCCGGGAAGCAAAAGCCGGGTTAATCGATTTCCGCCAACTAGGCGAAATCGACTGTCACCAAATCCAAACTCGAAGAGCTAGCCGAGTCTGGTGTCTTGCCTGCCCGGTCAAGGATCCACTGGAGGATACCCGGCGAGGAGACCCGGCCTTCACCAGGCCTGGATAAGGTAGTCGTCTTCGTCGAGCATGTGATCCGGGGTTTCCGCCCCCCCGGGTCACCCTTTCTTCCGGGAACTCCTGGATCACTACAAACTCCGGGTATTCTATATCGGCCCAAACTCTGTACTTAACATTTGCCACTTCATAGTCCTCTGTGAAGCTTATTTGTGCATTCCTCCCAACTTAGCCTTATTCCTAGAATTATTCCAATGCAAACCCTGCCGAGAGAGCGGTGACGGGGCCCTTCTAGTTTGTGGAGGGATCTCGATTCAGAGACGTAAAAACGCTCTGATGCCGACTCTCAGCCTTCACACACATGTGAAGCACTGGCAGAAAACCTATTTCTACTGCCAAGACACTTCTTTACCCGGCGAGAAGCCATTGCCCGATTTCTCTGATGACATTCTTTCCTTATCCGACAATCTAAACTCTTTCGCCTCCGAGGCCGATAGGCAATCTATCCAGCCCCTTCTTCACAAGCTCGCTGTACTTTCGGCCCAAGGTCGCATTGTGCTTAACCTGATTAAAACCTGGGTCAGCTATCGGATCCAGCCGAACAACATCGGGCCCAAGCTCATGTGAGATTACTCCGGGCATGTCACCGACCCTCTCCGATACTCGGAGAAAACTTACCCGGCCGCGGACGTAAACAAAGCCATGAAGAACTTCTTGGCTGAAAAGCTTGACGTCATCCGGAGCATATCCGGACTTAGCCCCTTCACACGTTCTAACCCGGCTCCTCCAGTAAGAACCGGCTATCACCCCTTTATCCGACTGATATTTCTTATGCACACATACTAACCTTTGTCACTGTATTTCTTACTCAGGAAGATGATGAGTTCTGGAAGATAGTCACCCCTCCCCCTTCCGAAAACTCGGCGGAAGACGAGGAGCCGGCTGACAGTGATGAAGGTAAATCCGGGTCTTCTTTTTATACTTACTTCATTAATTTGTTAGACCAAAATTTTCCTTTTTCCGACAATGCTCCTTATTTACCAGGGCTAGAGGACAAGGAAGACACCCAGTCGGAAGAGAGTGAGGCTGAGCTGGAGGCAGAGGTTGGGGCAAAAAGGAGGACCCGGAGTGTTGTTTTCAAGGTGCCCTATTCCTCCATGACCTCCAAGCCACACTCATATGCCAATATGTGCGAACTTAACCAGCATCTAACCAATTCATCATACTTGAAGGAACCTGCCCCGACCAAACGAAGGGTAACCCGGAATTCTCAGGGTGACGATTCTCTTCACCCGGGTATCCCTTTGTCACCCGCTCGCCGAGCCGGTACTCCCCAAACTCATATATCCCATATTCCTCAAAGATATCCTTCTCCGAATCACCCATTAACCGGACAACTTCAGGTCTCACTTTCCGATTCTTTGTCAGCATCTTCTGGGTCCAGCAACGATCTCCCCGCGGATTTCGTCGTGAATACCGGGTAATTCACTTTCCTTACTTTGTCAATACATCGCTATTTTCTACGTCTTTCATTTATTACTTACTAACTTTTTCCGTTTTCTTTCTCAGAGCCAAGGTCACGCTCAGTGATCCTGAGGACATGCACGTCGATGACCCGGCCGCGGAAGACCCAGAGAACGTTGTAAAGCCGGCATCTGGCGGTGAAGAAGAAGAAGAAGACAAGCTGGATAACCCTGTTGACCAGGAGGCCGAGTTTCCCCTACCAACACATCAGCCGGTCGATGATGATGTCGAGTTTCTGGGATCACAGAGGGGTGTCCCCGCTCCTAACACCCAGGCAACCCGGATCAGCCCGCTAAAACAGGAAAGGACCCCGCCACCAGGTAGCAAGAACCCCAGCTCCTCCAGGCCGAATCTCAGCAACCTTGATTTTGAAGGGATGCTAGATGAGCTTTACTCCTTGAAGACCAATGAAAGAGATATCCTTGAGTCCCTAGCAGCTGAACACAAGGTAACTTAACCAATATTGCTTACATACTCATCTAGTCCCCAAGTTCCGAGTTAACTATATAGAGTTTGCTCGGTACTTCCATAACTGTGTAACCTGTCATACCCGGCTTTTACCCTTCAACCGACTGATTTTTCCTTGTCTATTTCTGCAGGCTTACGTGACCCGGTCGGAGGAGATGTTGGCGAAAACCAACGAACTCCTCCAGGCTGAGACCAAGCTGCGGGAAGAGCTGGAAGTCGAGGTGAAGGACATGTCCAAGGACTGCAACAAGTACAAGAAACAGTCCCAGAACGCTGAGGGTTTGCTGAAGAAAGTATCGGCCTCTATTGCCGACACTTACCGCTCCTTGATTTGTAAAAAATCCTAACTTCCTGACTATAACCCGGATTCCTCGTTTTGTAGGGTTTATAACCCGAGTCTCATCGCTTTACTTTTCCTGTTACTCCGCAGGTCCGGGTGAAGAAGTTAAAGATGAAGATGACATTGAAAATCTAAAGACCGTGAAGGCCGTGATCCGGCAATTCTCTGTGGGGACCACGTGGACCCTGGAAGCTGTGAAGTGGCCTGGCGGTTATGGTGGCGTGAACCAGATGCTTGACGCGTGCTCGACTATCCCCGCCTGGATTGATCACTGGAAGCGCTCAGCTTGCCGGGTTGGGGTAACCCGCGGCCTTGCCTTGGCCAAAGCCTATTTTCCTAGGCTTGAGCCGGCAACGCTCGTGAATGGGTTCCCCAAGTTTAACAATGACGGCTCAAGGTTCTCTGGTAAGGACTACAAGTCTATCCATGCTCAGGTACGTCACTCGGCAAGCCTGATAGCCGATAAGCTGGATGTGAACAAGCTCACCCCGCCATATAATGCTGAAGACAAGCCGGACCCATCTGATCTCCCTGTTCCCTTCGACATGCTGGCCCGGTGGAAGGAGGAAGTTGCCAGGAAGAAGGCCGAGGCCGATACTGCGCCATCCTCATCTACTCCGGCTGTTCCTCATCCAACTCGTGCTGATACCATGACTGATCCGGACATGGAGGCAGGGAAGACCACAGAAGAGCATGCTGAAGACCCGGCCGCCAAGGATACTGCTGATGACTCGGCTATGGATGTCGAGTGAAGTTTTATCGTTTTTCGCCCAAAAACACTTATTCGGCCAATAGGCATTATGTAATATGCCTGATACAATTATTCATTTAATAGTGCGCCTGTGCACTTTTGATACTATTTCCCTGGTTTGTAATACGCTTAAACTTTTAATGGCTTTGGTGGCCCTTTTGGCCATCCACCTCGATTATCTTTTTTCCAGTCTTAAACCTTTTTTCTGATTTTCTGATCTTTCTTCTTTTTCCACGTCTATGAAACTCGGTTTCCGGGTCTCAGGATTTCTTGACCGGGTGAACTTTGCTTCTTAAGTTCCCAAGTCCCCAAGACTCAGATTTTTGGGTTTTAAGCTTGATAGCTAAACAATTTGTTGCTTTTCTCAAATTGCCAAGTCCCCAAGACCCGAATTTCCGAGTCTAGGGATTTGTAGTTTTCACAAAGCTGCAGGTTTTTGCCAAGGCCCAAAATATAGAGCTACGCATGTAAGTTTTGAAGATATGCTTAATACATTGTGAGTTTCCGGCTTTTAGCCTTTTACTCCGCATAACTTGTGGTTTGGATGACCCTTTTGATCCTCTTTGTTGTAAGCCGGCTTTCCCGTGGATATTCAGTGCTGTTGTAACTTTATAAAACAGGGTCATGCAAGTCCCAGTGGGCATCATGACTGATTGTGATTATACGTTAGCAAAACACGCCACATTGTTGCGAGTCACATCAAGCTTAAACAAGAGAAATCAAGAAAATTTGGCTCTATTGTCCAGTTATAAGATTGTAACCGTACTTATTGCAAGTAATCGGTCCTTATAACTTAATGGCATCGTGGCCGGGTCTGAGATTATAGCTGTGCTATTCAAGCAATCAGCCCCCAAGACCTATATATGTAATCTATGAAAACGTTAAACCAAGTATACTATGACCAGACAATTAATACTTACCTGATACGGAATAAAACAAAAAATTGAAAACAAACTGACAGAAAGAAATAAGAAAGAAACAATATCGTAGTTTAACCATCTCTTTATTGATATGAGAAAATTTAGGTCAGCAAGCCGCCTCATTAAAAACCCTCCAGTCCCCTTAGGTACCCTGGATAGGAAAAGAGTGCGTCTGAAACCTGCTGCCTGTTACATCGTGTAATTCAACTTCTAAACCTAGTCTATGCTAAGTGTAGTAGGGACGTAGCTGAGCCACGTTCCATGGTATTTCCCGCTCTTGCATGGATGAAGTGGTATGGGTGGTGTCATTGACAGTACCCGACTCTTCCCTTGCATCTATTAAGTAATATGATCCGTTGTGCAAATTCCGTCTTATGATGAACGGGCCTTCCCATGGTGGAGATAACTTGTGCTTTCCTTCCTTTGATTGTACTAGGCGTAATACCAGGTCACCTTCCTGGAAGACCCGGGTTTTGACTCGTAGGCTGTGGTATTGCCTCAAATCCTACTGATATATGGCTGATCTCTCCAAAGCTTGCTCCCTGTGCTCTTCTAACATATCCACGGCATCCTGCCGGGTCTTCTCGTTCTCCACCTCAACATAAGCCGCTACTCAGGGTGAATCATGAATAATGTCACTCGGCAGAACTGCCTCTGCACCATAAACCATAAAAAACGGAGTCATCTGAGTAGATCTCTTAGGTGTAGTGTTGATTCCCCAAACCACTGGTGGTAACTCCTCGACCCATGCTCCAGCAGCTCTAAGGCATGGGACTCTCAGTCGTGGTTTCAACCCACGAAGTAACTCCTGGTTTGCCCTCTCCACCTGTCCATTAGCTTGTGGATGAGCTACCGAGGCTACGTCAGACGGATGCCATTGTTTCCACAGAACTTCTCCATCTCACCTAGGGACATGTTGGTTCCATTGTCTGTTATTATGCTGTGGGGATATCCAAACCGATAGATAATCCTTTTCAGGAACTTGACTGCTGTGACTGCTTCACAATTGGTGACTGGCATAACTTCTACCCACTTACTGAACTTATCAATAGCCACCAAAAGATCAGTCTTTTTGCAAGGCGACATGTGAAAGGGGCCCACCATATCCATACCCCAAACTGCGAACGGCCAGGTCAGCGGGATTGTTCGCAACTCCATAGCTGGCACATGCGTTTGGCGAGCATACCTTTGACATCCATCACACCTTGCCACCAAACGCTCTGCGTCCGCTAAAGCCGTGAGCCAAAAGAAACCGTGTCGATATGCTTTAGCCGCAAGGGATCTTGTGGAGGCGTGATGCCCACAATCACCTTCATGGATCTCCCTCAAGATCTGTCGGCCCTCTTCTGGTGTTACACAGCGCAAGAAGACTCCTGTAGCACTCCTTTTATACAACTCACCATTGATGATGGAATAGCCCTTTGCTCGTCTCAGGATCTGCCTGGCTAAAACTTCCTGTGGTGGTAACTCGCCCCGCGACAGGTAGGCCACGAACGGCTCCGTCTACTCGGGAATAGCACGTATAGCAGCCACAAGCTCCAAATATGGGTCTTGGTAAGCCACCTCTTCTTCAGACTCGGTTTTGACAGAGGGCCGCCATAGCTCGTCCAGAAAGACATTAGGCGGAACCGGCTCTCGGCGCGAACCGAGTCTTGCGAGCGCATCTGCTGCCTCGTTCTTTCGCATGTCAATATGTTCCCCCTCATACCCGGAAAAAGACCCGGCTACCCTGTCTACCTCTCTGCGATATGCTACCATTGTTGCATCCTTTCTATCCTAGGTTCCTGAGACCTGCTGTACCACAAGATCCGAGTCTCCATAACACCGTATAAGCCTGATATTCATCTCTTTTGCTACTCGATTTTCCGTGTAATAGGGCCTCATACTCGGCCACATTGTTGGAGCAGTCGAAGTGAATTTGCAACACATAACTCAATTTGTCTCCTTTGGGTGATGTAAGTACCACCCCAGCTCCTGATCCCTCGTATTGCTTAGAACCATCAAAGTGCATCACCCAAGACTCGGAACTTGGCATCATTCTGGGCATGCTTGTGTGAGTCCAATCATTGATAAAATCAGCTAAAGCCTCGGATTTGATTGCGGACCTGGGCTCGTAGTTGATGTGATAATCTCCCATCTCAATGGCCCACTTGGCTATTCTACCTGTCGCATCTGAATTTCTGATAATATCTGCCATTGGTATGGAGCTAACCACTGTTATGGGGTGCCCCTGAAAGTACGGTTTCAATTTCCAGCTGGCCATGAAGACCCAAAAACTAACCTTTGCCAATATGGATAACGTTGCTTTGCTTCCGATAGAACTCACTCACGTAATAAACCGGCCTCTGTACCGGATGATCCTTTCCATCCTCCTTGCACTCAACTACAACCACTGCGCTGACTGCCCGGGGCCCGGCCGCAACGTATAACAACATGGGCTCTTTGGGACCCGGCGCTGCCAGAGTCGGTGCCTCAGATAACTGCTTTTTCAGAGCTTCGAATGCCTCGTCGCCTCTTGGTCCCATACAAATTTGTCGGTTTTTCTCAAGAGTCGGTATAGGGGTATTGCTTTTTCTCCAAGCCTGGATATAAACCGTCTTAACGCTGCTACACATCCTGTGAGCTTCTGAACGTGCTTCAGGCCTTCCGGCTTTTTCAAACCCTGGATGGCCTTGATCTTTTCCGGGTTTGCCTCAATTCCTCTCTCGGAAACAATGAATCCGAGTAACTTTCCTGCTGGGAACCCAAATATGCACTTTGTGGGGTTAAGCTTCATCTGGTATCTTCTCAGATTCTTGAACGTCTCTTTAGGTCATCAATGAATGTTTCTGCTTTTCCTTGTTTTAATCACCACATCATCAACATAAGCATGGACGTTGCGTCCAATCTGATCCTCAAAGAACTTCTGAATGCACCTTTGGTATGTTGCGCCAGCGTTCTTTAACTCAAAAGTCATGGTTTTGTAGCAAAAAGCTCCAAAGGGGGTTATGAACGATGTTTTCTCCCAATCTTCCTTTTTGAGCTTGATCTGGTGATACCCGGAATAAGCATCCAGGAAACACAATAGGTCACTTCCTGCCACTTCATCTATAATCTGATCTATTCTCGGAAGGGCGAACGGACCCTTTGGGCAATGCTTGTTAAGACTCGTATAATCTATGCACATCCTCCACTCATTGCTCTTTTTCAGCACTAGAACCGGATTTGCCAACCAATCCGGGTGAAAAAACCTCCATGATAAAACCGGCTACCAGGAGCCGAGCTATCTCTACCCCAATAGCCTTTCTCCTTTCCTCGTTCATTTTTCTCAGGCCCTGCTTCACAGGCCGAGACTTAGGATCGACGTGCAAACTGTGCTCAGCTAACTCGGTCGGGATACCCGGCATGTCGCTAGGCGTCCAAGCGAAGACGTCTTGATTCTCACGAATAAACTCTATGAGTGCTTCTTCCTGCTTGTTGTCTAGGTTAGATCCTATGGCAAATTGTTTGGAGGGATCACCCTCAACAAAAGCCACCATCTTGGTGTCATGGGCCTCTTTAAACTTTGCTCTCTCGTCCTCTGTATTCGGCCTTTTCAAAGTCGTTCTATCTTCCGGGTCTACCTGAGACCAGGTAATACTTGAGCTCTTCCTTCCTGCAAGCCTGTTCTGCCATTGCCGCGTCTCCTTCGTCACACTCTGCTGCCACAGCCCGTTTCCCATGTACAGTAATTGTCTGCTTGGGACCCGGGATCTTTAGCTGCAGGTATACGTAACACGGCCTGGCCATGAACTTGGCGTAAGCCGGCCTTCAAACAGCACGTGATAAGGACTGCGCAGTTTCACCACCTCAAATGTGAGCCATTGCACTCGAAAATTATCCTTGGATTCTCCAAACGCAACTTCTAGTGTTATCTTTCCTTTAGGGCATGCCGAGTGACCCGGCACAATTCCATGAAAAACTGTGGAGCTTTTCTGCAGCTGAGACTCCTTGAGCCCCATACGTAGGAAGGTTTCCCAATATAAGATATTGATGCTACTTCCACCATCCATCAAAACCTTTTTCAGCTCGTAACCATTGACCTGTGGTGCAACCACCAAAGCTAACACACCCGGATGTTCTATTTTTTCTGGGTGATCCCTTCTGCTCCATGTTACCTCTTGGTCTGACCATCTCAAATATCTCGGAACACCTGAAGAAACCGAGTTTACGGCCCTTTTAAGTATCTTTCTATCTTTGTTGGAAGTCCCGGTAGTATGGACGTGGTACTGTCCTTAATGCTTTGGGTTGGCTTGGAAACCTCCAGCACCTCCTTGATTATTACCCGGATTGCCACCTCCTGCGTTGCCAGTGGGGGGTGGCCCGTTGCCCGGGTTTCCACTTGGACCCGGTCCTCCTCCCCGGCCTGCACCTCGCAGGGCCTTATGTATTTCCTCATTCTTCCATCTCTGTAAATCCACACACTGCTCTAATGAGTGATTAGCCGGCCTGCCGTTCCTGCTATGACGCGGACAGGGCATCCTGAAGGCCTCTATATGGTTAGCCGGCCTTGGTGGCCCCTGGTAATTTCCTCCATTGAAGTTTCCTCCGTTGAAATTTCCCTCTGCCCTGGGTCTCACAAACCCGGCTTCTGTATTAGCAACAAACTCAGAATTTCCTTCATATGGGCGCTTGTGCTGGTTATTTCCGTTACTTCCTCCGTTATTACCCGGTGCGGTCCCATTGCCGGGTCTTCCATTATTATTTGCGTTGGCTTTTGCTTTCTTGTCATCAACATCCTCCTCTGTGGTATCTGTGGCGGCGTGCTTGTTGCACGCGTCCATCAACTCTCCCACTGTAACCTCTGAAGCGTGCCGACTAGACTTCATGCGTGTCAGCTTTTGCACTAAGGGTATGTACTTGCATGTTTTCGCCATAGCTTGTAATGCTTCCTTTGGATGGATATCAGTGGACGAGTGGAGAATTTCCATAACCCGACGCACCCAACTGCGCGCCGACTCTCCCTTCTTCTAGACACATCGTTCTAAATCATCGATCGTGAATAACTTCATGCACGTCCCATGAAAGTGCTTGATGAAGGCAGTTTTCAGCTCACTCCATGAATTGACGGATCTTTCAGGTAGGTTATTGAACCACAACTTTGGTGCTCCCTCAGACATCATTAGGTACATAAACTTGCCTTGGAGATTCTCAGATGCGTTGCTAATCGACATAGCCATCTCGTAACTGCTCAACCAGGTCTCTGGGTCCATCGTCGGCTCATAATTAACCACTTTACCCGGTTCCTTGAATTTGTCCGGGTAAGCCTCAGCCCTGATGGCATCCGACAAACACTTAGGCCCGGTGAGGTTTGCCGGTACTGGCCTTACTCGTGAAACGTGCGATCCCGCAGCGGGTGCGGCGGGGGTGCAACCACTACCGGCCCTCGTACCGCAGACCCGGCCGCTGCACGCCTGGCTCGAGAAATGTCCACAATAGCTTGCACCGCTGATGCTGCAGGCGTTGCCGGCCTATGGCGAGGAGGCGGCATTTGCTGCTGCTCTGCCCTCCGCCGTGCCGAGTTTGACTGAATATAACCGGCATTCCCATTCTGCCGACTAACATATGGCTTTCCGTGCATGCCACTCCTGTTATCCGGGTAATTGGCTTGTTGAGCTACTGCCGTGCGCAACAGATCTATCGCCCGTCGGGTCTCCACTGCATGGGGTGACTCTTTTACGGGGATGCGATCAAGTGCCAATGTTGCCGCATATACGTTATCCATGGGATTATTGAAGTGACCTGGTAGAGTATGAAATCGTGGTGGTGGTGGTGGTGGTGCGGTATTGCCAACAGCGATTCCATTTTGCAACGTGGGTAACCCGGCTTGCACGTTTGCCGGCTGTCCTCCCAGGGTTGCAGCCTGATATCCGGTTTCTTGATTCACAACCGGGATTGGTTGATCCTGAGGGGTAACGAACAAAGTGGCTGCCGGTAATCTCGTCTGGTGCCTCTGATTGTAGATCCTAGTTGACTGAGCTTGAAGACGATTCTCCAGTTCTTCTAATTCGCGCTGACGTGCGGCCATCCCTTGTTTCTCGGCTTCGACATCTCTCCTCTGCTGATCCAATGCACGACGAGCAACATCCAGATCTCGGGCACGTGCTGCCGCGTTTTCTGGGGTTATCACTGTTGCTAACACCGTGGGATCTAAGATTAGGTTATTGTTGAACAGAGCCAGATTTCGCGGATTCGAGGGTCCCGCTCCTGGTGTTATGTTCGCTATGAATCCAAACATGTTCCTCTGCCGCTCGCTTTCTCCGGTATGGCTGGTGACAGAGGCCGACTCTCCATCGACCCAGGCTATAACCAGGTTTCCATCAACCGGTGCTTGCTGTTGGGCCAGCGCTCGCGCCGCTCCGGCCGCGGCCGTCGACACATCTCCCTGATTAAGATTAGTTGCAGGGGCTGTGTAGACCGCGACCCGGCGCGCGATGCCTGGTGAAGATTCGTATGATTCCTCGTCACAGCTATCTTCCTCGTACCGATCTTCCAGCAGGTGCAGGATAGACTCGGTATCATCTTCTCTCATGACCCGGCCACGCGGGGTCCATACCGGCTCCTCCGGTTGTTCCCTCTTCGTGGTGGGCTCTTTGCCCGACTGTCCCAACCGATTCTTCTCCATCCGACTGAACGCAGGTCGCTTCTCCCGACACAGAATCATATTCAATATCGTCAGGAACAGAACCGGACGTACGTACCATGCCGACGAAGATGTTGACCCGGCCGATCGTGATGATAGACCCGGTTTCCAGCAGATCCGACTCTGGTCCCCAGCCAAAGTCGTCCACCATCTTCCCTCCTTCGGGGTTGGTGATGATCTCGCCGATGACGAGGTTCTTCATGCTTTCCCAAGCTTCTCCCGTGACGTAAACACCCTTGGACGTAGGCCCCACGGTGGGCGCCAACTATCGTGGGATAATCACGGCAGACGTTACCAGAGGTAACTTACTTTGGGGCAAATCGACTCTGGTGTTTGGGAGAGGGTTTAGCTCATTGGAAATCCTGTTTTCAGGTGATCTGGTAGCTCAGACTGCAATGTCGCCGAGTCTCCGATCTAGGGTTACAACTATCAGCTCTCGTATTACAAGGATACTCAAATATCTGGTAAAACTCTTCTGGTTCCTCTCTCCCAGGAGCCGGTTTATATATTACCCGGCTCTCTGGCTTCCTATACAAGGCATACCCGGAATCCTACCCGGAAACCGCACACAACCCTAAGTTTCCTAATCGTGACCCCTAAGGTACGGGTTAGAAGGCCTACGTTCCCTCTTGGGCCTTCTAGAAACTCCTCCACCTTGGGCCGGGTCTTGTGCGATTCCCCTCGGGCCGGGTTTCACCTAGGCATGAGCCTACCAGGTTACCTAGGCATGAGCCTACCCCCCATCAGTTGTTGCGAACGCTCTTAGTCGAGAGCCGGTCTCTCTGAATTCCATGATTCAGATCAGACAACCGGAACTTGACCAGCTTGGTATCGAGGTGGTCAGCTATGGCATGTTGGAAGCCATGGACGTTCAACCAACTCTAGTTGATCAAACTAAGGAAGCTCAGAAGGGCCAGAAGAGCATTGAGGGTATTAAAACCCGCATGGAGAAGGAAGAAGTTGCCGGTTTTACCATTGATTCTGATGGAATCTTATGGTATAAAGAACGCATTTGTGTTCCGGCTGAATCTGAGTTGAAGGAAACCATCATGACTGAGGCTCATGACACTTTATACTCTATTCACCCTGGAGGAACCAAAATGTATCAAGTTTTGAAGGAGAAGTTTTGGTGGCACGGAACAAAGCGAGATATTTCCTCGTTTATAGCCAAGTGCCATATTTGTCAGCAAGTGAAGGCTGGACATCATCGTCCCGCTGGTTTGTTACAGCCATTGCAAGTACCTGTTTGGAAATGGGATGAAGTTGGGATGGACTTCATTACTGGACTGCCACGGTCCAGTCGAGGGAATGATTCGATATGGGTAGTCGTTGACAGGCTCACCAAAGTTGCACACTTTATTCCTATTAAGACCACATATCGTGGAGACCAGCTTGCTGATCTCTACATTTCTCGGATAGTCAGCCTACATGGAGTTCCCAGCAGGATTGTGTCAGATCGAGGATCACAGTTCACATCTCGATTCTGGAAAAAGTTACACGAAGCCTTGGGAACCAAACTAGCCTTTAGCACAGCCTACCATCCGCAGACCGATGGACAGACGGAGCGTGTGAACCAAATCTTGGAAGACATGCTTCGTGCCTGTGTTTTGTCCTATGGAGTTAAGTGGGAAGAGTGCCTGCCGTTCGCAGAGTTCTCCTACAATAACAGCTAGCAGTCAAGCCTACAGATGGCACCGTTTGAAGCACTGTATGGACGGAAATGCCGCACACCTCTGAACTGGACTGAAACAGGAGACAGTCAGATATTTGGAGTTGATACTCTGAAGGCCGCAGAAGAGCAAGTGCATTTAATTCGTGACCGTCTTAACGCCGCACAATCACGCCAGAAGAGTTATGCAGACACTAAGCGTCGCGATGTCTCTTTCACTATCGGAGATTTCGTGTACCTTCGTGCTACGCCGCTCAAAGGGATGCAGCACTTTCATCTCAAGGGAAAGCTCGCACCCCGATATATTGGCCTGTTTAAGATCCTAGCCCGTCGTGGAGAGGTATCTTATCAGCTGGAGCTACCTGAAGAGTTGTCAGCTTTACACGATGTTTTTCACGTGTCATTGCTCCGGAAGTGTCTTCAAGTACCTGAGCAGAATCTCATTTACCAAGACATTGACTTCAATACCATTCACCTCAATGATGATTTGACCTACCGTGATCGACCCCTGCAGGTACTTGAGGAGAATGTTCGTGCTACCAGGAGAAATGCTTTCAAGTTCCTTAAGATTCAGTGGACGAATCATTCTAAGGAGGAAGCAACCTGGGAGCATGAAGATTATATCAGGAAGGAGTTCCCTGGTTTCCTCAAAGACTAAACCCCCGAATCTCGGGACGAGATTCTTTTAAGGGGGGGGATCTGTCACACCCAAGTTTTAGACCACTTGTAACACATAAGGGAAACCAATTTTGTGAGCCAATAAAAACTTTTTATGGCCCTTGTGTAATCCATCATGATGTATTGAGCTATGACCATCTATGCAAGCAAGCAAATTTTATTTAAAAATCATTCACTTGTTTCTGATGTTTCTGATCATTTATGAATTGTTTCCATTTTAATAATTTTGTTACCCTAACTCAAAACCCATGTGGCAATGTTGAAAACAACTTATAATTGAATATTGAATCAAATGGAATCAAGAAAACAAATTAACAAAAGTGAAATCAAATGTTTTCCTTAAGTTTTTCTAATAAAAACCAACTCTGAAAAACAAGTCAAGTAGGGGTTTTTCACCCTTGTTATTCATATGCTAGAAATTCAGATTTTGTGTTTTTAAGGCATGGATGTGATCTTTACTATATGAACTACAAATTGGTTAACTTAGTTTGAAAATTTGAGTCACATAAACATTCCTTTGCTCGATGTTTTTGTGCTAAGAAAATAAGGCAGAAATATTGAATTTAGGAAAACAGAGAAAAACTCCAATTAGCTCTTTTTCCACCTTGATTTCACCAAGCATTTGAATTTCAAATTTAGTTTCTTTTGATTTTTTGGAAAGTACCAAAGTTGCTTAACAGAGCCATGCTTGGAAAACTGTAACAGCCCTACTTTTTGTGTAATAAAGAGAGGTGTTGTGTACATGGCATGCATGCATGAAAATTGGACTAAATTTTCGCTTTTAAACTTTAATCGGAGAGTTTTCAGAAAGTCACTTAAACTGGTTTCAAACAAAGTTGTTCTGCAAAGTTTTTCAAAATGATCCAACCTTGTGCTAGAAAGATGGCAAATTTGAAGAGCTTTCCAACGACTATTTTTGTGTAATTTTTGGTTCACAAAAAGGCCCTCAAATTTCTGTTTTAGTTCTGTTTTAAAAATCCCTAGGGGCCTCTTTGTAATTTCTCCAATCTTCCCAGGGGGTTTTCCGCGAAACGCCCTGTCGTCTTCCTCCTGTCCGGTGACAGGAGGGCAACCGCCGCTGCGCCACCTCCTGCTTCCATCCCTTGCTACGTGGAGGCCCGGAGCCCCTCAAAGAGACGTCCAAATCGCTCCCTGCCCGCAGAACCCGCCCCTCGCTGTCCCTCCTCCCCCTCTGTGCCTCTCCCTCCACCCGAAACCCTACCTCGCCGTCGATCCGTTGCCGCCGGCGATTCTCTGCCTCCCGAGTCCCTCCGAGCAGCTCTCCAGCACCGCCGTCGTCCCCTCTCCATCCTCAAGCAGCCGGAGCTGCCGGGATGGCTTAGACGCGACGAATCGCGCCGTCGTTCTCCTCTCCGGCCGCCGGCAATCCCTCCACCGCGCCGCCATCCCCGCCCACCTCCGGCCCCGCCGCGCCTCTCCTCGAACTCGTGGTGAGCCCCTGAACCTACCCACCCCCTCCGTTGAGTCCCTCTCGGCCGGAATCACCTAACCCGCCGGAGCCCGATAACCCCGCCGCCGCTCGCCGTCTTTCCCTCGTCGCCGGTGACGTATTCGGGACGGCGCCGCCACCCTCATGTCCGCCTCGACGAGACGAACCCAACGCGCATAAGCACGCTTCCGGGGGCCGCCGGAATCGCCGCCGGCGTCCACCCTCTGCCACCGGCCGGCCACCACCGTGAGGTCACGGTGATGTCACGGTGACATCACCTGCCCACGTGGCACGCCAAGTGGTAGTTTCTGTCCTTTTTGAATTGTGCAGTGGGCCCCGCAGAGAAAAATAGAAAAACAGAAATAAATACAATTTTGTAAATTCAATAACTTCTATTTCATAATTCCTAAAATTGTGAAAAAAATATGTATGTGTTCAGAAAAATGAGAGCTATTTATCCATGTCATTTTCATACATGTTAACCAAGGTTAAAATGAGGCCACTTTTATAGCATACATTTAATTCAATTAAATATTGAAAATAAAGTTTTTATTCAATAAAAATAGAAAAATAAGTGTAATATACCATTTTGATCAGTAAAGCAAATGCAATCCAACTATGAGGTTCACAAGGTCATTTGAGCATCTTAGCTCGGTCACATCTGCAGTTTAGGGTTTTCTCCCCCTCCGGTGTCCGTCGTTCACGGCGCGAAACCCTAGCTTCCTGCTCTATCCCTTAAGCTTCTTTTCAATTGCATTGTTTTACTCATGCATACATACTGTGCATTGCACTATCGTCAAGTATAGATTGTTTGCCTTCTTTCCGGTGTTGCTCGCTATCGGTAGACCGAGATCCGGAGGTCGACCCGGCGTTCTACGACAACCCAAGCTCTACTTTCGACGAGCAAGGCAAGCACCACCTCATGGCTACCCCATGTTTTGAGTCTTTCAACCTCTTACTCATGCATTCGATTCAACTTGGTTTTGAGTCTGTTAGAGTTAACCTATCCACTGCATGACCCTCCCCCTCACATGTCACCTTCATACCTGTTTACCCTCCTAGTATGACTAGGGTTGTTTGAGTATCGTAGAGCCTTGTGTGTTATGCTTAGCCATGCTTAGTGTTCTGATCTACTTCATCCGGTTGATGATTTGGGTCACTTCGATAACCTTGTATGATGTTATATTTGTGAGTACTGAGCATATGAAACTGACTAAGGCTAGCACGGGAGGCCACTTGGGTAGTGGTTATTCGTTCCGTACTCGCCAACCCTAGGATTTAAGGTCTCGCCGCGGAAGCCAAGACTGAGCGTGCAGCCACACGCGGGCCAATGAACCCCGCTCGGCTAACTAACTTGTTTGATCACTTCCATGGGTCACATAGTTTGAGTTTTCCATTTGCGGGTGTGTCATAAAACGTTTTGGAGAAAACTAGGGCGTGACCGGGACCAGTGATGGACGTACACGGATCTTGTCCCGACTCACAGAACAGGTGCCGTCAGGAGGTGGCCAACTCCCTGTTGACGGGGTGGCCCTGTTTGGGTTGACTCATGGAAAGGGTTAAGCAAGGTAAAGGCCGTGGTCGACCACACTCTGCCGCGCTCTTAGAGAGGAGCGTTACCGCGTGGCACTAAGAGTCGGTCGATACGTGTGGGTAAAGTGTACCACCCTGCAGGGATAAATCTTTCGGAAAGCCGTGTCCACGGTATGGACAACTTGGTGAAAGTCACGGGGTCATAGATAACTCTAACGGTATGACTAAAACTTGCTGTCAATGAATGAAGGATGCCTCCTCGACTAAGTCGAGAGGGGTGATTCTTGTAGCTTAAGGTAGTCTGGGAATGAGAAAGTACTTGGTGGACTAAAGAACATGATGATCTCAGTAGTTGAGTAGATTCCTCCTCTGTTTTAGAAATGCTCTATTACACGTGCTTTTCTTCCTCAACTTCGGAAAACAAAGTTGGCTTTATGCAAAGAACCTTAAAAGCCAAGTCTTGCTGAGTACCTTTTGTACTCAACCTTGCCTCGTTGTTGTTTTGTTTCAGACTTCGGTGATGCAGCTGAAGAGGGGTTCTACCTCGACGTCGACGAGTAGTTAGGAGTTCCCAGGCAGCAGCTTGGTATCTGTAGTATGGGTTTGGCTACGTTGCTTATGTTTCGGACTCTTAGTCCTTTTGCTCTTGTTGTATAGCAACATATTTGCTTTCGCTGCTTGTTGTAATGTTGGGTTGCTGGACCTATGTTGGTCTTGTAACCTCTTTGTGTAAGCTACTCTAGTATGTCGTGTTTAATACAACTTTCATGTCTAGAGTACTAAGTTTGGAAAATATTATTCAAGGCCTGAAAACAAGTAAAACTTTAAGCTAATCACCACTGAAAATCCAACACTTAGCAAAAATTCAGAAACTGAACTTAACTGGATTTTTTTCCAGCAAAACAGTGAAATGGTTCAATTTTCGAATGCATATAACTTTTTACTCACTCAATCTTTTGGTGCACGGTTTGGAGCTTCTAGAAGCTGAGTCGTCCCACCCCATATTCTTTTCATGAGCCTGCAAGTGGATTGACCGGGGGTAAGAGAGAGAGGTGAATTCATAGGAAGAAAAACGGGAGGGAGGGATGGGCACTCCCTCATCCCTATCCCGAGCCATAGTGGCACTCCTCCGTGTTCTCGTCGAGTTTTCACCGTTGCAAGTGGGCTTTGACCCCTCCTAGTGGCTGTGGAAGCACCCAAGGGCCAGGGTGAGCGGCGTGGTCGTGCCAGAGCATGCACGGGCGCGTCTCGCAGGCGCCACGGCCACCCGAGCGTGCGCCACTGCCGCTCTCGCTATAAAACCAAACCCCGAGCCCCTACCCCAGTGCACCTCACTCACCACTCCTCACTGTCACTCCCCACCTAGCTAGATGGCCTCGAGCTGCCCGCGATAACCCGAATCGCCGGGAGACTTGCCGCGGCCACCGCGACGAGCAGAGGTGAAATACTCTCACCTCGGGCCACCGTAGCCCTTCCAGCCACCCTAGATCTACTGCACTCTATCCGTAGACCAAGCCTGACCAACCCCATGGCCTCTCGTTTGCAGGGACGCCGGGGGTCTCATCGGAGCTGCCGCGGAGCGCGTGCACGGCAACGTCGACTGGAGCCATCTCGCGCCCTAGCTGCTGCGCCCCTGCACTGCCTCGACCTTACGCGACTTCCCCGACAGCTTCCCCTTGGTCTGCAAGCCCTCTAGGTGAGCCCTGGTTCGAAACCCGCCGCCGGTTGTCCGTGTTCTCGCCGGAGAGAAACAGAAGAGAGGAGAGAGAGGAAGAACCGGTACGCTCGTTCGCGCCCGTGCGGAAGCGAGGCGGGCCGCCAGGCGCAGTTGGGCCGCGCCACCGTGCATTGTCCAGCCCACTGCCCTGTTTTATTTTCTTTTTATAAATCTCCAGAAAACTGTTGCTTTACTTTATTCGAATATGAAAATGCTAAACTCATAAATAAAATGAGCAAAAATTTCCAGAGATTCACGAACGAAATCGTGAACGTTGGCAACAAACAGAACTGGATTTGGATGAACTGAGAACGGATGAAAATTCATGAATTGGACATTGTCTGTTAGAATGAAAATGGTGTAACTTTTGACTGGAATTTCTAAAATGGGCAAACTAAAATTCCTAGAGTAGATCTTGACTGGATCTACCAGTAGAACTTGACCTAACCCCAAGGTGAGGTACCATTTTGAAATGGTATCCATTTTGGTAAAGTACCAGTAGCATGTTTTGTGAATTTTAGGATTTATTTTATAGCTCCTTTTGATGTGAATCCAATTGAATCTGTTTGGTATTAGATAGACCTATGTTATCCTAGATTTTTGTAATTTTTAGAGTCCTAGAATTAATTTGGCAACAGATCTAAGAAAATGTACTTTTCTCTTAAGAATAAAAGAGATAGATTTTGTTTTGGAATAATTGTTTGCTAGTGTAGATCTGTTTTCTAGCATGTTTAGTTGATGTGTTGAGTGTTATTAAGTAGTTTTCTCACAGAGATGCCATGTTAGAAAGTCTATGCATGTGTAGGTTTTGTTTGAACATTAAGATGAGCATAGTAGTAATCCCTAGTTTATTTCCATTTAAAATTTGTGATGGAATGTTTAGCTAGATTTTTATCCTAGTTGTTAGAAGTATTTTTCACTTGGATCTAGTACCATTTTGGTACTGATTATTACATGTTTTCTTCTCTGTAAGGTTGCTTTTACTTCTTTTAGAATGCATGCATAGGTTTAATATTATTTACTAGTGGTGTTGTTTTCACTAGAGTAACTAGTAGCAATTTGTGCTATGAAACTATTTTGTTTCCACAAGATGGATCAGAGGCATAATACCTCTAAAATGACATGGAAATCCTAGTGGAACACCCACTGGTTCCATCTCATTTGGTTGAAAAATAAATTAGTTCAACCATAGTAGTTGTAGCAATAATAGTGAATATTATTATTTTTGACGCATGCTTGTGTGAGATGATTTTAGGAACTTGTATGAGAGTTTTGTGTGTTCATTGCTTGTTGTATGTTATAGTTAAGTCAAGTTGTTGCTTAGTAAGGTTCTGATAGGATGTATTTCTTTTCTTTTACGACGATAGAAAACGACGAAGAGATAGTCGGGGCGGGAGGATATTATTACCATACCTGTTGTGAGCAAGAACAATATACTCATTACCTCCAAGGCAAGCCATCCATAAAGCTTGCTGTTATATTCCTACTTATCCTTATGCATTATCTATTTCTGAAGTTTTCAAAAACTTGATAACCAAAACTATTTTATTGAGTCAATACTATTATTATTATTATATATATATTATATAAAACCTGCCATTAGTCAACTTGGTGTTACCAAGCCCTTAGCCACCATAAGGTATATAAATACCGTCTAAGATAATAATCTTGAGTCCCTAAGTGGACATCTTTAAAATGTGCTTTTGCAAAACGAAGATGGTTCCATGAGAAGTCCACGGTGGAAAGGCGGGACCTTGTTCACCGGGGAAATCAAGAAAGTGTTTTAAAATGTTTTCTAAAAGGCACATAACCTAGTCTTCGGTGGACAACCAAGATGTACTGCCACTCTACCCCTATATGGGTATGGGGCCTATCTAGATGCTTGAACTTGTTAGTATGTGTCCTATCCCAAGATGCTATAGAGAGGATGATTCTCCGAACCGAAGTGTCGCCGGGAGGGAGTAACGGGACATACAAAGTGAGGGATTAAGTTACCCCTCGGAAGCGACAATTGGGTCCCCTGTTTGGCGATGTGTGACATGGTGCCAGGGGGAATAAACCTGATTGAAGGGATATCCATATACTAGCTTGTGTCAGAGTGGACAGTTAGGATCAATTCTCTGGTGCTTGCATATCGCTGTGTCGATCCATGGGTGGTCCATGGCAGAGTTTTGGATCTAGTGGAATGTGTACCACCTCTGCAGAGTAAAACTATTCAGAATAGCCGAGCGCTCGGATATGGGCAGTTGAAAGTCCATGTAGCTAGTATTGTGCTGAGTTTTCAAAAAGATGTTTTCAAACAGAAGGCTTGTACCTGGGAGGTACCAATGAAGTTTGTGGACATGTTGTCCCAAGAAGTTTTGCAAAGAGGACTTCCTTTTATAAAACAAGTTTATAAAACCTCTTGTGCATGCGATATCTACAAGAGAAAAAAAACTATACTATTTTCTTCTGAAGTATCTTCTTCAACGAAGGTACAGATTAATATGACTGCAACTATGGTGTCATCTTCTATGAACATCATTGGTAGTGAGACCTATTCATGGCCTACCTATCCACCATATAAGCATGATGCATTTGTAAGTGTATAAAGGATGTCTTGTTGAGTACCTTCAAACGTACTCATATGGTTTCGCCCCTGGTATATACTTGCCAGAATTTGAGGAGATACCGCCTGAGGAGGAATACGACGAGGGGTACTATTCTGGCGACTACGCGAACTTGGCCCGGCTCCCGGTCAGCAGCCTGTCGGTGATGGCGTGACATGGGCTATCTACGTTTATCTTCCGCTGTGTTAGTGTGTTGTAAGACTTTTCCTGCCCTGCGTGGCAGTAAATAAAGACTTGGTCATGTGACCATTGGCTTCTAAGACTGTTGTTATTTGTGTAATGGATATTGTATCTGTGTACCACTTTCGTATGTTGTTCACGACTGATCTTCCTGGGATCGTGAATGTATGCATATGAGGGGTTCTGAACCTTCCGGTTTGGGGCCTCTACAGGGTGGTCCCAGTCTCCCAGGGGGCCCCCAGGCGCGGTCAGAGGGGGGACGTGGCTGGCACCCCATGGGTGACCAGTGGGCCTCCTCCAGTTGTCCTTCCGGCTCCGGGAGTCTTCCGGGGAAAAATAATGTCTAGAATTTATGTGAGGAAATTGAATTTCTGCCCAAAACTAGACACCAAGGGTATCTGCTGAAAACAGTTTTAGTCCATGTTAGTTTGATCCAAATTATACAAATGTGAGGAAAAAAGCAAGAAATGTGGTTGCGAAAGTAGATACGTTTGCAATCTATCAGTAACATGATCTCTCATGAAGTGATGACGAATCTCAATATGCTTGATTCTTGTATGTTGCACCGAGTTGTAAGAAATCTTGATAGCACTTTCATTGTCACGCAAAAGAGGCACTTTGTCACAATGGACATCATATTCCTGAAGAGTTTGCCTCATCCATAAGAGTTGAGTGCAAGCACTAGCAGCTGCCACATACTCAGCTTTGGTGGTAGAGAGAGATATGCAATTTTACTTCTTTGAAGACAAACTCGCAAAGGACCTACCAAGGAATTGGCAAGCCTGGGAAGTAAATTCTTATCATCTTGATCACCAGCCCAATCCAAGTCCATGTACCTACTAATATATAATTGTGCCCCTTTGGGTACCACAAACCAATCCTTGAGGTATGAACCAAATATGAAAAGATCCTATGGACCGCCATTAAATGGATTTCCTTAGGAGCTGCTTGATACCTTGCACACACTCCTACACTCAATACAATATTGGGTCTACATGCACAAAGGTAAAGCAAAGTGTCAATCATAGAATAGTATAACTTTTGATCCACATCTTTACCATCCGGATTGTGCTTGAGATAACACTTGGTTTGCATTGGAGTGATCTTCTCTTTAGCACTTGGAATTGAACCTCTTGAGAATGTCTTGGGTATACTTGGCTTGAGAGATGAGGTTGTGATATGTCTCCAACGTATCAATAATTTCTAATGTTCCATGTTGATATTATGCCAATTGCTACATGTTTTCTCCTTTCTTTATAGCATTTTTACACGTTTTCTAGGACTAACCTATTAACAAGATGCCAAGTTCCAGTTCCCTGTTTTCTGCTGTTTTTTATTTCAGAAAAGTTGTTCTGGAAATATTCTCGGAACTGGACCGCACGAATCCCGAAGTTCTTATTTTCCTTGAAAGCATCCAGAAGTCCGAAGAGGAGTCGAAGATGGGCACCAGGGGGCCCTCAACATAGCCAGGCGTGGCCTCCCTTGGTCGCGACTGGGGGTGGTGAGGCCACCCTGGTGGCCCATCGGCGTTGCTCTTCCGCCTATTTAAGGCCTTCCTCCAGAAAACCCTAAGAAAATCGGTGAAATTCCACGAAACCTTCCGCAGCCTCCGTCATCGTCAACCCAAGTTTCGGGGGACAGATCTCTATTCTGGCACCCTGCCGGGAAGTGGAAGTGCCCCAGAAGCCATCTCTATCGACTCCACCGCCATCTCCATCGTTGTTGCTGTCTCCTATGATGAGGAGGGAGTAGTTCTCCCCGAGGCTGAGGGCTCTACAGGTAGCTATGTGGTTCATCTCTCTCTCCCATGGTGTGATCTATATGTGATCGTGAGCTTTGTAATCTAGTTGAATAAGTAGATGTTAATCTTCATCTATTGTGCTACTCAAGTGTTTTATTAATATGAACTTTGGAGTCACCTTGTCCTGCGGTGTGAAGGTGACAGTGTGCACATCATGTATGTCTCCTCTATGAATTGTGGTGTTTCTCTACTACCTTCCAGGGTGCTCAAGTTGACAGTGTGGGGATAACTAGACATGGGAATGCTTACTTTAAGGAATGCTTTTTGCAGCTCTACGCAATGATTAGTGTTTCTTATCCAACCGGAGAGGGTTAAGAGTAGCATAGTGAAGAGAAGATATTTAGTTATTCAATTATGTGATTATTGTTGAGAGTGTCCCCTAGTGAAAGTAGGATCCCTAGGCCTTGTTTCCAAGCATTGAAACACTGTTTTCCGCTTGTTCTGCTACATGTTTGCTTGTTGCAATATTTATTTCAGATTGCTATTATTACTTATAACCATCCATATTAATCGCATTTCACTATCTCTTCGCCGAACTAGTGCACCTATATACCTGAAAAGTATATTGGGTGTGTTGGGAACACAAGAGACTTCTTGTATCTTAATTGTAGGGTTGCTTGAGAGGGATATCTTTGACCTCTACCTCCCTGAGTTCGATAAACCTTGGGTGATCCACTTAAGGGAAACTTTTTGTTGTTCTACAAACCTCTGCACTTGGAGGCCCAACACTGTCTACAAAAAATGGAAGTGTGCGTAGACATCAAGCTCTTTTCTAGCGCTGTTGCCGAGGAGGTAAGGTAAAAGGTACTCACATCCTCGGGTGTGAGTGCTAGGAGTTATTTCCATTAGATTCTGCAATTTTATCTTTTTATTTCTTGTTTTCACTAGTTAGGCTTATTTTTACTCGCTTCTTGTTTTTATTTTTACTAGTAGTCTTAATGTAAAATAACAAAAATATGATAGAACTTTATAATATTTATCTTGAATCAGGACATGATGCTTTTGAAGAGAAAATTAGAAAACCTATGGAAGTTTGTTTGCATAATAGCGATAACAATGTTATTAGCATTAATTCTTTACACCCCATCATTCCTAATGCTAGGTAAAAGTCTAAGATTGGGGAAGGTAGTTTTTACTATCTTTTTAGTTTTCCAACTTTAGAGGAGAAAATTTGCTCTCGTGATACTTTATCTTCCATATGTGATAAACCTAATGATGCTTGTGATATTTTAAATCCTCCTATTGAAAGCATGCCTTTTAAAATAACCAATAAAATTGTTGAACTTTTCATGATAACCGTTACTTTGGAGATGGAATTGTCCATCCTAGTGATCATTTACACTTTATGCATGAATTATGCGAGTTATTCAAGTGTGTAGGTATCTCAACATACCAAGTTAAGAGGAGGCTATTCCCTTTGTCACTTAAGGACAAAGCGAGGGAGTGTTATGAACTACTAGATAATCCTCATCGTTTGGAGTGGAAGGAACTTGAATCTCTCTTTTAGTCTAAATTTTATCCTTCTCATGAACTATATTTAGATATGAATTACATTTATAATATTTGGACTCATGGTGGAGAAAGCATTGCCCAAGCTTGGGGAAGACTGGAAACATTAATACTCAAATGTCCTAACCATGATCTTCCTCAGGAAATAATTGTTACTAATTTTTATGCAAGGCTTTCAGGACATTGGAAGGATTATCTAGATGCCTGTTCAGAGGGTTCTTTTTGTAGTAAGAAGGTTGAAGCTAAGTGGGATCTTCTTGAGAGAATTCGAATCAATAGTGAAGATTGGAATAACAACAAAGGTAAAGAATCAGGTACAAACTATGAGTATGATTGCATTAAGACTTTTGCTAAAACTGCTGATTTTCATGAGCTTAATGCTAAATATGGTCTTGATACTCAAATAGCTATCGGTTGGTATAGATCCGTTGCTTATTATATTAATCTTCCTAAAAATGGGGACATATATCATGAAACTTTTAAAGACACTTGCATGAAAAATGAAATTGTTATTGATGATTGCAATAAACATGCTCAAACTTCTGAAAGTACTATTTCTTATAAGCATGTTAATTTCTATGGAGCACTTAGACCTTGTGAAAAGAATCAAATCGAAGAATAATATTGTGTCCATCATAGGAATGAAAAAACTAGAATGTGGGATAGGGCTCTAAATGATCTTGGTGAAAAAGTTTGTGCCCTCTATCCTTTTATTTGTGAACTTTGCTGTAAAGTGGGTCATTTTAATTTTTAATGCTCAATCCATGATAGCAGCCTTTCGAATCCTATGAGTACTGCAAGTTTGTATTGTGATGACATGATCACCCCTAATGAGCATGATGAACTTACATTATTTTTGGGGTGTGAAGATTTATTAAGAAAAACTTCTTTGATTGATATGAGTGCTTTTGATATGAATAGTGTCTTGCATGAATGCCATCTTTATTGTGTTGAAAATTTCCATGCAAATACTTACATACAAAATATTCTAAAAGAGGACACTTTACCAAAATATGACAAGACTAATATGAGTTTTGTTCTTATTGATGAGGAGGAGGAATCCTCCAAAGTTCTTTCTATTGTTTTTTACAGTAAACCAGGGTATGTGGAGAAGCTTCCTTTTAAGCCTCTCCCTCCTAAAGAGGGGAAGAAGAAAAAGAGGAGTAAAAGGAGAGAGGTAACGGTATCTCTCCCTAAGCATGTTGCTCATATTACAGCTTTTGCTGATGAGTCTGAACTCGATGATTTTCCTATGCCTGCTATTTATGAAAGTGATCATGACTGGGGAAACACACTACTTTTGATATTGAAAATCTGTTTGGTACCAATTCTGAAAATGATGATATTAATAATTGGTGTACTATTAGTACTATACATGCTCCTTCTAATGATAATATAGAAAGCTCTAAACTTGTGGATGATTTGTTTGAAAATCCATTGGCTATTAATGATTATATGCTTGATACATCTCCTCCTAGTAAAAATGATGATATGTTTACAAATGAACGCCTTTTGGAAGAAAACTATTGTATTGCTTGTGATGATACTATGCCTCCAATATATGATGATTGCAATGATGAATATGACATTTTTAGTCCACCTACTATTGAGGAGAAAATTAATTATGATTTCAATATGCCTCCAGTCTTTCATAATTATTATAAAGAAAGTTATAACATAGGCTATAATTACAATCATCCTCATGAAACTTTCCATAATTATGGTGGGATTACCCAGAACCGTCTCTTTAATATGCAACTTGTCTATCATGTTCGAGTTCTTTATGATAATCCTACTCCCGTTGTTATTAATAAGAATGACTATGATTATGTGGAGAGTATTAATTCTTTTATGCATGTGGCTCATGATAAGAATGTTTTATGTGATAGGTATAATGTTAATTTTATTCATGATGCTACTGAAGATTATTATGAGAGAGGGAAACATGGTTTTATGCATCTCACCAATATTAAGTTTCCCCTCTTTATGTTGAAATGTTTGAAGTTGCACTTATTTTTTCTTCCTATGCTAGTCACTTTGTGCTTCGTTGACTTGTTTTTCTACAAGATTCTTTTTCATAGGAAGTGAGTTAGACTTAAATGTGTTTTATATTTGCTTCTTGATGCTCTCATATTGTGCTTCAACTCTTATTCTTATGTGAGCATCTTTTAAAAATCATTGTGCCTAGCTGAAAGGCATTAAAAGAAAAGCGCTTACGGGAGACAACCCGTTTTATTTCTCTGTATTCAACCCGTTTTCCGTCGTTTATTTTTGTTTTCTTTGCACCTATGTGTTGTATATTTCCTTAGCGACCCCACTGTATCTTTTCCTTTGTGTCTTTGTTGAGCCAAGTAAATCCTCTAGTGGAAAGTTGAGACTATATTTCGGATTTCTGCGCAGGAAACAGATTTCTACTGCCCACTGTTAAAATCATATAAAATCACAGGAAATTCAACTGACCTGAGTTTTTTTGTGCGTCATCCTGGGATGTATACGCAACTTTTCTTAGTTGACCACTTTTTGATTTGAGAAACATAGGATTTTCGAAAAAAAAATCATCTTTACCCGCTGTTCTGTTTTGACAGATTTCTGCTAATAATTGCATTTGCCTCTTAATCTTTTTCTTTTGGTGTTCTTTTGAGAAAAAGAGTTTTAAAATAAGTTGTTACAGTAGCTAATGTGTTTATGAGTGTTAGGCTTGTGTTGAAACAGAACCATGTGAATTTATTATTTCGATTTGCACTATTGTTGCCAATGAAGATTGTGAGAAGTTTGGTGTGAAGGAAGTTTTCAAGGGTCAAGAGAAGAGGATGATATGATGTGATCACAAAGAGTGAAAATCCTATTCTTAGGGATGCCCCGGTGGTACATCCCAGCAAATTCCAAGAAGACTCAAGCATCTAAGCTTGGGGATGCCTTCTTCATCAACAATTTATCACGTCACTTATAGTAAAACTATGTTTTTATTCAGTCACATCTTATGTGCTTTACTTGGAGCGTATTTTATTTTTATTTTAAGTTTGTTTTGTTTTCTTTGCTATAATAAATAGTTGTATCCTATCATATTTGTTTGGGAGAAAGACACGCTCCGCTTTTTCGTTAGAATACTCTTGTGCTTCACTTATATTTGTTGAGTATTCGTGCTTAGATATTTTAGTGCTTCCAGCTCTTGTTTTGCATGCATACTTTGTTCAGAGCTGTTAGCTTTTGTAGTTAGGTGGTTCTCATATGCGTGTTTGCTTGGAAATAGGAATGCTATTATGATAGTTGGTATAGTGGAAAAGATTCCATGGTCTTGTAGATCACTAAACTGCTTCACTTGAATAATTGTTGTTGTTTTGAGATATTAATTTGCTTAATGGATAAACGGGAAGGACTAGTAAGTAGAAACTTTTAATGGTTGTTCTAAGAAACTTGAAACTGTGCCACACTTAAATTACCAGGTGATAGAAACAATGGTATATGATTGCTACTAGTGATACATTTCTAATCGGCCTTTTGTTACGCGTTACGGTCGGGGTAACTAAGAGTGACTTGTCACTACCACAGACCCTCTTGGAGTGATTTACATTGTGCCATGTAAGATGATTTTCTTGCTGTAATCTTTTAACTCGTGAGTCTATGTTGAGGTTCCTGACACTACCACCATCCATATTTGCTAGCCTCTTTGGTACTGTGCATTGCCCTTTCTCACATTGAGGGTTGGTGCAAACTTCGCCAGTGCATCCAAATCCCGTGGGAGGACTTTGTTCTCCTACGCATAAGCCCATATATTCTTCCTCGAAACAGCCACCATACCTACATATCATGGCCTTTCCATAGCCATTCCGCGATATATTGTTGCACAACATCCACCTCCATTATGTTACTTGATGATGAGCTTCATGGTTATTTATACATACTGCTACACTGGTAGGAGCATGCAGTTAGAGACATCGGAGATATTCCATAATGAGTTATGAGTACTAAAAGTGTGATGATTCATTGTAATATAGGATGTTTCCCCTACCGGTGAGGATATCTAAAATAGAATAAAATGAAAAATCCCAAAAATAAAAAGAAAAAAGGGCCAAAGAGAGAATAAAGAGAGAGGGGGCGCATCACTTGTAGAATGGCAACAAGTTTCCCTTAAGTGAATCACCCAAGGTTTATCGAACTCAGGGAGGTAGAGGTCAAAGATATCCCTCTCAAGAAACCATGCAATTAAGATACAAGAAGTCTCTTGTGTCCCCAACACACCCAGTATACTTGTCAGGTATATAGGTGCACTAGTTCGGCGAAGAGATAGTGAAATGCGAGTAATATGGATGGTTATAAGTAATAATAGCAATCTGAAATAAATATTGCAGCAAGCAAACATGTAGCAGAACAGGCGGAAAATGGTGTTTCAATGCTTGGAAACAAGGCCTAGGGATCCTACTTTCACTAGTGGACACTCTCAACAATGATCACATAATTGAATAACTAAATATCTTCTCTTCACTATGCTACTCTTAACCTCTCTGGTTGGATAACAAACACTAATCATTGCGTAGGGCTGCAAAAAGCATTCCTTAAAGTAAGCATTCCCATGTCTAGTTAGCCCCACACTGTCAACTTGAGCGCCCTAGAAGGTACTAGACAAACACCACAATTCATAGAGGAGACACACAATGTCACCTTCACACCGAGGAACAAGGTGACTCCAAAGTTCATACTAATAAAACACTTGAGTAGCACAATAGATGAAGAGTAACATCTACTTATTCAACTAGATTACAAAGCTCACGATCACATATAGATCACACCATGGGAGAGAGAGATGAACCACATAGCTACCGGTAGAGCCCTCAGCCTCGGGGAGAACTACTCTCTCCTCATCATAGGAGACAACAACGTCGATGGAGATGGCGGTGGAGTCGATGAAGATGACTTCCGGGGGCACTTCCCCATCCTGGCAGGGTGCCAGAACAGAGATCTGTCCCCCGAAACTTGGGTTGACGATGACGGTGGCTGCGGAAGGTTTCGTGGAATTTCGCCGATTTTCTTAGGGTTTTCGGGTGGAAGGCCATAAATAGGCGGAAGAGCAACACCGGTGGGCCACAAAGGTGGCCTCACCACCCCCAGGCGCAGCCAAGGGGGCCCGCGCCTGGCTATGGTGAGGGCCCCCTGGTGCCCGTCTTCGACTCCTCTTCGGACTTCTGGATGTTTCCGGGGAAAATAGGAACTTCGGGATTCGTGGGGTCCAATTCCGAGAATATTTCCAGAACAACTTTTCTAAGTCAAAAACAACAGAAAACAAGGAACTAGCACTTGGCATCTTATTAATAGGTTAGTCCCGAAAAACGTGTAAACATGCTATAAAGAAGGGAGAAAACATGTAGCAATTGTCATAATATCAACATGGAACATCAGAAATTATAGATATGTTGGAGACGTATCAAGCATCCCCAAGCTTAGTTCCTACTCTTCCTCGAGTAGGTAAACGATAAAACAAAATAATTTCGGAGGTGACATGCTACCACACAATCTTGATCATAATATGTAAAGTAGAGCATGTAAATTAGGATCAAGTGAACTAAAGTTGTGATCTATATTTGATATCAACAAGTAATGCATAAAAAATAAGAAGAAAGAAGTAAAACTTTTAATGAATCAATACTAAAAGACTATCAACCGTGCAAAGTTTATTAGAGATGATTTTCACAACCCCTATTAGGATCAAGTCAAGCTTTCACACGATGCAATGCTTGAATCTTAAACTATTTGCGCACTAAAAACAAGCAAGTGTTCTGCGTTGGTCCTTGTCACATGGATGTTATGGCAAAGAGAACATTATGGGGGGTTTGGAAGGTCATTGGAACAAAGGCTCACAAAGATGAAAGTGGTCATTAGAAAAGAGAAAGTCTTACAACCGAAGCTATGCAAGGAGTAGGGATTGCCACACAACAGATGCACATAGAGTTATAAGTGTATGAAAGCTCTCACATGGAACTAGTGGGGGTGCATCCAACTTGCTTTCTCATGAAGACCTAGAGATCATTTGAGGAGGCTCGCCATTGGAATATACAAGCCAAGTTTTATAATGTAAAGTTCCCCACATAGTTATGAATGAATGATAATATGAAAACTTTCTCCAAACTGAAGCATTGGTGGTAAACAGGAAGCACAAGTGTGGTATAAAGGGGTCTCCAAGAATAGAAGTGTGCGTAGACATCAGGTTCCTCTACTCAATCGCTTGATCTCAAAGCCAAGGAAGAATTTGAGCTCTCTTGTCATAGACATCTCAAACCTGACAGTCACAAGCTTTGAAAATTCATCATTGAAAGCTTGAGTAGTTAATCCAAAGATGATATCATCAACGTATAGTTGGCATATGAAAAGCTCCCCTTTAACCCTCTTTGTGAAAAGTGTGGGATCGATTTTCCCAACTTCAAACCCACGATGTTTCTAAAATTCTCTAAGGTGCTCAAACCACGTATGTGTTGCTTTTTTAAGTCCATAGAGCGTTTTATCGAGTTTGTAGACATGGCTAGGTAAGTTGGGGTCCTTAAACCCTGCTGGTTGCTTAAGATATACCAACTCTTTCAAGGGACCATTAATAAATGCACTCTTCATATCCATTTGTTGCAATTTAAAGTTATGATTGGATGCATATGCAAGAAGGATACAGATGGACTCAAGGTGAGCCACGGGAGCATATTTTTCATCAAAGTTAATGCCTTCCACTTGGGAGTACCCTTGAGCTACCAATCTGTTGCCTTGTTCCGTATGAAAATGCCATGCTCATCTTGCTTGTTCTTGGATATCCACTTGGTGCCAATAACATTGCGGCAATCTTTGGGCTTCTCAACTAACTTCCAACCTTGTTTCGCTTGAAGTTAGTGAGTTCATCATGCATTGCTTACAACCAATCCGGATACTCAAGATACTCGAACACTTTCTTTAGTTCCACCATAGAGATATGAGCTTGATGCTCACTAAAGCTTGCCAATTGATTTCTTGTGGTTCTTTTTTTCCTTAGATCACCCAACGCTTTATCATCGAAGAAATCAATCTTATTCAAATCTCTACAATCCTAGCTTCACAACGGGTTTCGATCCCCTCATTGTTGCAAGGACAAATCACTTGATCATCTTGATCATTTGTGTCCCCGTCTTGACCGGAGTGTTGGCCTTGATCATCATTATGGGATGCTTCATCATCATAAGAAGCAGTTTGATCTTGGACTTGATCTTGGCTAGGTTGAATAATAAGAGAACTTGGTTCTTTCATAGCAACTTGATCAATAGTAGGAGGGTCTTGAACTTGCTCTTCTGTTCGTGCATCACTTGCTCCATTGGCACGAGTTTCTTGTGTAAATGGGGGCTCCACTTGAGTAGAGCATAGTTCTTCTCGATCCTCCAAAAGGTGTCCCTCAACGGGGTAGAAAAATCCCACACCCATTCTTCTTATGGAATCTTGAGGTATTTCAACATCTAACTTAGAAACATGAAATTGCGTCACTTGGGAGCCATCATTTTCTTAGAACACCGCACTACTAGATTCAATGACAATTCGTGAGGACTTGTCAAAGACTCTATAAGTGTGGGATTCGACACTATAACCAACAAATGTACCCTCAAGGGTTTTAGATTGGAATTTAGACAAACTACCTCCTTTTACCAAATAGAAGCACTTAGAACCAAATACCCAGAAGTATGATATATTTGGTTTTTTTCCGGTGAGGATCTCATATGGAGTCTTGTTTAAGCCTTGGCGGAGGTAGAGCCGGTTTCATGAATGAAATGTCCTAGAGATGGCTTTGACCCATAGATAAGGAGGATATTTAAACTCTGCCAACATGGACCTAGCCATATCCATGAGAGTCTGGTTCTTCCTTTTCGATACACCATTTTGTTGAGGGGTATAAGCA
This sequence comes from Alopecurus myosuroides, assembly GCA_028641055.1. Taxonomy (NCBI): domain Eukaryota; kingdom Viridiplantae; phylum Streptophyta; class Magnoliopsida; order Poales; family Poaceae; genus Alopecurus; species Alopecurus myosuroides. The sequence goes on along the minus strand of CM054063.1, from coordinate 197,432,566 downwards.
GTTGAATATTGATGACGCATTCCCTATTCACTAAGAAACTCATTTAGGGTGTAGTTCTTGAACTTGGAGCCATTGTCATTTCTAATGGACAATATAGGAACATTGTGTTGACGTTTAACTTGATTGGAGAAGTCGATGGCGGCTTGTTGGGTCTCACTCTTCAACTTGAAGAAATAAACCCAAGTAAATCTTTAATAGTCATCAACAATCACCTAGCAATACCTCTTCCCACAAAGACTAGCTTTGGGCACGGCACCAAAGAGATCCACATGAAGAAATTCCAATATCCTCTTTGATCAAATGATAGTCTTTCTTGAGTGGGGAGAATCATGAATCGTTCCTTCAACATAAGTCCTACAAACATGATCTTTGGCGAAGGAACCGTTTTCTTTTTGTCTGAGGATGTGGCCACCCTTGTGAAGGCTTTGCAAAGTTCTCATGTTAACATGGGATAAGAGGCGATGCCACAACCACCCCACGTCGGACTTTCCATATAGACACATCGCTTGAGTGTTGGTTGACCCCGACAAGTCTACCACATACAAATCATTTTTGACATGCCTAACAAAAGCTACTGCTAGAGTCTTGCTTCACAAGAGTACCACGATGTCAGGTTCAAAGAAGAGAGAGAAACCCATCTTCCCTAAAGCACGAACAGAAAGTAAATTGAAACCGAGGGACTCGCCAAGCATGAAATTTACAAGAGTGATGTTAGGAGCAAATACCACCATGCCGAGACCCATTACCTCAGATTTTGATTTATCTCCATAAGTGTCGGTTTCTTGATTTATATTTGGTCCAATTTCATCATAAGCTCCTTGGTTCCGGTCATATGACTTGTGCATCCACTATCAAGCACCCATTTTGACCTAGCTGAAGCATAGTCCTACAAGAAATCATTGGTTGGAGTTAGGACCCCTCTTGGGTCCTCTCACGTTAGCCACAAGGGTCTTGGGGACCATAATAGAATATTCAATGAAATCAACATTAGTGCCAATATATGTTGCATACACAACACCATAATAATCCTCAAAGAGAAGACAATGAGGATTCACTAGTAGAAAACTGAATATTAGAGACAGTTTGTAGAGGCGGCTTTTCCCTTGGAAAAAAGAACAGGCTCGGAAACGCTACCCCTCAGCCGGTTTGTGAAGATAAGCCGACGGTAAAGAAAATCCCGACTCTAATAATACAACATCCGTAGCGTCCCAAAATAAACCCCTTCTTCCCCAAACTCCTGAGGCTGCTGCGAAATATAACCATCTCAGTTGGATGCACTATTCGAGCCGGCATGTACTACGGACCGCCTCACAATTTCTTGTGCGTCGGTGCGAAATAACGACCACCTCTCTATGCAGTAGTTTAGATGCGGGTATTACGATAAACCTCCTGGTAGGGTGGCCGTGAAACTATTTACGTTTGTGCCAAGTTGATTGACACACACCCAGTTGCCATACCCAGTCGTAAGAAACTTTGGAACTCGGTCCCTCTGAAGTATATTGGAGCTCCTATGTCACACATGCATTTTTTTACGATTGTGCAGCCGGCCGCGTCGGGGCCGTAGGTGTGACTAGCGCCCGCAGAGGCGGCACAGCTGAGGGTGCCCTCGGCTGCAACGTAGATCAGGGGTGGCGGCGCGAGAATAAGTGGGCCCGGTAGTGTCATAGATAAGAGGAGTCGCCGACCGGCGAGGGCAGAAATGGGGCCGGCACTAGTGTCGGCTCACCCGCGTTGATTAGAGTGGAATTGTTGGGATAGGTGGGAATCCGGATTTGTGACTAGCCAGAATATTGTTGAAGCTCCATGGAGGAAAGTATATTATTGCTTAAGTGAAATTAATTAAGTAGTTGATTATATATTTAATGAACTCGAACACAAATTCGTAGTAGCGTAGAGGGTCTCCCCAAATTTTTATTTCATCGACAACTGCAGACTACATGGAGCACCTTAAAAACTCAAACATTGCAACTACAACTGCGATGAGGATAACGACCGCACCGACCGCATACTGCAGTTGCATTTTCTTTTCGAGAGCATGTCCTTTAATCATTTTCATATTCATTGTTGATGCATCGGCCTTGATATTGTGTTCATGGAGGATATCAGCCAAATGAAGTTCCATTTCCACCTTTTCATCCTCGATTTTCTTCATTGCTTCCTCCATCTTCCGGGTTGACTTGTGTGCTAATTCAGCTTTTTTTCGGCCTTCTTCATTGCTTCCTCCATATTCCGGGTTAACTCTTGTGCTAATTCTGCTTTTAATTCGGCCTTCTTTATTGCTTCCACCATCTTCCGCGTGGCCACATCTGCTCGATCTGCCTTCTCTACGGCCTTCTTCATTGCTTCCTCCATCTTTCGTGTTGCCTCTTGAGCTAGCTCTAGCTTCTCTGTGGTCTTCCTATTCCACTCTCTTGTTATGTCTAAATCTAGCATAATAAGCAATTTTTCTTCTAAACAATGCTGATACTCCGCACATCCACCCGGAATACCACATTCACACGTCGAATCCTAGAAAAACTCGCAAACCGAAAGATAGCGGCCAAAAAGCGTAAGAATTCTCATTGTACCGTTTCCTCAATTGGAATAATATGATGTAGATATATACCTCATCCAACGACGAGCTATTGCAGACAGTGTTCGCATGCTCGCTGACCTTGTTTGTGTGCCAGAAAGCCATGCCTCTGGAATCACCGAGGCTGGCGGGATGGCCACGGATCTTGTGCATGCTGTTGGAGGTTAAAGGCGCCGACGGAGAGAGGGACTAAGCTACGAAACGAGAATGAGCTAGGGTGGCCTGGGTGGGGGGATAGGCGCGGTTTCATATAACCTAACGGTCGGAAAACTAAAACTCCTGGACATCTGAGTTATTGCCCGGAGGGTCTACCTATGTCACTGTTTTTTCCTACAAATTTTATGTACGCGATACCAATGTTTGTATGGTTTCATACGATTATATTAACTAAGAACTACTAATTATTTGAAAGATGGACCGAGGCTGGATGTACCACTACAATCGTGCATCCATAGTCTACATGGAAGGTGTGGCGGGTTTTCTAAGAGCAGCTAAAGATGATATGTCACGAAGGATAGAGAGACGGATGCACTGTCCCTGTTTGGACTGCAAAAATTTGAAAAGTTGTACAGACAGTAACGAGATCGAGAAACATTTGATCATTAGGGTATTTAAGAAGGGGTACGAATGTTGAAGTCATCACGGCGGACAAGAAAGTATTGTGGAAGATGCAGAGGGGACCGATGATGAGGAGATCGCTATAGAGGAAGATGGGACAGGCGGTACTTTACCTGCGACAGATGTTTCATGGACGCATGAATCAGAAGATCAGGACGATCTCCCTGAAGCAGAAGACAAGTTGGCCCAGGTGTTGGAGGACTTTGACCAGTTTGAAGATGATTTCAAGGGGCAGAAGCAATACGGCAAATTTATGTGCATGAAAAAAGACTCGGATATATCAATGTACCCAAATTGTAAACCGAAGTACACAAAGTTGTCAAATGTGTTGCAGGTGTTGCATATGAAGGAGAAGCACAAGTGGTCGGACCGAAGTGTAACTGCCTTGCTCATATTTTTACATGACTTACTTCCGGACGAAAACAACATGCCTGTCGTGGTGGTATCATGGCAGATGCCATGGGATGACTAAAGTGTTGGGGCCGATGGACGCTGGAGGTATCCGGGGAGGGATCGCACGGCGAGTAGCGCCGCGCTAAGGTATCTCTAGCGCCGCAAACAACAAGATCTTACCCAGGTTCAGGGCCCTCGTGTGGAGGTAACACCCCTACTCCTGCCTTTCTCTCTATATGTGTGTAAACTAAGTAGCCACAGTACAATGTATGCCTCTTGCCGAGTAGCCACTCTGCTGCTCTCTAGCTCTGGTGTTGTCTCTAGTAAATAAATGCGAGGTGAAGCAACGTCCCTCGCGCAGGAGGGGGCGGGGCACCTTATATACTGGTGCCCAACCGAATAAACAAAGACTAAAAGGTACGGTGATGTGACTTGACCACTGTGACGTTGGCACGCCTCCGAGATCTCGCGCGGAGAAGTGCCGTGCCGTACGGCTGACAGCCCCTATCCGCTCTGTCAGCCGCCCAGCGTAGACTTCCATCCCGTCATGTCCCCTCAGTACTTGACAGGACTGGACGGCTGCCTAACCCTGTGTCACTGATGATCACAAACCTAGTAAGTTGAACCGCACGCGGGTACGGACGCAGGATACGCGGGATCTCCTATCAGAACGGCTCCATTGACTTCTGGCCCGAGTAGGATTGCCATCCGTCTACTCAGACCAACTTCTCTACTCGGTAGAACATCACTTCCTTGATATCTTCTCTTGGCCTTTGGTGGGTACGGACGGATAGAAACCTACCGGGTAGCAAGTACCGGGTAGCCGTCTACCCGGTCGACAGCACCTTGATCTTTACTTTAGCACTTTCCTTACCCCTACTCGGGGGTAACCCCCCGACATTAGTCCCCGAAGCTGGTAGAGTCCAATGAACTCGTTCACTGGGCCCTGCCATCTTAAAAACAAAACCTTGTCTTCATAACTGAAAGAGGCCGAGTAGCACCTCCTCATGGCCCCTTAACTCTTGCTTGGATCTCTTCTTCTCTGAATAGCACTATCTTTCTTCTGTGATACCGAGTAAAAAGACTTAGTCGGAAATCCTGCCCACGATCTTGCGGGATCAGACCAAATCCAACTGCTCGAGTGACTAAGGGGCACGTGGCACACGCAGAGACAACGACGCCTCGGTTCAAACGCAGGCCACGCGCCAGCCTATGCGAGTAGGGCCCACGGCCCGTTAGGTCACCTCCGCCGTACTCGAGAGCCCAGGATCTGGACGTGGGATTAACTGCGCCCGTTACGCGCGCGTTTTGCGTTGTGTGCGTTTCTAACGGTCGGTTAGCTCACGCCGCACGATCATTGCCACGATCAATGCCACGTTTAATCCGCCAGTAACGGAAATCCGCGGAGGAGAAATAAATACCCATGCGCCATTCTCATCTCCTCTTTCCTGCTCCCTTGCTCTCTCGCTCATTGCCTCTTCCACCTCCGTCGAGCTCTCCGCCACCGCGAATAGCCGCTGCGCCGCCGCGAGAGAGATAGAAAGAAACGCACCCGCTCAACTTCGTCGAGATCTCCATCTCCTCTGAGCGCTTCCACCTCCATGGCGCCCAGGAATCCCTCTGCTACCGCCCGAGCCGGATGGGAAGGCTCGGACGTGACGGCGGAGGACTGCACCTGGCTCGTCAACACGCGCCGTATTCCTCCCGGCGTCGTCTGCCGCCATCCCGGCGACGAGATCGAGCCGGAGCCTGAAGAAGGTGAGTACGTCGTCTTCTTGTCCCACTTCAAAAGGGGATTTGGTCTTCCCGTCTCGGATTGCTTCGCCGAATTTCTCCGCCATTTTGGCCTCCAGCCACATCATTTACCTCCCAACGCCATAGTCATGCTCTCCACACACGCCGCCGTGTGTGAGGCTTTTCTGGGAGTTTATCCCACTATCCACACTTGGGACCGCTATTTCTTTCTCCGCCGCCAAAAGGTTCCAAAATCTGGCGGCACCACTGGCCTTCACGAGATGACCAAGACCGGTGGCGCCATGATGCTCCAACGGACGACTGGCCATCACCCGAGAGTGAAGGGGTTGGATACAGTGCGCAAGTGGCAGCGGGGATTTCTCTATGTCAAGAACGTACCCGCTGAGGAAGGAAAGGCCGTAGAGAACCGGATAGGGCTTCCCGCATTCGTCAACTCTCCTCCCTCTGGACAGAACTAGGGCTACGACCCATCGAAGAATGTGCCAGATGTCCACCATGTTGAGAAGTGCCTCATCGAGTTGGTGAACGCCGGGCTGATGCAAGACGACCCCATCGTCTGCTGGGTGTCGCGCCGAGTGCACCCGCTGCAGAGTAGAGTGCACAAGATGTGCTACATGAGCGGCGCTCGGGACTGCACTCGGACGACTACGTTCGAGCTGAGCAAGGCGGAGGTGGCCATCTGGGCCCGCTCCATCATGCAGACCTCCCTCACCGAGAATTGGGCATACGGCTTCGAGCCGTATAGCCGTGACAATCCCATCGAGCAGGTTAGTACATTGTGCCTTGTATTTTTACTCTGATACCGAATAGAAACTCTTAGCTTAATATGATTTATGTTTGCACGCTATTCTGGGTAGAAACTCCTTAGCTATATATGCTTTGTGTTTGCATGCTATTCCGAGTAGAACTCCTTAGCTTTATATGCTTTGTGTTTGCATGCTATTCCGAGTAGAACTCCTTAGCTTTATATGCTTTGTGTTTGAATGTTATTCCGAGTAGAACTCCTTAGATTTATATGCTTTGTGTTTGCATGCTATTCCGAGTAGCACTCCTTAGCTTTATATGCTTTATGTTTGCATGCTATTATGAGTAGAACTCCTTACCTTTATATGCTTTATGTTTGCATGCTATTCCGAGTAGAACTCCTTAGCTTAGAACCCAACTCACTATGCTATCTGTTTTGTACTCACAGCACATCCCGCGCCAGCGAGAACAAGATAGTGAGGTCTTCACTTCCAACTGGACCAAAGACCGAGATGACGATGACACCACCGCCTACGACACTCAGGATACCTTGTGTATCCCTAATGCCGTCCAACCCGGTAAGTCACGAGCTGGTCCCTCTATTCGGGATTGGTCCGAAGATGAAGAAGGTGACCAAGATCATCTCTCTGCTCCTTAGTATCATTCTTTTCTTTTCTTCTCCGATTCTAACTTCCTTCCTTTACTCTGCAGAGGAGCCTGACGCAGATGACGGTGAAGAAGCTATGGACGTTGATCCTCTGTTTGTGGCGGCTCCCAGCACTTGGAAGAGGGTTGGCAGCGATGCCCAGGAACCCCCCCCCCCCCCAAAGAGAACCAGGAAGACGGACGGAAAGAAAGTCGTCGCCTCCAGAAGAAAACCCCCCACCAGCAAAGGGTAAGTTGTTTCCATCCGAGTAGCACTTCATTACCATTTCTTGTTGCCTTTCCCCCCTTCCGCTTCTCTGAACTTCTTTCTTCTCTCAGCGCTCCTCTCGACGCTGATGCTGCCGCAGCTCCTACTCGCCCCAAGAGAAAAGCGTCCGTGCCCCGAGATCAGCTCGTGGATCTTTCGGACGATGATGAAGAGCAAGAACAGCAGGAAAGGACGCGTGCGTCCTCTCCTGTCGATGTAGAAGAAGACACCGGCGCCGAGAACACTGGCGCTGGTGATGATGTTGATCCCCTCTCCGAGCAGCAGCAGCCTGACGCGCAGCAGACTGCGCAGGATGCTGCTCATGACGAGACGCCGCCCTCTCCCCCAGCTGCATCAGCTGGGGAAAATATTGAAGAAGATGCCGAACAACAAGACAGCGCCGCCTTGGAGCGGCCAAACGTCATCCCCGAGCAGCAGGACACTCATGCTGCAGCTCAAGACGATCCCGCGGCCGGGCCGCGGGTAGAAGAAGGTATTGACGTGAGACCTGATCCCGCTGCAGAGCAGCGGGTAGAAGAGAACGTGGTGGAGCCCGTCCGCCAGAGCCAAGTGCAGCCTGATGCTGCACCGGGTAGCGGGCCTCTAGTGCCGCCTACCCAGCAGGCGACTCCACCCAACGCGTCGCTTCCTCCGCCAACCCAGACTGCATCAACAGTTACCTCTCACCAAGTGCCTCCAGCTGGTCCTCGCCAAGTGCCTCCATCCGCTTCTCGTCCAGACACCGCTCCTAGCCCCAGGAAGATTATCAAGTCTGGAGCCGAGCCTACTCGGAAGAACCCAAAGCGCAACGTTGCGCAAGCTGGACAGCAGATGCCGCCACCCAAGCCACAAAGTGTGCAGGCCGCGAAGCAGGTTGTGAAGAGCAAACAGCTGGCACTCGGCGCGCCCACCTCCAGCACCAACCCGGCTGCTTCTAGATCTGCTGGCCCTGCCGAGGGGCCAAATGCTGGAGCCGATGGCCGCGCGCAACCTAGCTGGCCAGAATACATGTTGGATCTGTCCCGGCGCCACGAGATCTCACTGGCCAGAGGAGAGAAGAAACCGGCTGCACTGAAAGGAGGCCCAGCTGTGGAGACCGATACCAAGTCCAAGGGCAAGGAGAAAGCACCAGTTCCTGAGCTCTTCTTGCGTGAGGCAGGAGATAACGAGGTTGAATCAGAAGGCCTCGTCGCGATCCTGGACCGAGTAGCGTTTGTGGACCCAGCTTGGAACAGCAAGGCGCATGGCAACCCCAAGTCGAACGGTCTTTAGCTGGGCCCGATTGACCACTACCGCGTCGACTGGAACAAAGCCGATGTTGGTTCCGTTCCAATGACAATCGCCAGCCCCACCTGCACCTTGGTCGGGAAGCTGTTCTGCCTGCGCAAAGCTGCCGAGGATATCGAGCAATCCTATGTTGTAAGTCTTTTCTCTCCTTCTTGCATCTTCCGAGTCGATGTTTCTCTTTCTCTTCTGTTTTTCCCTTTGCCTCTTTTCCTCTTAGCCATTCCCCCAGTCCCCGAGATTCGGGCCGAGTAGGCAGAAACTCAACTGAGTTGCCATCTACTCGGGCCAAATCTTCCAAAATACTCAAATTTTTTCTCTTTCCCTCTACAGAATAGCCTCCAGAAGAGCACGAGATTGTTCCGCCGGCTACTATGGAACCATCGCATCGCCAAGGACCGCATCGAGGCTCTTGAAGCCGAAAAGAAAGATAGCGGTGCAATGGAACAGATGGCCCTGGATCGCACTCTACATATCTCCGAAGTTGAAGGTAGGCTTTTAGCATCTCGGTTTGTGCGTTTTATGTTTACGCCCGTGTTTGCTTTTTGCTATAACCTTGTTTACTCTGTAGGAAAGCTCAAAGACCTGATAGAACAGCATCGCGACTGCGAAGTCTTTACTGCCTCTGCCGAAAGCAAGATTGCCAGCTTGGAGGGTGAGTTGCCTTTCTTCTCTGCACTTGTGTCTCTTTTTGCTTAGTTACTCTGTTGACACTGCTGTTCTCTCCGCAAAAGAATACAAGAACTTCCGGGAGCAGCATTTGAACTGCATCATGCCTGCCGAGGTGCAGCAGCAGTTGCAGACCCGCGAAGCCGAGATCCAGAAGGAGCGCGCCGCCGAGAGGGCGGAGTACGAGAGCATGCAGGTCCAAGTGAAGTCTGCACTCGAGGCTGATGTTAAGCAAGGCGAGGAAAAACAAGAGATCTTGAAGACTGCCAAGGCCAGGAAGAACACCCTCGAGATGGAACTCTCGATGGTGAAGGAGCACAATCGGTAACTCGTCCTCCAGATCACAGACTCACGCCGTATCCAGGACAGGCACATCTCCAACGAGAATGACTGGAAAATCAAGTTGGGCGCCCTGCTGGTGGACTTGGAGTGTGAGTTTCCTCTACTCTGCTTTCTCCTACTCGGTTTTGCTTCTTCTCGGTTTGTCTTCTTCTCTGCCTCTATTTCTAACTCTTACTAGTTCCTTTTCTAGATATCTTCCCTGTCCGTTCTGCCAGTGTGTCTGCTCTGGAGAAGGCAAGACAGCTCCGTGATGCATCTGGTCTGCCCATCGACGATACCTCCAATATTGCAGACTATCTTCTCAGCATAAGGACTCAGATCCGCTCCCTCAAGGGCCTCGGCACCTCCATGGTGTCCATAGCACTCAACTTGCACAAGTTGTTCTTGCCGAAGCAAGAAGCGCCAGCTTCCTTCAGTGAGATTGCCAAGAAGCTGGATGGGGTGAAGGCCGAGTTGAAGAAATGGCGTGCCTCTGCAGCTCGGGCAGGAGCTGACGAGCTGCTCCATTTCATCATCAGCTGGTATGAAAGCTTGGACTTGAGAAGAATCCTCACTATCCGTGAAGAATCCAAGTGGACCACGAAGCCCGAGTGCGTCACTCGCCGTAAAGCCGTGACATACGAGATTGCCTCCTACGCCGACACCGCCACCTACATCGACGGCCTCCCCGAGCCAGAGACTGAACCTGAAGATGAGGACGAGGATGAAGAGGAGGATGACGACATCGCCAGCGAGGACTTGGCCGAGTTTGAGGAAGGCGCCGCCAAAGGAGCAGCCGAGAAGGGGAAGGGCAAGGTATTCGAGGGAACTGAGCAGCTGGTCAACCCGGAGGAATCCGAGTTGGGCACCAACTCCGAGGCCGAGCAGCCGCACCCCAGCGCACAGGAAACCACCATCACCATCGAGATGGTGATCCAGCAGGCGGCTCCCGAGCTGGGCGCGACTACTGCTGCGCCAACTGATGCCAACGCGCTGCTGAGGACCCAATCTGCTGCGTCCACCTCAGCCACGGATCTCACCTCCGTCGCCACTTTAACTTCTGACCCAGCTGCCTCCGCCAACACTGAAGCTGACAACGTCGATGCGGACAACACCGCCACTACCCTTTGAATGATTCCTTCAATACTTTTACTTTGAACTCTTATCAGATCCCTGGGATGCCGGGTGCAGATGTAATCGTACACTTATTGTTTCTTTGCTACTCAGTTTTAATTTAGTTTGATATTTTAGCAACTCACGCTTAATGCCGGGTTGCGTTTCTATGCAAGTCCCCGAGTTGCATTTTTTATCCACTCTTCCTTTTTGTCTCAGCTCTTACCTGCAACTTGTTGCTTTTTTGGTAGTCGAGTCACAAGATTTCAAAGTTTGAGTTTCAAATACTTAGCCACTTAGAAAAACGCATGGTAACGCTGCCCACCATTTAGCCGAAAAGAAAAAACAATAAAAACACTCTATTCGGTTGCCACACGTTTCCTTTCCTTAGCAATTTTTTCATGTGTTCATTGACCCTTTGGCTTGTTCTCTGGCTTGCCATATGTCGGGGGGTTACCCCCGAGTAGGGGTAAGGCAAGTGCTAAAGGCAAGGTCAAAGGAGAGGTTTGACTGAGTAGCTGGCTACCCGGTACTTGCTACCCGGTCGTCTGCTATCCGGCCGTACACACCAATGGCCAGAAGGAAGAATCAAGGAAGTTGTGTTCTTCCGACTAGAGGAAGTGGTCCGAGTAGAGGGAGTGGATTCCTACTCGGGCCAGAAGTCAATGGAGCCGTTTTGACAAAGGATCATGCGTATCCTGCGTCCGTACGGCGTGCGGTTCAACTTACGGAGCGCGTGATTATCGCGCTACGGCGTTGCTACAGTGCGGTAGGCGCATGTCAAGTCCTTTCACTGAAAAAGGGGACAGGACAGGGCTAGGAGCCTACCCTATCTCACTGACAAGGTGGACAGGTCCCATCCCCGAACGGTGCACGACGACTTCCCGCACCCGCGTCAGCGAGAAGCCAGAGGCGTGCTCTGTTCTACAGTGTGCCTGTCCCATCGAGTCGTACCTGCTAGTCTTTTTCTATTCGGCTGGGCACCAGTATATAAGGTGCCCTGCCTCCTCCTGTGAGAGGTTCGCTGATTTTGTTCGCATCATCGTAACACTTATCATTTGCTTCACGTAGAGAGAGCTAGAGTGGCTACTCGGCTGAAGGCCTGATTGTACTGTGGCTACTCGGTGAACACACATATAAAGAGAAAGGCACGACTAGGGGTGTTACCTCCACACGAGGGCCCTGAACCTGGGTAAGATCTTGGTGTTTGCAGTGTTAGATTCATCCTACACGCGGCTACTCGCCGTGTGATCCCTCCCCGATCACCTCCAGCGTCCATCAGCCCCAAACATTAGCCATCCTATGGCATCTGCCGTGATACCACCACGACAGTTGGCGCCCACCGTGGGGCATCTAGCGGCGCTGGCTGGAGTCCATGTTCGGACGGGACTCATTTCTGCTACTGGGGAGCGCGTGGTCTGTGGCCTTGTCCACAGATTTGGCTCCTTCGACTTCGTCACCGACAACGCCGGAGATTTCGGCGGGAGGCCCATGCCGGCAGGCGGCTCGGTGCTCTCCTTTGGCTCGCACCTCGTCTACGTCACCACCACCGTCACCCGCGAGTACCCAGAGGAGGTGCTCATCGCGGAAGATCCTCCTGCTGTCCTCGCTGCCCGCGGGAAGCCAGCCGGCTGTTCGGCGTACAACGTGGAGGTGATGATGACCGGCCCGGCTATCGATGCCGGGAAGGGCGCAGCCGCTACCGCGGGAGTCATCGAGGAACCGGCTGGCCCAAGTGGTGCCCAGAGGACCCACAAGCCCAATGAGCTGCCCCAGAACATCCCAGGTTACATCCCTCCTTCCACGACATCGACGATACTGGCATCTGCGGTGCGGATGGGCATGCCGCCTCCCACCGAGCTTGAGCTCATGACCATAAGGGCGCAGCTCGACCAGCAGCGTCAAGCGCTGCTCACGGAGCACCTCGAGCTAGAGAAGGTTAGGCTTGAGCTTAGCCTAGACCAAAACGAGTACAACAAAGCACACGGCTTTACTCCTGTTGTTAGGAAGCCTATTAAGCTAGGCGCTACTCGTCGCAATTTAGGCGCCGAGATGGCAGTAGTTGGTGAGGCTCCTAGCCAGTCTGCCACCGTAAACACTGCTACTAGGCCCAGATGCAGCACCCCCGCCAAAACACTTAGAGCTGCAGAGGTTGTAGCTGCACAGTTGCCGAATCTTGCCGGCGACGTGCACGCTAGGCAACAGAGAGGCTCAATGAGCTAGTGCTAGAAGCTGCTAGGCAAAATGAGGAGTTCCGGAAAGCCAATCCGGGTGCTGGGGCTTCTCAGCTTGTGCACTCGCATGCAGCGAGATCCCATGACCAGGCGTCATCACCACTTCCCAACCGTGAGAGGGACCAGAGTGTGTACTCTGGGAGAAATAGACAGATGCAGGTGTACGACCCGGCTCTCGCCGCAAAACAGCACGCTGTGCCGCGAGAGTCCGGTCAGAAACACACTACTGCAGGAGCAGGCTATCAAGCCCATAAAGCTCACAGCAAGAGGCAAGATGGAGATCGTGCAGGCCCTTCTCGGCATCCTGGCGCGCAGCCTACTCGTCCAAGGACCCAGCAGCCAGCTACTGCACAGCCGCGTGCGGCTGCGCCAGCAGCCAACCCGGTGGTGCAACCTGCTGTTGTGCAGGAGAACAGATATGATGATGGCTACTCGGCGATGGGGCTAGCCGGATATGCTGACCCAAGACACATTGTTGATCGCGTGGGTGAGCGCGTGTTGGAGCCCAGTGATGCAAGGTACAAGTTGGATCGGATCAACATGTCCGCGCAGCTCGAGAGCAAGGGACCGCCCGGCCCCGAGTGCTTTGGTCATCGCATCATGGATGAGCCATCTGTGAGCCACTTTCAGCTGGCCAGGGGAACCAAATGCTACAATGGGAGCACCAAGCCAGAAGACTGGCTGAATGATTATGTCACAGCCGTGCACATTGCAGGCGGCAACCGGAGATGGGCTGTGCGGTATGTACCGCAGATGCTAGAAGGTCCAGCAAGAACTTGGCTCAACAACTTGCCCAAGCACAGCATCAACTGTTGGCTAGACTTCTCGGAAGCCTTCGTCAGCAACTTCACCAGCACTTATCAGAGGCCGAATAGGCCGCAGCAACTGTCCGCTTGCAAGCAGCGGGAAGAGGAGACTGACCGCGAGTATCTTACTCGGTGGAGCACTTTGAGGAACACTTGTGAGGGTGTGAATGAGGCCCAAGCCATTACTTGGTTTGCTCAGGGTTGCAAGCATGGCAGCATGTTATGGCAGAAGCTGCAGCGAGAGATGCCGAGTACTCTCGCCGAGACAATCAAGATTGCAGATATGTATGCACTCGGCGATCCTACTCAGCCTCTGGTTGATTCTCCTGAGCCGAGAAGGAACTACAACAACAACAAGCGTAATGATTTCCGCAACAAGCGCAGAGGTGACCGGATTGATACCCGGTACGATCCTGAGGAAGTGAATGCTGTGACTACGGCTGCTGGGAGTAGCCAAAGGCAAAAAACTGCTGGAGCCCAGTATGGGCAAAACCAGAATCAGGGCCAAGGCATCAAGAAGCCGTACAATGCTCCCCAGCAGGGTAGCGGCAACTCGGGTCCTGTTCAGAACTTCATCTTTACGGACATGAAGGATGGGCCGTGCAGCTTCCATACTCGGCATCCGGGTAGACCAGCCAACCACACAACTCGGCAGTGCAGCTGGTGGGAACAGATCAAGAATGAGGGCCTGCCCCCTCCTCCTCCTCTGCTAACTGCGAATGCCAATGTGCAGCCTATTCGGGCAGCTGCTCCCAGGCCTGCAGCGTTCCCGAGAAGAGAAAATGTGAACCAGGTGGCTTTAGGAGCCAACCGCAACTTCAACAACAACGGCAACCGCAACTACAACTACAACAACAACGACCGCAACCGCAACTTCTACACCCGCAACAGGAACAACAACAACAACCAAGGTAACAACAACAACGGCAACAATGGTGGTGGAAACCGCAACCAGTACCAGGAGCACCACGAGAGCTACATGATCTTCACCTCCGAGCCCGTCGACAAGCAGTCTCTGCATAGGCGTGCGATGGAGGTCAATGTTGGGATCCCTGCTGTGCCACATTACCTGCACTGGTGCAACCAAGAGATCACGTGGTCTAGAGCTGATCATCCTAGGGTGATGCCCAACCCGGGTAGCTATGCTTTGGTGGTGGATCCCACCTTCTTAGGTACTCAGAAGAATGTCAGGTTCAGCAAGGTCCTGATTGACAACGGCAGCAGCATCAACATCGTGTACAAAGACACGCTAGAGAAGCTCGGAATGGCCGAGAACATGCTGCTACCCAGCAGGACCACATTCCACGGCATTGTGCCGGGGGTCTCTTGCTCTCCAGTCGGCCGCGTCTGGATAGACGTCCTATTCGGTACCAGGGAGAACTGCCGCACGGAGAGCCTGTCGTTCGAGGTAGTTGATCATCAGAGCCCCTACCACGCTCTACTCGGTAGGCCTGCTCTCAGCAAGTTCATGGCCTCTACCCATGTTGCCTACCTGAAAATGAAGATCCCTGGTCCCAATGGAGTCATCACCATCTTGGGTGATTACAAGAGGTCTTTGGAGTGTGCCTCAGCTGGTTCTCAGTTGGCGGAGTCCATGTTCATTGCTGCCGAGAAGAAGAAGATACATGAGGTAGTGGCTATGGCGCAAGCAGCGCAAGGTGGTGCACCTGGCATGCCGAGTTCCCAGTACGGGACTGCGTTCCAGGCGTCACAAGAGACAAAGAAGGTCCAGGTTGACCCCGAGTTCCCAGACCGTGTTGCCATCATTGGCGCCGGGTTGGGAGAGAAATAGGAAAGCGAGCTCATCCACTTCCTCTGTGAGAATCGGGATGTCTTTGCCTGGTCCAATGAGGATTTACCAGGTGTCCCGAGAGAGTTGGTTGAGCACTCGCTACATGTGCGGCATGATGCCAAGCCAGTGAAGCAGGCTATGCGCCGCTTTGGTGATGAGAGGAGGAAGGCTATCGGTGATCAGATCACCAAGTTGCTGATAAGCAACTTTATCATGGAGGTTTTGCATCCGGACCGGCTAGCCAACCCGGTTATGGTTGAGAAGAAGAAGGAGGACCCCAAGGCCGACACCGCATGGCGCATGTGCGTCGACTACACCGACTTGAACAAGGCCTGCCCCAAGGATCCCTTTCCGCTACCCCGCATAGATCAGGTGATCGATTCCACTGCTGGTTGTGAGCTTTTGTCTTTCATAGATGCCTATTCTGGTTTCCATCAGATAGCTCTCAACCCTGCTGATCAAATAAAGACTGCTTTCATTACCCCGTACGGGGCTTATTGCTATCGTGTCATGTGCTTTGGGTTGCGGAATGCTGGGGCTACTTACCAGAGGTGCATGCAGAAATGCTTGCATGGTCAAATTGGCAAGAATGTGCAGGTGTACGTAGATGACATTGTCATCAAAATGAATAAAACACATACTCTGCTTAGTGACATTGAAGAAACATTTGCCAACTTGCGCAAGTACAAGATGAAGTTGAATCCAACTAAATGCACCTTTGGCGTCCCGGCTGGTAAACTACTCGGCTTCTTGGTATCCAGTCGGGGCATTGAGGCCAATCCTTAAAAGATAAAAGCTATAGAAAGCATGTCTTTGCCGAGATCCCTGAAGGATGTGCAGAAGTTCACTGGTTGCTTGGCTTCTCTGAGCCGCTTCCTGGGCAGAATGGGCGAGAAGGACCTGCCTCTGTATCAGTTGATGAAGAAGAGTGACAAGTTTGTCTGGACACCGCAAGCTGATGTGGCGTTCAAGGAGCTGAAAGCCATGCTGGGTAGCGCTCCCATCCTGGCTAGTCCGCTACCCAAAGAGCCAATGCTACTATACATTGCGGCTACCAACCGGGTAGTCAGTGTGGTGATTGTGGTGGAGAGAGAAGAGGAAGGCAAGATTGTGCAGCGGCCAGTGTATTATCTAAGTGAGGTGATGTCCAGCTCCAAGCAGAACTACCCGCATTACCAGAAGATGACTTACGGCGTGTACCTGGGCGCCAAGAAGCTGAAGCACTATTTCCAAAGAGCATCCCATCACTGTGGTGAGTTCCGCTCCCATCTCGGATATCATGGGCAACAAGGAAGCAAGTGGCAGAGTAGCCAAATGGGCGATTGAGCTGGCCGCGTACGCTCCCGCGTACACAAGAAGAGAAGCCATCAAGTCACAAATTCTGGCGGAATTTCTGGTGGATTGGGCTGAGGTGCAGTATGAGCCTCCTTCGCCAGTAGCCAACTACTGGAAGATGCATTTTGACGGCTCCAAGGTGAAGGAAAGCCTTGGTGCTGGCGTGGTGCTCACGTCACCCAAGCGGGATCAACTCAAATACGTGTTGCAGATTCACTTCAAGGCATCCAACAATGTAGCAGAGTACGAGGTTGTGGTGCACGGCTTGAAGGTGGCCAAGGAGGTTGGCGTGCAACGCATCATCTGTTACGGCGACTCGGATTTAGTAGTGCAGCAAGTTTCCAGTACCTGGGATGCTCTGGATGCAAACATGGCGTCATATCGGTTCCTGGTGCAAACCATGACTGGATTCTTTGAAGGATGTGAGTTCCAGCACATACACCGAGCAGAGAATGAGGCAGCTGACGAGCTGTCCAAGTTGGGGTCTTCTCGGCAATACATCCCAGCTGGGATTGCCTTTGAGCATTTGAGAAAGCCATCTATCAAGCCATCCCCCAACTCGGAGTCTATATTCATTTCTTCTCTGCCAGGCGAAGAAGCTGTTCCCATGGAGATTGACTGGGAGGCTGCAAAAGAGAACCCGGGGACTGCCGTCTTCATCCCGGGACTGGCGCCTGCAACCTGGGGACTGTCCCCTCTTACTCGGGGACTGCCCCTCCTAGCTCGGGGACTGTCGCTTTCATCGAGGGGGTCCTTGCTGGGTGCTCGGGGACTCGTGACCTCGTCCTCAACACTGAAGACGCAGTGGTGGTTGTTCCAATGGAAGTGGACGAACCAGTGTTTCCCACGCGGGAGACATCGAGTTGGGCTCTGCCCATATTATCCTTTCTAAGGGACGGCACCTTGCCAAATGATGAAGTTACCGCGAGGCAAATTCAGAGAAGATCCAAGGGCTACACAATCTTCAAAGAGGTGCTGCATAGAAGAAGTCCTACTGGCGTGCTGCAACGCTGTGTAGAACCGGAAGAAGGGGAAGAAATTCTGGTGGAGATACATCAAGGAGAATGCGGACATCACGCCTCTTCTCGGGCTCTGGTCAACAAGGCTTTTCGGCATGGTTTCTTTTGGCTCACTGCCTTGAAGCAAGCTGAAGATATTGTGAGAAAGTGCAACGACTGCCAACGATTTGCAAGTAAGATTCATATGCCTGCTTCCGAGTTGAAGACCATTACCATTACTTGGCCATTTGCTGTTTGGTGTTTGGATATGGTGGGTCCTTTCAAGCCGGCTAGAGGCAACATGACTCACATCCTGGTCATGGTTGACAAGTTCACTAAGTGGATTGAGGTGAAGCCTATTCAGAAGTGCGATGGAGCCACAGCTGTGAGTTTCTTGAAGGATATAATCCTGAGATACGGCTACCCACACAGCATCATCATAGACAATGGCACAAACTTTGCTGAGGGTGCCTTTGCGAGATTCTGCAGAGAGAAGCGGATCATGCTAGATGTTGCATCTGTTGCGCATCCCGCCTCCAATGGGCAAGTTAAAAGAGCAAATGGCATGGTGCTATCCGGTATAAAGCCAAGCCTGATTGAGCCACTGCTGAAAGCACCTGGGTGTTGGCTAGACGAGTTGCCAGCGGTGTTGTGAAGTCTAAGGACTACCCCTAACCGGTCAACCAGCTACACACCATTCTTCCTGGTATATGGAGCTGAGGCCGTGTTGCCCACTGACCTAGAGCATGACTCGCCCCGAGTAACCCTCTATACTGAGGCGGAGGCGAGAGAAGCTCGAGAAAATGACGCTGACCTGCTAGAAGAAGCAAGAGAGCTAACTCTGTCACGTTCAGCTGTTTACCAACAAAACTTGAGGCGTTATCACAGCCGGAAAGTGAACCCAAGGGTTTTCAGAGAAGGAGACATGGTCCTTAGGCTCGTTCAACACACGGCCGGGATGCACAAGCTATCTCCTCCGTGGGAAGGGCCTTTCATTGTGACCAAGGCTCTGCACAGTGATGCCTACTATCTTGTTGACGTACAGCCACCACAGAAGAACAGGCCGGATAGAGCCGGAGAGGAATCTAAGCGCCCTTGGAATGTAGCTCTACTTCGCTGTTTTCATTCGTGAGCAAAATGTGTATGTATCCTCATCCGAGTTAAACTTCAATTCGGCAATCTGATATTGAACTCGGGGATTGCCCTCGTCCAAATTGTTCCTTATATCTATTTTGTTATTGTCTTGTCTATTCGGTTGAACCACTTAGAATTTCAAAAGCACGTAAAGAGTGTGTTCAAACTCACGGGCCAACTCTGCGACTCTGCTGCTGTCCGCAACCCGGCTTCATGGCAAGCCAGAGAACAAGCCAAAGGTCAATGAACACACGAAAAGCTGCTAAGGAAAGGAAATGTGTGGAAACCGAGTAGAATGTTCTTTATTGTTTTTTGCTATCTTTTTTTCAGCTAAGTGGTGGGAAGCGTTACTATGAATGTTTCTAAGCGGCTAAGTATTTGAAACTCAATCTTTGACATCTTGTGACTCGACTACCAAAAAAGCCACAAGTGGCAGGTAAGAGCTGAGACGAAAAGAGAGAGCGGATAAAAACTGCAACTCGGGGACTTGCATAATAACGCAACCCGGCATCGAGCCAGAATTGCTAAAATATCAAGTATCAAACATCAAATGGGATAAAACTGAGTAGCAACAAAGACTTAATGGTTTGGATACATTTGCACCCGGCATCCCGGGGATCTGATAAAAGTTCTAGAGAATAATTTTTTCAGGATTTCACTAAGTGGAGGTAGCGGTGTTGTCTAAGTTGGCGTTGGCAGCATCAGCCTCGGAGTTGGCGTTGGCAGCTTCAGAACTTGCAGTGGCAACCGAGATGGGGTCGGTGGCCGAGGTGGATGCAGTGGACTGGGTCCTGAGTAGAGTAGCGGCGTCGGGTGTAGCAGCTGCAGTTGAGCCCAACTTGGGTGCCGCCTGGTTGATCACCATCTCGGTGGTGACAGTGGCCCCTTGTGCGCTGGACTGCGCCTGCTCGGCACCCGCGCCGGTGCCCAACTCGGATCCCTCCATGACCTGGCCCTTTCCCTTCCCGGCAGCTCCCTTCGCGGCATCCTCTTCGAACACGCTCAAGTCCTCTAACTCGGTGTCCTCATCTTCATCGTCGCCCTCACTTTCAACTTCAGTGTCTGGCTCGGGGAGGCCTTCGATGTACTTGGCGGTGTCCGCGTAGGAGGCTACCTCGTAGGCTACTGCCTTCCGGCGAGCAACGCAGTCGGAATCCTTGGTCCACTTGGAGTCTTGGCGCATCTCGAGGATCCTGTGAAGGTCGAGGTTCTCATACCAGCTGCAGATAAAGTGGATAAGCTCATCCGCTCCTGCCCGAGCTGCCGAAGCGCGCCACTTCTTCAACTCGGCCTTCACGCCGTCCAGCTTCGCGGCAATCTCGCGAAAGGTGTTTGGCACAGATTCGTCTGGCCAGAACAAGTCGTGGAGCTTGTATGCCATACCAACCATAGTGGTGCCCAAGCCTGCGAGTTGGCGGAGTTGCGACTTGATGCTCGTGAGATTATCATTGATAGTAGACTTGGTGTTGGTAGGCAATCCGGAAGCAGCTCGGAGTTCTTGTGCATTTGCCAGACCAGGCGTGCTAGCAGCGCGAAGATCAGGGAAGATATCTAAGGAAGAAACCAATCGGAGTTAGAAAGAATGAGATGAAAAGCAAGCCAAGTAGCGGAGAAGAGAAACAGCTAAGTACAGAGAAGAGAAAACTTACGTGTGAGATCCACCAGCAGCGCGTCCAGCTTGATCTTCCCGTCCTCTTCATCGGCAATGTGCATGTCTTCGATGCTGCACGCGTTGGCCATTTGGACGATGAGCTGCTCGTTATGCTGCTTCACCACCGCGAGCTCCAGCTCGAGTGTCTTTTCTCTGGCAGCAGCTGTCTTCTTGATTTCCTCCTTCTCGACAGCTTGGTCCAAGGCATCCTGGAGAGCAGATTTCATCTTAACCTGCATCTCTTCAAACTCCGCCAACTCGGCGACGCGCTGCTTCTTGAGCTCCGCATCTCGGGTGGCCAGCTGTTGCTGCACCTCGGTAGGCATCAAGCAGTTGAGATGCTGCTCCCGGAAAGTCTTGTATTATTCTGCGAGAAGAGCAACACTGTTAGCAGAGTAACCAAGAAAAGAAAGAAGCACGAGTACAAAGTGTCCAGCAACTCACCTTCCAGATGTTTGATTTTGCTTTCCGCGGAGGAAGAGAAGACATGGCAATGTTCGTGCTGCTCCTTCGGTTCGTTGAACTTGCCTGTAGAGTAAACAGAGTTAGAGCAAAAAGCAAATGCGGGCGTAAACATAAAACGCACAAACCGAATAGCTACAAGCTTACTTTCTATCTCAGAAATTTGGAGAGTGCGGTCCAGTGCCGCCTGCTCCATCGCGGCATCATCTTTGTGTTCGGCTTCAAGAGCCGCGATGGGGTTCTTGGCTACGTTGTGGTTCCAGAGCAGCCGGCGGAACACATTGGTCCTCTTCAGGAGGCTATTCTGTGGAAGAGAAGAAAAAGAGTTAGAAATTTTTGGAAGATTTGGCCCGAGAAGACGGCAACTCGGTTGAGTACCCGCCTACTCGGCCCGAATCTCAGGGACTGGGGAGTAGCTAAGAGGAAAAGAAGAGAAGAAGAAAAGAAAAACTGCAACTCGGAAAAACAAGAAAAACTTACAGCATATGTTTGCTCGATGTCTTCAGCGGCTTTGCGGAGGCAGAACAGCTTCCTGGCTAGTGTGCAGGTGTTGGAGGCGATGGTCATTGGAACAGAGCCGACGTCGGCCTTGTTCCAGTCGATGCGGTAGTGGTCAACCTTGCCCAGAGTGCTGCCGTTCCACTTCTCGATGCTGTGAGCATCGCTCTCCCAGACCTTGTCCACGAAGCCTACCCGGTCCAGGACCGCGGTTAGCCCTTCTGATTCAATCTCGTCCTCGTCGGCTTCGCGCGAGTGGAACTTAATAGCTGGCTTGGCTCCCTTTCCTTTGGATGGGGCGTCCACGGCTTTGGCATGGCCTTCCTTCAAGGCGGAAAGCCGCTTCTCGCCCTTGGCCAGCGAGATGATGTGTTGTTGGGACACCTCCAGCAAATATGAAGGCCAGCTGCCTTATGCGCGGGCAGCACCTCCAGCACTTGACCCTTCGCCTGGGCCAGCAGATCCAGCAGCAGCGCCAATGGTGAGTTGCGTGCTCGTTGGTGCCTTGGGTGGTGGCATCAGATCCTTGTACTGCGCAACCTGGCGCGGTGGATTCTTCCGAACAGTTGTAGCTTCAGGCTTGGCGGCCTTCTTGGGAGCAGTGTCCGCCCGAGAAGCGGGCGGAGGCACTTGGCGTGAAGTGGGAGGAGGCATCAGCTGAGATGCAGTCTTGGGGGTACTCTGTTTTCGGTGGAGGGCTTGGTGCAGTTGGTGGAGTCGCTTGCTGAGTAGGCGGCACAAGGGGCCGGCTACCCTGCGCAGCTTCTGGCTGCGCTTGGCTCTGGAGCACGGGCTCCTCCACGGTCTTCTCTACCCGCTGCTCGGCAGCGTGATCAGGTCTTGCGTCAACTTGTTCTTCTACCCGCGGCCTGGCCACGGGGTCATCTTGAGCTGCAGCTTGTTCTTCCTGCTGCTCGGGGTTCTCGTCTTGCCGCTCAAGGGCGGCACGGTCTTGGTTCTCGGGTCCTTGTTCAACATTCTCCCCAGCTGAGGTAGCTGGGGGAGAGGGAGGCGTCTCGTTGAGAGCAGCATCGTGCGCACTCTGGTACGCGTAGGTCTGCTGCTCCAAGTTCTCATCATCTTGATCACCAGCGCCCGTGTTCTCGACGCCGATGTCTTCTTCTTCTAGCTTCATAGGAGAGGGCGCACGCGTCCTGTCCTGTGGTGCTGGTTCATCATCCTCGTCGGAGAGATCGACGAGCTTCTCGAGGTCCACCATGGATTTCCTCTTGGTGCGAGTAGGGGCCGCGGCAGCATTAGCATCCAGAGGATCGCTGGAAGAGAAAAGGAGCTCAGAAAGGGAGAAGGGGAAAAGCGTAGCGAGAAGCAGCAGCAAACTGGTACTCGAGTGAAGTAACTTACCCTTTAATGGTGGGAGGTTGTCTTCTAGCAGTGGTGAGCTTCTTCGATTTCTTGGGCTTCTTGGGAGCAGGCTCCTGGGCACCGCTGCCAGCCCTTTTCCGTGTGCTGGGAGCCGCCACGGATAGAGGGTTGACCTCCAAGGCCTCATCGTCACCCTCCAGCTCGGGATCCTCTGCGGGGTAGAAGAAAGAATAAAGTCAGAAACAGTGAAGGAAATCGAACCGTGTTGCGGGTAGGCAGAGAGGTGAACTTGGTCACCTTCGTCATCCTCGTACCAGTCCCGGATAGACGCGTCAACTTGGTGCTTACCAGGTGGAGTGGCATTAGGGATGCAAAGGGTGTCCTGGGTGTCATAGGCCTTCTCGTCATCCTCTTCTCGGTCAGCGTGCCAGTTTCTCTCGAAGACCTCAGAATCTTCTTTTCTCTGCCGGTCAATGTGCTGTGAAGACAAGCAAGATAGCACAGTAAGTTGAGCTTTCAGTTAAGGATTGCTATTCGACACGGCATGCAAACACAAAGCATATAAAGCCAAACTGGATATTCATGGCATTCTACTCGGTATCAAAGTGCAAAAGCAAAGCAGAGAAGGCTAACATGTCCTATACACTTGGTGCGGCTATACGGCTCGAAGTCATACAGCCAATCGTCAGAGAGCGTGGTCTGCATGATGGACCTGGCCCAGATGGCCACGTCCGCCTTGGTAAGCTCGAAGGTGGTCGTTCTTGTGCAGTCACGGGATCCTCCCATGTAGCACATCTTGTGCGAGCGGTGCTGGAGCGGGAGTACTCGGCACGAGATCCAGCACGCGATTGGATCATCACGGCGGAACCCCTCCTCCTGCAACTCGCCCAGGCGTTGCTCAACCTGGACGACATCCTCGATGGAGTTCTTCGGATGGTAGCCCCAGTTCTGCTGAGTTGGCAGAGCATTCTTGAACTTGGGAAGCCCTATCCGATCCTGGATCGGCTTCCCGTCTTCTGTGGCGACGTTCTTCACATAGAGGAAGCTCCGCTGCCACTTGCACACGGATTCCAGTCCCTTAGCTTGTGGATGACTGCCAGTGGAGCGCTGCAGCATCATAGCGCATCCCGTCTGGGTCATGGTGCGGGCGCTATCGGTTTTTCCCGGATTGGGGATGCTCTGTTTTTGGAGGAAAAAGTAGCGAGCCCATGTGTGGATTGTTGGGTACACGCCAAGAAAAGCTTCACACACCACGGCGTGGGTGGAGAGCATGATGAGAGAGTTGGGTGGAAGGTGGTGTGGCTGGAGGCCAAAATGTTCAAGAAATTTGGAGAAGAACTCGGAAATCAAAAGGCCAAAGCCGCGCTTGAAGTGCGCAAGGAAAACAACGTATTCATCCTTTTCGGGCTTGGGGATGATCTCGTTACCTGGATGACGACACACCACGCCGGGAGGCACGCGGCGTGTATTGACAAGCCACTGGCAGTCCTCTGTCGTGACTTCGGATCTTCCCAGCCGACGCGGGCGGCGGCATCGTCGTCTCGCGTGCAGCCATGGCGGCGGAGATGCGAATCGAAGATGGGAAGCGGAGGCACTAATGGGAGATGCGATTTGGAGGCAAAGGGAATCTCCCTCTGTCTCTCCGGTGGCGCGTGGAGCAGCGGCGCGGCAAGCGGTTGCGGTGGCGCTGTGCTCGACGGCAGCGGAGAGACAAACGG
The DNA here is from genome assembly GCA_028641055.1 of Alopecurus myosuroides. NCBI lineage: Eukaryota > Viridiplantae > Streptophyta > Magnoliopsida > Poales > Poaceae > Alopecurus > Alopecurus myosuroides. Next base: position 197,408,233 of record CM054063.1, on the reverse strand, counting down.
GCAGGAGATGGGAAAGAGCAGGAAAGAGAAGAGGGGAGCGGCGAGGGGGTATTTATTCCGCTCCCTCGAGTTGCAGTTACCGGTGAGTTATTCGCGGATTGATCGTGCGCGGAGATCGTGCGGCGTGGGTTGCGCAACCGTTAGAAACGCACACAGCGCATATCACGCGCGTAACGGGCGCAGTTAATCCCACATCGAGATCGTGAGCACTTGAGTGCGGTTGACTTAACGGTCTAGTGGGCCCTGGTCGCAGTTATGGGCGCGTGGCCTGCTGTATCCCAGGCACCGAGGCGTCAGGGGTACGGGGGTGTGACACGTGCCCTGTAGCAACACAGAGATGTGGATTCGCTCTGATCCAGTGGGAGTGAGTTCGGAATTTCTCTAAGTCCTTTTACTCGGCATCAGAGAAGAAAGACAGTGCTACTCGGAGAAGAAGATATTCAAGCAAAAGTAGGGGTGCTACTCGGCCTCTTGCAGTACGAAGACAAGATTTGTTTTTAAGCTGGCAGGGCCCAGTGAACCAGTTCGCAAGACTCAACCAGCTTCGGCGACTAATGTCAGGGGGTTACCCCCGAGTAGGGGTAAGGCAAGTGCTAAAGGCAAGGTCAAAGGAGAGGTTTGACTGAGTAGCTGGCTACCCGGTACTTGCTATCCGGTCGACTGCCATCCGGCCGTACACACCAATGGCCAGAAGGAAGAATCAAGGAAGTTGTGTTCTTCAAGTAGAGGAAGTGGTCCGAGTAGAGGGAGTGGATTCCTACTCGGGCCAGAAGTCAATGGAGCCGTTCTGATAAAGGATCCCGCGTATCCTGCCTCCATACGGCGTGCGGTTTAACTTACGGAGCGCGTGATTATTCGCGTTACGGCGTGGCTACAGTGCGGTAGGCGCCTGTCAAGTCCTATCACTGATAGAGAGGACAGGACAGGGCTAGGGGCCTACCCTATCTCACTGACAAGGTGGACAGGTCCCATCCCCGAACGGCGCGCGACGACTTCCCGCTCCCGCGTCGGCGAGAAGCCGGAGGCGTGCTCTGTTCTGCAGTGTGCATGTCCCATCGAGTCGTACCTTATAGTCTTTTCCTATTCGGCTGGGCACCAGTATATAAGGTGCCCCGCCTCCTCCTGTGAGAGGGTCGCTACGTTGGCCTTGAGACTTGACATTTGCTTCACGTAGAGAGAACTACAGAGAAGAGTGGCTACTCGGCTGAAGGCCTGATTTGTACTGTGGCTACTCGGTAACACACATATAAATAGAAAGGCAGGAGTAGGGGTGTTACCTCCACACGAGGGCCCTGAACCTGGGTAAGATCTTGGTGTTTGCAGTGTTAGATTCATCCTACACGCGGCTACTCGCCATGTGATCCCTCCCTGATCACCTCCAGCGTCCATCGGCCCCAAACATTAGCCATCCTATGGCATCTGCCGTGATACCACCACGACACCATGAAGCCGGGTTGCGGACAGCAGCAGAGTCGCAGAGTGTCCCGTGTGTTTAAACACACTACTTTGTATGCTTTTGAAATTCTAAGTGGTTCAACCGAATAGACAAAGTAAAACAGCGTAAACACAAGGAGCAATCTGAGCAAGGGCAGTCCCCGAGTTCGAATTCAGAGTGCCGACTAGAATTTAACTCGGGTGAGGATACATACACAGTTTGCTCATGAATGGAAACGTCGGAGTAGAGCTACATTCCAGGGGCGCTTAGATTCCTCTACGGCTTTATCCGGCCTGTTCTTCTGGGGTGCCCGTGCGTCAATTAGGTAATAGGCATCATTGTGCAAAGCCTTGCTCACAATGAAAGGCCCTTTCCACGGAGGGGAAAGCTTGTGCATCCCGGCCGTGCGCTGCACGAGGCTAAGGACCATGTCTCCTTCTCAGAAAACCCTTGGGTTTACTTTCCGGCAGTGATAACGCCTCAAGTTTTGCTGGTAAACAGCTGAACGTGACAGAGTTCGCTCTCTTGCTTCTTCTAGCAGGTCAACGTCATTTTCTCGAGCTTCTCTAGCCTGCGCCTCAGTGTAGAGGGTTACTCGGGGCGAGTCATGCTCTAGGTCAGTGGGCAACACGACCTCAGCTCCATAAACCAGGAAGAATGGTGTGTATCCGGTTGATCGGTTAGGGGTAGTCCTTAGACTCCACAACACCGTCGGCAACTCGTCTAGCCAACACCCAGGTGTTTTCAGCAGTGGCTCAATCAGCCTTGTCTTTATGCCGGATAGTGCCATGCCATTTGCTCTCTCAACTTGCCCATTGGAGGCCGGATGCGCTACAGATGCAACATCTAGCCGAATCCTCTTATCTCTGCAGAACCTCGCAAAAGCACCCTCAGCAAAGTTTGTGCCATTATCCGTGATAATGCTGTGCGGGTAGCCCTATCTCAGGATCACATCCTTCAAGAAACTCACAGCTGTGACTCCATCGCACTTCCAAATAGGTTTCACCTCAATCCACTTGGTGAACTTGTCCACCATGACCAGGATGTGAGTCATGTTACCTCTAGCCGGCTTGAAAGGGCCAACCATATCCAAACACCAAACTGCAAATGGCCAAGTAATGGGAATGGTCTTCAACTCGGAAGCTGGCATATGAATCTTACTTCCAAATCTTTGGCAGTCATTGCACTTTCTCACAATATCTTCAGCTTGCTTCAAGGCAGTGAGCCAAAAGAAGCCGTGCCGAAATGCCTTGTTGACCAGAACCCGAGAAGAGGCGTGATGCCCGCATTCTCCCTGATGTATCTCCACTAGAATTTCTTCTCCTTCTTCTGGCTCTACGTAGCGTTGCAGCACGCCAGTAGGACTCCTTCTATGCAGCACATCTTTGAAGATGGTATAGCCCTTGGATCTTCTCTGAATTTGCCTCGCGGTAACCTCATCATTCGGTAAGGTGCCATCTTTTAGAAAGGATAATATGGGCAGAGCCCAACTCGGTGTCTCCCGGATGGGAAACACTGGTTCGTCCGTTTCCATTGGATCAGCCACCAATACCTCTTCTGAGTTGAGGACGAGGTCCCGAGTACTCGGAAATGACCCCCTCGATGAATGCGACAGTCCTAGAGTTAGGAGGGGCAGTCCCCGAGTAAGAAGGTACAGTCCCCGGGTTGCAGGCGCCAGTCCCTGGGTTCTCTTTTGCAGCCTCCCAGTCGATCTCCATGGGAACAGCTTCTTCTCCTGGCAGCGAAGGAACGAAGATAGACTCCGAGTTGGGGGATGGCTTGATGGATGGCTTTCTCAAATGCTCCAAGGCAATCCCACCCGGGATGAACTGCCGAGAAGACCCCAACTTGGATAACTCATCAGTTGCGTCATTCTCTGCTCGGTGTATATGTTGGAACTCACATCCTTCAAAGAAGCCAGTCATGGTTTGCACCAGAAACCGATATGATACCATGTTGGCATCCAGAGCATCCCATGTGCCGGATACTTGCTGCACCACCAAATCCGAGCCGCCATAACAGATGATACGCTGCACGCCAACCTCCTTGGCTACCCTCAAGCCGTGTACCACGGCCTCATACTCGGCCACATTGTTAGATGCCTTGAAATGAATCTGCAGCACATACTTGAGTTGATCTCTCTTGGGTGACGTAAGCACTACACCAGCACCAAGGCCTTCCTTCACTTTGGAGCCATCAAAATGCATCTTCCAGTAGTTGGTTTCTGGCAAGGGAGGCTCATACTGCACCTCAGCCCAATCCACTAGAAATTCTGTTAGGATCTGTGACTTGATGGCTTCTCTTCTCGCGTACAAGGCAGTGTACCCGGCTAGCTCAATTGCCCACTTGGCTACTCTTCCACTTGCATCCTTGTTGCCCATGATGTCCGAGATGGGAGCGGAACTCACCACCGTGATGGGATGCTCTTTAAAATAGTGCTTCAGCTTCTTGGCACCCAGGTACACGCCGTATGTCATCTTCTGGTAGTGTGGATAATTCTGCTTGGAGTTGGATAGCACTTCACTCAGATAGTACAATGGCCACTGCACACTCTTGCCTTCCTCTTCTCGTTCCACCACAATCACCACACTGACTACTCGGTTGGTAGCCGCAATGTACATCAGCATTGGCTCTTTGGGTAGCGGACTAGCCAGGATAGGAGCGCTACCCAGCATGGCCTTCAACTCCTTGAATGACACATCAGCTTGTGGTGTCCAGACAAACTTGTCACTCTTCTTCATGAGTTGGTAAAGAGGCAAGGCCCTTCTCGCCCATTCTTCCCAGGAAGCGGCTCAGAGAAGCCAGGCATCCAGTAAACTTCTGCACATCCTTCAGGGATCTCGGCAAAGACATGCTCTCTATAGCTTTTATCTTTGAAGGATTGGCCTCAATGCCCCGACTGGATACCAAGAAGCCGAGTAGCTTGCCAGCCGGGACGCCAAAGGTGCATTTAGTTGGATTCAACTTCATCCTATACTTGCGCAAGTTGGCAAAAGTTTCCTCAATGTCACTAAGCAGAGTATGTGTTTTATTCGTTTTGATGACAATGTCATCTACGTACACCTGCACATTCTTGCCAATTTGGTCATGCAAGCATTTTTGCATGCATCTCTGATAGGTTGCCCCAGCATTCCGCAACCCAAAGCACATAACACGATAGCAATAAGCCCCGTACGGGGTAATAAAGGCAGTCTTTATTTGATCGTCCGGGTTGAGAGCTATCTGATGAAAACCAGAGTAGGCATCTACGAAAGACAAAAGCTCACAACCAGCAGTGGAATCGATCACCTGATCTATTCGGGGTAGCGGCAATGGATCCTTGGGGCAGGCCTTGTTCAGGTCGGTGTAGTCCACGCACATGCGCCATGCGGTGTCGGCCTTGGGGTCCTCCTTCTTCTTCTCAACCATAACCGGGTTGGCTAGCGAGTCCGGATGCAATACCTCCATGATAACGTTTCTTATCAGCAACTTGGTGATCTGACCACCGATAGCTTTCCTCCTCTCATCAACAAAGCGGCGTATAGCCTGCTTAACCGGCTTGGCGTCACGCCGCACATGTAGCGAGTGCTCAACCGACTCCCTCGGGACACCCGGCAGATCCTCATTGGACCATGCAAATACATCCCGATCCTCACGCAGGAAGTGGATGAGCTCGCTTTCCTATTTCTCTCCCAACCCGGCGCCAATGATGGCAACACGGTCTGGGAACTAAGGGTCGACCTGTACCTTCTTTGTCTCCTGGGACGCCTGGAACACAGTCCCGTACTGGGAACTCGGCATACCAGGCGCACCACCTTGCGCTGCTTGCGCCATAGCCACCACCTCGTACATCTTCTTCTTCTCAGCCGCAATGACCATGGATTCCGCCAGCTGAGAACTGGCAGAGGCACACTCCAAAGACCTCTTGTAATCACCCGAGATGGTGATGAACCCATTGGGACCAGGTATCTTCATCTTCAGGTAAGCAGCATGGGTTCAAGCCATGAACTTGGTGAGGGCAGGCCTACCGAGAAGAGCATGGTAGGGGCTCTGAAGATCAACCACCTCGAACTGGATGCACTCTGTGCGGCAGTTCTCCCTGGTGACGAATAGGACATCCATCCAGATGCGGCCGATTGGAGCACAAGATACTCCCGGCACAATTACATGGAATGTGGTCTTGCTGGGTAGCAGAATGTTCTCGGCAAGGCCGAGCTTCTTCAGGGTGTCCAGGTACCTGATGCTGATGCTGCTGCCGTTATCAATCAACACTTTGCTGAATCGGACGTTCTTCTCAGGTCCCAGGAAAGTGGGATCCACCACCAGAGCATAGCTACCCTGATTGGGCATCACCCTGGGGTGATCCGCCTTGGACCAAGTCACCTCCTGGTCACACCAGCGCAGATAGTGAGACACAGCCGGGATCACGGCGTTTACCTCCATCGCGCGCCTGCGCTGCGACTGCTTGTCGACTGGTTCGGTGACGAAGATCATGTAGCTCTCATGATGTTCCTGATACTGGTTGCGGTTTCCACCACCATTGTTGCCGTTGTTGTTGTTGCCTTGGTTGTTGTTGTTGTTGTTGTTGTTCCTGTTGTTGCGGGTGTAGAAGTTGCGGTTGCGGTTGTTGCGGTTGTCGTAGTTGTAGTTGCGGTTGGCTCCCTTAGCCACTTAATTCACATTCTCTCTTCTCGGAAACACTGCAGGCCTGGGAGAAGCTGCCCGAATAGGCTGCATATTGGCATTCGCAGCCGGCGGAGGAGGAGGAGGGGGCAGGTCTTCGTTCTTGATGCGGTCCCACCAGCTGCACTGCCGGGTAGTGTGGTTGGCTGGCTTACTCGGATGCCGAGTATGGTAGCTGCATGGCCCATCCTTCATGTTTCTGAAGATGAAATTTGGAGCTGAATCTGAGTTGCCGCTACTCTGCTGGGGAGCAGCGTAAGGTTTCTTGATGCCTTGGCCCTGATTCTGGTTTTGCCCGTATTGGGCTCCAGCAGTTTTTTGCCTTTGGCTACTCCCAGCAGCCGTGGTCACAGCATTCACCTCCTATGGATCATACCGAGTATCAATTCGGTCACCTCTGCGCTTGTTGCGGAAGTCATTGCGCCTGTTGCCGTCTTGGAACTTCCTTCTCGGCTCAAGAGAATCAAGCAGAGGATGAGTAGGATCACCGAGTGCATACATAACTGCAATCTTGAGTGTCTCGGCGAGAGTACTCGGCATCTCTCTTTGCAACTTCTGCCACAACATGCTGCCATGCCTGCAGCCCTGGGCAAACAAAGTAATGGCCTGAGCCTCATTCACACCTTCACAGGTGTTCCTCAGAGTGCTCCACCGAGTAAGATACTCTCGGTCAGTTTCCTCTTCTCGCTGCTTGCAAGTAGACAGTTGTTGCGGCCTATTCGGCCTCTTGTAGGTGCTGGTGAAATTGCTGATGAAGGCTTCCGAGAAGTCTAGCCGGCAGTTGATACTGTCCTTGGGCAGGCTGTTGAGCCAAGTTCTAGCCGGGCCCTCTAGCATCTGCGGAACATACCGCACGGCCCATCTCCGATTGCCGCCTGCAATGTGCACAGCTGTAACATAGTCACTCAGCCAGTCTTCTGGCTTGATACTGCCATTGTAGCACTTGGTCCCCCTGGCCAGCTGAAAATGGTTCACTGAGGGTTCATCCATGATGCGGCGACCAAACCATTCTGGGCCGGGTGGCCCTTTGTTCTCGAGCTGCGCACACCGATTGATCCGGTCCAGCTTGTACCTTGCATCACTGGGCTCCAACATGCGGTCACCCACAGGATCAGTGATGTCTCTTGGGTCAGCGTACCCGGCCAGCCCCATTGCCGAGTACCCATCATCATAGCGGTCTTGCTATACCGCTGCGGGTTGCACAACCGGGTTGGCTGCCTGCACAGCGGCACGCGGCTGTGCTGCCGCTGGTTGCTGAACCATCTGCTGAGTAAGCTGGGCAGCAAGACGCCGAGAAGGCCCTGCATGGTTTCCTCCTTGCCCCTTACAGTGAGCTTTAGTGGCTTGATAGCCTGCTCCTGCAGTGTTGTGTTTCTGACCGGGCTGCCGTGGCACAACGTGCTGTTTTGCGGCGACAGCCGGGTCATACACCTGCATCTGTCTGCTCTTCCCAGAGTGCACACTCTGGTCCCTCTCGTTGCCGGGAAGCGGCGATGAGGCCTGATCCATAGATCCGACCGCACGCGAGTGCACAACCTGAGAGGCGCCAGCACCCGGATTGGCTTTCCGGAACTGCTCATTCTGCCTGCCAGCCTCTAGCACTAGCTCGTTGAGTCTATCCTGCTGCCTAGCGCGCGCCTCGCCAGAGAGATGCGGCAACTCAGCAGCCACTGCCTCTGAAGCCCTAAGAGTTTTGGCGGGGGTGCTGTATCCGGGCCTAACAACAGTGTCTAAACTAGCAGATTGGCTAGCGGCCCTACCATATCTAGCCAGCCCAGCGCCTAGGTTGCGACGAGTAACGCCTATCTTGCTAGGCAGCCTAGAAACAGGAGTAAAGCCATGCGCTGCATTGTACTCATTTTGCGCAAGGTTAAGCTCAGGCCTAACCTTCTCCAGCTCCTGGGTCTCAGCGAGTAGCGCTTGACGCTGCTGCTCGATTTGTGCCCTCATGGCGGCGAGTTCCGTCTCCTTGGGTTGCGGCATGCCGAGCTGCTCGGTGGCGCCTACGCGAGCAGCCGGTGTCGCCGTAGACGTGGAAGGAGGCAGGTTCGTGTCCTTCTCGTAGGGCTTGTGGAACCTAGGACCCACAGGTTCCTCGATGACGCCAGCGGCAGCGGCCGCGCCCTTCCCGGCATCGATAGCCGGGCATGTCATCATCACCTCCACGCTATCTGCAGAGCAGCCGGTTGGCTTCTCGCGGGTAGCGAGTACATCAGGAGGATCTTCCGCGTCGAGCACCACCTCTGGAAACTCGCGGATGACGGTGGTGGCGACGTAGACCAGGTGCGTGCCGAAGGAGAGCACCGAGCCACCTGCAGGCATGGGCCTGCCGCCGAAATCTCCGGCGTTGTCGGAGACGAAGTCGAAGGAGCCGAATCTGTGGACAAGGCCACAGACCACGCGCTCCACTGAAGCTGAAACCGGTCCCGTCCGAATGTGAACTCTAGCGAGCGCTACTGCTGGCCCCACGGTGGGTGCCAACTGTCGTGGTGGTATCACGGCAGATGCCATGGGATGGCTAAAGTGTTGGGGCCGATGGATGCTGGAGGTATCCGGGGAGGGATCGCACGGCGAGTAGCGCCGCGCTAAGGTATCTCTAGCGCCGCAAACAACAAGATCTTACCCAGGTTCAGGGCCCTCGTGTGGAGGTAACACCCCTACTCCTGCCTTTCTCTCTATATGTGTGTAAACCGAGTAGCCACAGTACAATGTATGCCTCTTGTCGAGTAGCCACTCTGCTGCTCTCTAGCTCTGGTGTTGTCTCTAGTAAATAAATGCGAGGTGAAGCAACGTCCCTCGCGCAGGAGGGGGCGGGGCACCTTATATACTGGTGCCCAGCCGAATAAACAAAGACTAAAAGGTACGATGATGTGACTTGACCACTGTGACGTTGGCACGCCTCCGAGATCTCGCGCGGAGAAGTGCCGCGCCGTACGGCTGACAGCCCCTGTCCGCTCTGTCAGCCGCCCAGCGTAGACTTCCATCCCGTCCTGTCCCCTTAGTACTTGACAGGACTGGACGGCTGCCTAACCCTGCGTCACTGATGATCACAAACCTAGTAAGTTGAACCGCACGCGGGTACGGATGCAGGATACGCAGGATCTCATGTCAGAACGGCTCCATTGACTTCTGGCCCGAGTAGGATTGCCATCCGTCTACTCAGACCAACTTCTCTACTCGGTAGAACATCACTTCCTTGATATCTTCTCTTGGCCTTTGGTGGGTACGGCCGGATAAAAACCTACCGGGTAGCAAGTACCGGGTAGCCGTCTACCCGGTCAACAACACCTTGATCTTTACTTTAGCACTTGCCTTACCCCTACTCGGGGGTAACCCCCGACAATGCCACAAAGCACGTAGAAAGCTAAGAGGATCTTGTGCCCTTTGGGAATGGAAGTTGAGAGAATGCATGTTTGTAGTAATGATTGTATCTTGTACGGTGGATAGGCTTATAGCAAGTTTCGTGAGTGCCCCATATGCAAAGCTCCTCGATTCAAGCCTCGGAAGGATGATGACATGTCTGAGGACGACATACTGATCATGAAATGGAAACTAATGAGTGGGGCAAGAAGGTGAAGGAGAAAAATAAGAGGAGGAGGAGGAGGAAAGACGTTCCGGTAAAATTTTGTTGGTTCCTGCCAATTATTCCTTGTTTGAAGCGCTTATTTTTTAAACCCAGATTTGTCAAAACTGATGCGTTGGTACGCAGAAGAGCGAAAACAGGACGGAATACCGAGACACCCTGCCAACTCTACGCAGTGGAGGAACATTGACAGAGAATTCGGTAACCACTTTGGAAAAGACCCTAGGAATGTAAGGCTTGCACTGAGCACCGATGGAATGAACCCGTTTGGCAACATAAGTGCGATGACATCACCTTGCTTGTTAATTTGTTCATTTACAACCTTCCTCCATGGTTGTGCATGAAGCGGATGTACATCATTATGGTGATACTAATCCAGGGCCCAAAACAACCTGGTAACGACATTGATGTGTACTTTGCACCTTTTGTAGAAGATTTCCAACTTCTTTGGATTCAAGGAGTAAGGGTGTACAACGCTTTTGTGAAGGACTACTTTTCGCTGAGGTGCATGTTGTTCCTAACCATCAATGATTATCCAGCCTAAAGGAACATGGCGGGGCAAACAATCAAAGGTTATGACGCGTGTGTCCAGTGCTTAGAGAACACAGCAAGTATTTGGTTACCCAAGTGTAAGAAAATAGTGTACAGGCGACACCGTAGATTTCTTCCCAAGACTCATCCATATCGCCGGATGAAGAAAAGGTTTGACAACACCGTTGAGACAAATTTTGCTCCTCCTATTTTCACCGGCTCAGATATCCATGACAAGGTTAGACACTTGAAAGTTGTGCTTGGAAAAGGAAAGTTCAAACCCATAGCTCCTCGCAGACGAAAACCCAAACCGACAGAGAAAGATGTCGGAGACGGAGTAGCAGAAATGGAGTCTGGAAATCCATCTAATAAACCCGTGAGAAAGCCCATCTGGAAGAAGAGGTCGATCTTTTGGATCTTAATTTACTGGCCCCACCTCGAGGTCCGGCATACAATCGATGTGATGCATGTGGAGAATAATGTGTGCGATAGCATACTAGGGACTTTGTTGAAATGTGGGTGGAAACATGGGAGAGTGGAAACGAGGACACGATTTACCCAGTTCGGTACCTCGCAACTAAGGCGACATTCCTACTCCTACAATCTCACTAAATCAGGGTTGAAGCCTGAAGTATACAAAGTACAATGTGAGTACGGTTTCGCTAACTCGGCGAGGATGAACTTCCCGACAAGTTGGCTTCTAACTATTCGAACTTTTCTATTTTGTTCTCTTCTCCCTTTCGATAGCTCGCGTCCAGCTTTATATAGATAGCCGGACTAGGTCTTACAGGAAGGATACCTAGAAGACTATGGAAAGTATTCCTATACTTGGAAAGTAAGACATCCGGCTTCTTCTCCACGCCCACGTATTGGGCCGTGATCCGCGTTCTTCTAGAATCCGGCTTCCCGTGCGTCAGCTTTTTGGGCCGCCTAATGGACTATGTTCCATTACTTGCGGGTCACCATGGTAATCCGTCCTTTGGCAGATGCTGAATATACCCCCATTTGGCATATATCCGACACCTAGCATATCCATATGGATTGTTATGCCAACGAAGCTGCGTGTACTCTTTCTTGCTCATACCCATCACATATATCTTTCTTCACCTTCTTTGCCTTCAGCTTCGCTGAGCTGTTTGACGCATTACGACCACCAACTTTCTTCTCAAGTCTACCATCGGAGGTCCTTGGAACCTCATCGTCCTTTACATGAGAAGATTTCGCTTGCTTTTTTGCACTCACAACCTGTCGGGCCTCATCACGGTCGTACTAGCCCGCCGGCGAGTCTGTCATATAGTGGGGGACAAATATGATATGTAAGTCTCCACAAAATTTTGTATTTTGGCAAGTAATTTTGTCAATGTTAGTCCAGACGGTCTGATATTACGTGTACAAGCCGATCATAGCTATGCGAAGGTCAGCCACTGTTTTGGAAGCAATTAAATGTACGGCCGACCAGGATCACAAATCTTATTGTAACTACTACTATTATTTGTACGAAAGAGGATAATTATTTACCGGAATCGCTCGACATTGCGGAACAGGGGCCGTCTTGGAGAACCGTGCGCGGCCTTGGGCAAGAACCGAAGTGTGGGATCCGTCAGATGATTGGATTTCCTCGAGGCCAGGGCGGGGGAATGGGAGGTTTAGCTCGTTGTGTCTAGTGGCGGCGGCGGGTGGCGGAGGCGGGACTAGGCCTTGGGCGAGGGCAGGGGGCTGAAATGGATAACTGAGCACCCTTGCTATAGCACTCTGTATCATTCTTTTGGAGCTACATGTTTCTCCGGAACTGTATACCTCGGACCGTTCGAGTTTCAACCCACAGGGTTCGAAGTTTCCTATGCCTAGAACGTTTCATTGAACCCCTATGTTAAGGTTTCTATGGTTTTAAATTAGCTATGAACATCCGTAGCACGAGAAAATGAAAAAATTGCATTGTCTACACCCCATATCGAAGCCGGTCAAAATAAAGGGTGATGTGGCCCAGGTATCGAGCTGTGGTAGTTTGGACGAAAACCGTGCGCGCGAGTGAGGTGTGTCACTACAAATATTGCATGCCTCTACTAGTATATGTATGTACAATCATGGTGAGAGTGAAGAATTGATTGAAAAACGCAAATCCCCTAGTGCGAGGTGGCTTATAGCATGAAGTCGTTTCTGTTCACACTAGCCTTGAGGCCATATTTTGGTTTTGCATGACCCTAGCTACGACACCCCTGAAAATAAACAATGGGATACCCCTTTTTGAAGCTGGTCAAAGGGGCCACTAGTGGAAACAGGGACTTTTGTCCCGGGTCGTAAGGGCCAGTTGTCCCGGTTGTGCAACCGGGATGGGCTGGCCGGGACAAATGGCCCGTCCCATTGGTCCCGGTTGTGCCAGGACCCGGGATGGTAAGGATAGGCCACGTGGCGAACCTGGGCCAGGGAGTTCGTCCCGGTTCGTTCAAGGGACCGGGATGGATACTTTTTTGACAAAAAAATATATATAATCGTTCAGTTTCCGCGTCCAGGCCCACGTCTTTTGGGCTCCTGTCTCCCAATCCCGAGCCGGCCTCCCCTTCCCCAACCGCGTCCAGGCCCACGTCTTTTATTAAGCCCACTGGTCACATTTTTTTGTCAAAAGGGCCCACTGGCCCGCGTCTTTTATTATGGTCAGTCAACGGTTCGAAGGGCCCACTGGCCAGCGTCTTTTATTATGGTCAGTCAACGGTTCGAAGGGGCCACTGGCCAGTGGCCGTTGGCTGGCTCGCCTGGTCCCTTAAATTAAGACTACAGGACGGTCAAAGGGCCACTGTCGCCTCGTCTTCCCGCCCCGCCTCGGCTTCCCGCGCCCCCACTTCCCCACGCGCGCGTGCCACAGCTGCAACCGCCGCCCACGCCTCGGCTCCTGCCCGCATTCATGGCCGCCTGCAACCGCTGCCACGTCCAGGCCGCCGGTTGGCATGCCAGCCCACCCCGGGTCCTTTTTAAAGGCCCCCCGCCGCCCGTACAACCCATCCACCCCGGCCGCGCCCAAGGCAGAGCAACCATAGCCACCATGTCCCGCTGGTTCGGCAGCGGCTCCGGCAGCGGCTCCGGCAAGCGCCCCAGGAACGACCACGAAGGCTCCTCGAGCGGCGCCGGCCGCGTCCCACCACCGCCGGCGGAGGCCTTCGGCTACGGCCCTGGAGGTGTCCGCCTCGGCGGGACGCCGCGCGTCCCCGCGCCACCTCCGGCTGCACGCCCGCCGCCCAGCGCCGCGCCCAAGGGCAAGAGGTTCCGTCGGTACGTCCGGGTGGACGAGGCCGAGTGGCACTGGAACAACGCCACGCCGGTGTTCTATGCTGACGTCCACCTCCCGGACGGCTGGCACCTGAACCCCCAGCGGATCCCTGTGCCGCCGGTCCCGACCGGCCAGGCGCTGCTCGAGGAGATCGACCGCCGGCGCGAGCTCCTGCCGGCTCCCGTCCGCAGGGAGCGCGCGTACGCGCGCAGCTCCCCCTACTGGGGCGCCTGGCTCGAGCAGGAGCACGAGCAGCGCCGGCGCTCCTACATCCCCGCCCCCCACGAGGTGGACGTCGCGGACTACCCGCCGCCACCGCCCGGCCGGGAGAGGGAGCTGTGGCTCCTCGAGGACATCCCGGAGGACTTCTCCGGGGAGGAGGACCCCGTGCTCCGGGCCGCCATGGAGGAGGCCTGCGAGGCCTCCCGCCGCTCACTCGTCGAGGACGAAATCAAGCGGTGGGAGCGGGTCGTGGCCGCCGCCGCCGCCGACGCCGCCGCCATGCCGCCGCCGCCGCCCCCCGAGCCTACCCCCTGGTGGCACGCACTCTACGCCGAGTATGAGGCGTCCGAGGACCAGCCGCCGCCGCAGCCGCTCCCCCCCGGGCTGGAGTACGGCATGTCCTGGGCCTGGACCGGCGGCGTTTGGGCGCCGGAGTCGCCGGAGCAGGAGGAGCTGCCCCCTCCGCCGCCGCCGCCGCAGGAGGTGCTGCCCCCGCCACCGCCGCTGCCCCCGCCACCGCCGTACGCGCCTCCGATGCCCTCGATGCCTGCACGCCCGGCCCAGCCGCCTGCCCACCTGTGGCAGCCACCCGCCTACCATTGCATCTCCGACGATGAGGAGGACGACTTGATGGGGGGATAGTAACCCGGTAGGCCCACTTCAAGGTATAATCCGGCCCGAGGTGAGCTGATCAATACCCGGATAGGGGTAAAAAGGTTACTAGAAGGCTCAAAGGCTTGTGAGATTCGTAACCCGGCTTGTGGGTTGCGATAAGGAAAGTTAGGCTTTATATGTGGAGTTCGAGTAGGACTCAAGATGTGCCTTGAAAGGCAAGTTAGGGGTGTACGGGTGCTTTATAAACCGGCCCCTAGGTTTAGTTTGCCAGAGATTCAAGTCATATTGTAATACCAGTTATCGAGTATCCAGTATAATAATATCGAGAGCCGGCGAGTTGCTCTCTGGTTCTTAGATTGCTTTTCGCCATATTTTCCCACGAGCTAAACCCTCTCCCGAATACCTGTGTCGACTTGCCCCAAGATCAGTTACCCCAGGTAACATCTGCCGTGATTATCCCACGACAGTTGGCGCCCACCGTGGGGCCTGCGTCCAAAGGTGTTTACATCACGGGAGAAGCTCGGAAGAGTATGGAGAACTTTGTCGTCGGCGAGATCTACTCCAATGACGAAGGAGAGCAGATAGTGGACAATTCCGGGTGGGAGTTGGAGCCGGATCACTTCGAATCCGGATCCATGGTGTCAATCGGCCAAATCAAAATCTTCATCGGCATGGTGCGTACGCTCAATTTGAAAGGACAATATCATGTGCATGTTACAGGGACTTCCAGCAGGGACAAAGGGGCGTTGAAGCAAACAGTGGATCCAGCCTCCTCGGCCACTTCGGGATCCTTGAGATGGGCGGAGCAAGAGGTAACATGGAGCAGAAGGGATCACCCGGAAGGAATAAAGCACCCCGGAACCTTGGCATTAGTGGTGGCACCCCAGGTCAATGGTTACGAGCTGAAGAAAGTCTTGATGGATGGAGGGAGTAGTATCAACATCCTATATTGGGAAACCTTCTTGCGCATGAACCTCAAGGAGTCCCAGCTACAAAAAAGTTCGACGGTGTTCCATGGAATCGTGCCGGGTCATTCGGCACGCCCCGAAGGGAAAATTGCGTTGGAAGTAGCCTTTGGAGAATCGGTAGATAACTATCGGGTGGAGTGGCTCACGTTCGAGGTAGTCAAGCTGCACAGCCCCTACCACGCTCTGTTCGGAAGGCCGGCTTATGCTAAGTTCATGGCTAGGCCGTGCTACGTGTATCTGCAATTAAAGATTCCGGGCCCCAAGCAGACCATCACTATCCATGGAGACCGGGATATAGCAGCCGAGTGCGATGAGGGAGATTCAGTAATGGCCGAACAAGCCTGCAGGAAGGAAGAGCTTCAGTATTACCGGTCGCAGGTGGATCCGGATGATGGTACAGCGTTGAGAAGGCCAGATGCTGAAGACGAAAGAGTGAAGTTCAAGGCAGCTCAAGATACCAAGAAAGTAGATTTTGTGGAGGGAGATCCCACCAAGCAGTTCACTATAGGGTCCAATCTAGATGATGCGCAAGAAAAGGCTCTGGTGGAATTCATCCGTTCAAATGCGGATGTGTTTGCTTGGACACCCAGCGACATGCCGGGTATTCCCACTGAGTTGGCAGAGCACAGTTTGCACGTGGATCCCAAGGCCAGGCCTGTGAAGCAAGGTATGAGAAAGATGAATGAGGAAAGGAGAAGAGCTATAGGTGAGGAAATCGCGCGACTATTAACCGCAGGCTTTATCATGGAAGTATTTCACCCCGACTGGTTAGCAAACCCGGTTCTTGTGATGAAAAAGACAAATGAATGGAGGATGTGTATCGATTTCACGAGCCTCAACAAGCATTGCCCAAAGGATCCGTTCGCACTACCAAGGATAGACCAAATCATAGACGCGGTAGCCGGAAGCGACTTGCTGTGTTTCCTGGACGCATATTCGGGGTACCACCAGATTAAACTCAAAAGGGAGGATTGGGAGAAAACGTCATTCATAACCCCTTTTGGGGCCTTCTGCTACAAAACCATGACGTTTGGATTGAAAAATGCGGGCGCAACTTACCAACGATGTATTCAGAAGTGCTTCGAGGACCAAATTGGGCGCAACGTGCACGCGTATGTGGATGACGTGGTTATTAAGACCCGGAAGGCAGAAACGTTCATTGATGATTTGAAGGAGACATTTAAAAACTTGAGAAGGTACCAGATGAAGCTTAACCCAACGAAGTGCGTATTTGGAGTCCCGGCTGGGAAGTTACTCGGCTTTATAGTCTCCGAGAGAGGAATCGAGGCAAACCCGGACAAAATCAAGGCCATCCAAAGTTTGAAGAAACCGGAAAATTTGAAGCATGTTCAAAAGCTCACGGGCTGCGTAGCAGCCTTGAGCCGGTTCATATCCAGGCTTGGAGAAAAGGCAATACCCTTGTATCGGCTTTTGCGGAAGTCAGATAAGTTCGTGTGGGATCAGGAGGCAGATGAGGCGTTTGAAGCGCTAAAAAAGCAATTGTCGGAAGCACCAGTACTAGCAGCCCCGGGTCCTAAAGAACCTATGTTATTATACGTGGCCGCCGGTCCCCGGGCCGTCAGCGCAGTAGTTGTCGTAGAACGCAAGGAGGATGGGAAGGGATACCCGGTCCAAAGGCCGGTTTATTATGTCAGCGAGGTGTTATCGGAAGCAAAGCAGCGTTATCCACATTGGCAAAAGTTGGTGTTTGGGGTCTTTATGGCCAGCCGGAAGTTGAAGCCATATTTCCAAGAACATCCCATAACAGTGGTTAGTTCAATACCAATGTCGGATATCATCAGAAACTCGGATGCAACGGGAAGAATAGCCAAATGGGCAATAGAGATGGGAGATTATCATATCAGCTACGAGCCCAGATCAGCAATCAAGTCACAGGCTTTGGTCGATTTTGTTAACGACTGGACACACACTGGAATGGCTACTATAGTCCCAAATTCCGAGTCATGGACCATGCACTTCGATGGATCAAAGCAGTACGAAGGGTCAGGAGCTGGAGTGGTGCTGACGTCGCCAAAGGGGGACAAACTAAGTTACGTGCTACAGATTCACTTCGATTGTTCGAATAACGTGGCCGAGTATGAGGCCCTACTGCACGGCTTGAAGATAGCCAAGGAGATGAACATCAGAAGGATACGATGCTTTGGGGATTCGGATCTTGTGGTGCAGCAGGTATCAGGAACCTGGGATAGGAGGGACGCCACCATGGCAGCGTATCGCAGAGAGGTTGATAGGGTTGCCGGGTGTTTCTCCGGGTATGAAGTGGAGCACATAGACAGAAGAAAAAATGAGGCAGCGGATGCACTCGCCAGACTCGGCTCGCGTAGAGAGCCGGTTCCACCTAATGTTTTCCTGGATGAGCTATGGCGACCGTCAGTTAAATCCGAGTCTGAGGAAGAACCAGCAAATCGAGACCCGGATGAGGAGTTTGTGGCTACAATACGTACTGTTCCCGAGTGGACAGAGCCATATCTGGCCTATTTATCACGGGGCGAATTGCCAGAACAGGAAGTATTAGCAAGACAAATCTTGAGGCGAGCAAAAGGATATACTATTATCAATGGGGAGCTGTACAAGAGAAGCGCGACAGGAGTCTTTCTGCGCTGCGTGACACCGGAAGAAGGCCGACAAATCCTTAAGGAGATCCACGAAGGTGATTGTGGGCATCATGCGTCCACAAGATCCCTTGTGGCTAAGGCCTATCGGCATGGGTTCTTCTGGCTCACGGCCTTAACAGACGCGGAGCGGATAGTGGCAAGATGCGATGGATGTCAAAGGTACGCTCGCCAAACTCATGTGCCGGCTATGGAGTTACGGACAATACCACTAACCTGGCCATTCGCTGTTTGGGGTATGGACATGGTTGGCCCTTTCCATATGTCACCATGCAAGAAGACACATCTTTTAGTGGCTGTCGATAAGTTTACCAAGTGGGTGGAGGTTATGCCGGTTACCAATTGTGAAGCGGCCACAGCAGTCAAATTCCTGAAAAGAATCATATACCGGTTTGGATATCCCCACAGTATAATCACTGACAACGGAACCAACATGTCCCTTGGAGAGATGGAAAAATTTTGTGGCAACAATGGAATCAGGCTTGATGTGGCATCAGTGGCACATCCGCAAGCCAACGGGCAAGTGGAGAGGGCGAACCAAGAGCTACTTCGAGGATTGAAACCGCGGCTAAGGGTCCCTTGTATCAGGGCCGTTGGAGCGTGGGTTGAAGAACTCCCTTCCGTGGTCTGGGGTATCAATACTACACCTAACCGGTCCACCCAGATGACGCCTTTTTTCATGGTTTACGGCGCAGAAGCAGTATTACCAAGCGACATCATTCATGATTCACCAAGAGTGACAGCCTACGTCGAAGTGGAGAACGAGAAGAACCGGCAAGACGCCGTGGACATGTTAGAAGAACAAAGGGAGCAAGCCTTAGAAAGGTCAGCCATATATCAGCAGGATTTGCGAAGATATCATAGCCGGCGGGTAAAAAGCCGGGTCTTCCAGGAGGGAGACTTGGTCCTGCGCTTGGTTCAAACAAACGAGGGAAAACACAAGCTATCGCCGCCATGGGAAGGACCTTTCATCATAAGCCGGAGTCTACATAATGGGTCATATTACTTGATAGATGCAAGAGAAGAATCGGCCACAGTCAACGACACTGCTCATACTACTGCACCTATGCAAGAAAGAGATAGACCATGGAACGTGGCTCAGCTACGTCCATACTATACTTAGCAGAAAATGATGTAACAGGCAGCAGGTTTCAGACGCACTCTTTTCCTATCCAGGGCACCCTTGGGGACTGGATGGGTTTTTAATGAGGCGGCTTGCTGGCCCAATTTTTTCATATCAAATAAAAAGGGATTATCAAGAAAAGAAGCAAGTTTTATTTATGCAATGTGAATATTCAGGTCTTGAGGGCTGGTTGCTCATACAAGCACAGCTGTAAACTCAAAAAAGACCCGGCCTTGATGCCAATGAGTTATAGGGGCCGTCACTCGAAAAAACGAGTGCGGCTACAATCTTATAACCGGACAAAGAAGTCCAAATTTCTCGGCTATTCTTACTTAAGCTCGATGTGACTCGCAACGAAGTGGCATGATTCGTTCGCTTACGATTAAATGTCGGTCATGAGACCCAAACGGGACTTGCTTGACCCCGTTTTCGTATTGATGTAACAACATGGTATCCACGCGAAAGCCGGCTTATAGTACAAGATAGTCGAAAGGGTCATCTAAACCACAAGTTATGCAGAGTATAAGGCCGATAGCCGGAAACTCAACGATTATCAAGCATAACTTCAAACCTCATAAGAAGCTGTCCTGAAGTCTTGGGCATTCAGCGACAGGCGATTTGTTTCCTTGAAAGAAAACAATCATGTGCCCTAGACGCAGAAACCCGGACTGGGGACTTATGAGCTCTAAGGAAGAAACAGCATCATCCAGCCGATAAAATTAAAACAAGCCACGCATCCGGGTCTCAGGAGCTTAGGGATTCAGGTCTAAAACTGGTCCCTAGACGCCAACGACACCCGGAGGACGGGTCTTGCTAAGGAAAGTATAAGGAAAAGTATAAGGTATCGAGAATAAAGCAAGTGGATATCAAGAATAAGTAAATGCAAAGACACATTCATCAAAAGCCCAAAGGGGGCGCAAAGTGCATTGGGAGTTTAAATAAAAGTGTTACAAAAACCATAAAGTATCAAAAGAGCACAGGCGCTCTGCTTAAACGAATAGTAAAGACTGTTTTAACGATGCTTTGCCGGCTGACGTGTGTGAAATGATAGGCATTACTTCAAGCTGCAGGATCCATCTTGGCCTTGCCCTTGTCGCCACCAGTAGTTGCGGCGCCACTCGGGTCGGTAGCAGTCCCGGGTTGTGCAGCAGAAGTTGCAGGAGCAGAATCGGCCTCGGCCTTCTTGGCGGCTTCTTCCTTCATCTTGATCGCCTGCTCCTTCCAACGGGCAAGCATATCGAACGGCTGGGGGCGGTTCGCCTTGACAACCTTGTCATTAGCATCATAAGCAGGGAGAATCTCATCAATCTCTAAGCTGTCAGCAATAACGCTAGCCGGATGGCGGACTTCTTTCTGAATAGCCTTGAAGTCCTTTGGCAAAAACTTGGACCCATCCAAGTTGAACTCTGGAAATCCACTCATAAGTTTGGCAAGTTGTAGCTTGGGGGCGTATGCTTTAGCCAGTGCGAGCCCCCGGGTTACCCCAACTCGGCAGGAGGATCGTTTCCAATGCCAAATCCACTCGGGGATCGTGGAGCAGAATTCCAGTAATCTCTTCATATTATCTGGCTTGACATCCGGCAGTCGCAGCTCATCAAGTATCCAGCTAATTCCGCCGCAAAGTTGGCGAAGAGTATTCTTGATGGTTTTAAGCTTGGCAGCATCATCTTCTTCGGGGGCAGCATCACGTGGGCCTGCTAAGAAAGGCAAAAGGAGTAAAGATAGTAGGCAAGCAAGTGCAAGTGTTCAAATCAAAGCAATCCGAGTCATAAAAAGGTGAAATTCAAAAATCTTACCAGTCGCGGTACGGTGAACATCAGCAATTTGAGCGGAAAGAGTTGTAAGTTTTTCCTTAGCCCTGTGAGCTCTCTTCATGTACTTTTTCGTCATCTTTTGGCACCTGCGAGCCTCAGTCTCAGCAGCTTCACGAAGGGCCGTTTCTTTTCCAATACGCTTGGTGGACTTGGCCAGCTTCTTCTCCAACTGTGAAACATAATCCTGTCAAGAAGCATGAAGAGGGATCAGCCAGAAACATTATGCAAAGTTCCAAGCAAGTTACCTAGTAAATTACTCGGAACTTGGGGACTAGGCATGGAGACAATTGATGATTAGTCGGGGTTACCTCGTGCTTGGTTATTAAGGCATCTAGTATGTTTTCTTCGTCGCCCTTCAAGGTATGGAGGGCATCTAGCATTTGAGCAAAGGTCATGTCTTCAGGGCGAAGTCGAGAAGGGCCGGAGGATTGGCCCTCTTGTGGAGGAGTTGTTCCGGGTTTGGGGGTCGAAACCCGGATTGTTTGAACGTCCGGGGTAGGAGAGCCCGACTTGGTCTCTACAATGATGTCTTCGTCCACTTCTTCAGAGGGCTGGGGTGATGCAGTCTTTGGTGGGACTGGGTCCTTAAAAGGATCTTCTCCATTTCCATCCTCGGCCTCGTCCTCAACCTCAACGTCCATGTCATCACTCGGCTTCTCTTCTCCCTGCTCTTCTGATTCAGGGATGTCCGGGTCGCTTAGCGTAACTGTGGCGCTGGAGAAAAGAAGGGAGACATTGATCAATGGAATATACGGAAAAAAGAAAAGTAACTAATACGAGAAAATGTAAGTAAAGGTAGTTACCCGGTGTTCACGGCATAGTCCGGGGGAAGCTCGCCGCTGGAGGCGGATGATGTCGGCAGGAGCACTGGCTGCGGCACGCGAAATTGCCCGGCAAGTGGATGATTAGGAGATGGATGACGTTGAGGAGATTGGGAAGGTTGAGCTGGAGGGGTACTGGCCCGATGAGTGGGTGAAGTGGAGATACCCGGGTTAAGGGGATCATCCCCCGGAGAATTCCGGGTCACCCTACGTTTAGTCGGGAGAGGGTCCTTCAATAAGGGTGAATGTGATAATCGCTCGTTAAGTTCATGCATAGCAGCAAAGGAGTAAGGCGCACGAGACATAGAAGAGAAGGGAACCTTTTCAACTACCCCTCTAGCCTTCCTTTTGTTTCCAACAGGGGGCTCCTGGTCAGACTCGGTGGCCTCTGGGTCATTTTCTTCTTCCTCCTCTTCATCCCCCGACCCTGAAAACCGGATAGGTATCAGATAAGAGAAATAACACAGGTGAAGGGCAGGTGTGAAGGGTATGGGAGAGTACCCTCATCATCGTCAGCAGACTCGTTTTCCTCTTCAGGGTCTTGAGAAGGAGGAGGATTTTCAACTTTCCAGAAGGGGTCGTTATCCTGTGAACAAATAAGCACAAGTGGTGGTTAGAGGCTATAAGGGATGAAAGTAATGAAATGAGAAAAAGGAGTCAGGTCTTACCGCTGGGGCGGGGTTTTCCCGAGTGAACGGGGATAACCCGGTAGTGTTCTTTATGACATCTAGTCTCTCCGTCAGGAAGCCCTTGATAGTCTTGTTGGTGTTACCGGCAGGGAAGTTTTTGGTGGAATAGCGAAGGGAATCTGTGACGTGACCCGAGTATTCGTGCAGCGACTTTGAGCGGATGGAGTTGGGTTGAACCCGGAACTCCACCCAAGTCTTTACCAAGTTAAGTCCGAGAAGGCCATGGGCTGAAAGGGCCGATAGTTCGGCCAAAAGGGGCCGAATTGCTTCCCTATCAGAGTCAGGAGCGAAAGCACTAAAAGACTCGGACGGCTCGAGGGGGGTCTCCGAGTAACCCGGCAGTTTCTTCTCACCGTCCGGGGAAGTGTCGTGGCAATAAAAGAAGGATAATTGCCAGTTTTTGGCGTCAGAGTTCAGGTTGAGAGGTGGCATCAGTGAGTGTTTGCGGCGCTGGATAGACACCCCGCCGCAGGTAAGAAGCGTTCCGTTACCGTTCTCATAGCATGGTTCGCATTGGAATAATTCGGTAAAAAGAACAAGGTTTGGCGGAGTGCGTAAGTACGACTCGGACAAAACTATGAAGTGGGTTATGTTCAGCATAGAGTTAGGCCCTATGTCGAACACCCGGAGGCCGTAGTGGCTCAAGACTTCCCGGAAAAAAGGGTGACCCGGAGGACGGAATCCCCGGGTCACATGCTCGGTAAAGCAAATTACCTCGTTCCCGATAGGAGTGGGACGGGTCTCATCGCCAGGAGCCCTCCAATGTATTTCCTTTTGAGAAGGAAGGATTCCTAGCTCGGCCATCCCGTCTAGCTTGGCCTTTGTCGTTGAAGACCGACCCCAGTCGGCAGAAGTGGTTTGAGAGGCCTTTGCAGAAGCCGGGTGTCTTCCTTGTCTTTTAGGAGCCATGGAGTTGACCTGCAAGGGACAGGAAAAGTATGGAGTGAGATTCGGAGCATCAAATCATTCGGGTTTGGAGACGTCAAGGCGTTGAAGGCTAAAATGAAACCCGGATAATGCACTACGACATTAAATGCAGAAGATTTTTCCGGGTGTTAGATGAGGTTGAGTAAATTGCTAATTACTTACACGTTCAGGTGAATTGGGTGTACATGGATGGTTGCCCATGCCTTTATTGTGGAAGGATTAGCTGGAAAAAGAGGATTTTCCGGGTGTTAATGCGACAGGCGGAAATAACAAGGTGGAATGGATCTAGATCGAAAAGCTTGCGAGCAATCTTGTGCAAAGTTGGATGGCCGATAAGTGCGCGGGGATGAGCTGCGACTACGTATCAGGTGACTAAAGGAACTAAGGTCTATCGAAGCGGTTCAATTTGATGATATCAGAAAATCAGTTTACGGGTTGACCCAGATCCAATCTTGGTCAGATTGAAAAGGCTGCGAGCTTAAATTGTATGGTTGAGAAAGGCTTACCAAAGGAGTTGAGGTCCGAAGTGAGGGAGGTGCGTGGCGCGGCTTGAGTGTTGCGTCACGGCCCTCGATGAAGAAGCGCGGGTGTGACAACGGTGCTTAGTGGCGGTGCTGGATAGCTTGAGGACGAGTGCGGCCGGAGGTGGCCTTATCTTTCTTGAAGCGTGCGAGCCCAGTGGCAGAAGTTGCGAGGGAGCGTGGAGGAAAGGGATGATGAAGCGGGATGAATGACTTAGGGTTACCATCGGCTGATATTTATAAGGAAGGTGGTGAGCTCGCCCGCGGCTGGAAAGCCGGAGGTTACGGAGCAATAATTATCCGCACAGATTTGGTGTTGCGGGTGTTTGGAATGCGATTTGTCCCGAGATATCCGGGATCCTTATCAAGAGTAGGGCCTTAATATCTTAGGGTTCAAATTTGAAAATGTTCGTTGGGCATTCGAGGAAGGATCGAACTGTCGAATGACCGCTGCGGAGCTATGTCTAGTCATATGTTAAAGTAACTTGACCCGGTTCACGTAAGCTTGGGTGTTTCATGTCTTTTTAAGGAATAGCGAGCACTTCAAGAATGGATCTGTGAAGCCCGCGCTATCCTGGGGACTACTGATGGGGGGATAGTAACCCGGTAGGCCCACTTCAAGGTATAATCCGGCCCGAGGTGAGCTGATCAATACCCGGATAGGGGTAAAAAGGTTACTAGAAGGCTCAAAGGCTTGTGAGATTCGTAACCCGGCTTGTGGGTTGCGATAAGGAAAGTTAGGCTTTATATGTGGAGTTCGAGTAGGACTCAAGATGTGCCTTGAAAGGCAAGTTAGGGGTGTACGGGTGCTTTATAAACCGGCCCCTAGGTTTAGTTTGCCAGAGATTCAAGTCATATTGTAATACCAGTTATCGAGTATCCAGTATAATAATATCGAGAGCCGGCGAGTTGCTCTCTGGTTCTTAGATTGCTTTTCGCCATATTTTCCCACGAGCTAAACCCTCTCCCGAATACCTGTGTCGACTTGCCCCAAGATCAGTTACCCCAGGTAACATCTGCCGTGATTATCCCACGACACGACTAGATCGGCGCCGGTGGCCTGTGGCCGCGCCGCCGCCCCCTATTATATGTAAGCAAGGCCCCTAGCTACCCCCCAAGAAAACGGCCGGCCGCCTGTGGCCGCGTCGCCGCCCCTTTATGCAAGTACGGCCGGCCGCCTGTGGCCGCGCCGCCCCCTATCTATGTAAGCAAGGCCCCTGGCCTTTTTTTAATATAAGTTGTGTGCCCCTCTAGTCTACCGTGTCCCTAGCCCATACCCGCCGGCGGTCCGCCGGCGGGATCTGTCTACTCGTTCCCGCCGCCGGCAGGGCTTCGCCCAGCCATGTCCACTCGTACCTGCCCCTGGGGTGTTCGTTCGGCCTGGAGAGAGGGCCGCGATTTTTATACACCTGGGCCTCTAGTCCCGGCCCGTGCCACCAACCGGGACTAGAGCCCCTTTGGTCCCGGTTGGTACCACGGCCCGGGACCAAAAACAAATTTCGAATTTCGGTAGCACCCCTGCGCGCCCAAAAAATTTTAGCGCCAAAATTTGAAAAGGGTTAAGTTTGCACATTAACAACTTCTATATACTTTCAAATTTGACAAAAATTCCAACATGAAAAATGCTAGAATTTGCAAAACTAATTTCAATCCATTTTTCGTTTAACTAAATAATTATTCTAACTATTGAAACTATTAATTATTTTTTCATTTGTATATAATTTGAATATAAAAATGTTACAATTTTTGATTTCTGCCGTGATCTTCCTAATTCAAAGCGAGTTGTACCTTATTGACACGGTGAATTTGAGATCTTCGTCTACAACAGAAAAACCATAGTTTTCCTTCGAAGTTTTACTCTGCGCATCCACACGTATTTTCCCTTTATCCCGACCCCCGCTTGAAAACATAGTAACTTCCGTGTACGCTATCATTAGTGAGAGACTTCACGTCGGCAATCTCAATTAAAGTGCTAGTTTGTGTCTGATCCCACCAACCCCTGAAAATCCTCCTATTAACTTCACCTATCTCAACTGAAATCACTGTCTTCATGTATATGCCAAGCCAACTGAAATCCTCCTATTAAAGGCCAAGTGCTACGACTGGAGCTCTGCTCCCCAAAAGGATTAAAGCCATCTGTATTTAGACCAAACCATAAGTTTCTCGTCTCTCCTGCAAAGTCTGGAAAGTCTCTCTCGATCTTTCTCCACTGCGATCCATCGGCGGGGTGCCTCAACTTTCCATCTTTCTTACGGTCTTCTTTGTGCCATCGCAACAACCTAGCATGCTCTTTGTTTCTAAACAGACGTTTCAGCCGTGGTATTATAGGAGCATACCACATCACCTTAGCAGGAACCCTCTTACGGGGGGGCTCGCCGTCAACATCACCAGGATCATCTGCTCTGATCTTATACCGCAGTGTAGTGCATATCGGACATTCATCCAAATTCTCGTACTTCTCACCGCGGAAGAGAATGCAGTCATTAATGCATGCATGTATCTTCTGCACATCTAATCCTAGAGGGCAGAGAGCTTTCTTTTCTTCGTACGTACTCTCAGGCAATTCGTTATCCTTTGGAAGTTTTGGCTTCATTAGTTGAAGTAAACTCTCAAATGCCTTGTCAGTCACACCGTTTTGTGCCTTCCATTTCAGCAACTCCAGTGTGGTACCGAGCTTTGTGCTACCATCTTCGCAATTTGGGTACAACAATTTTTTGTGATCCTGTAACATGTTGTCCAGCTTCAACCTCTCCAATTTATTTTCACAGTCTTCCCTTGCATCAGCAATAACTCGGCCAAGATCATCATCGGGCTCTTCTGATGCCTGTTCTTGATCACCTCCTTCTTCTGCATTCTCTTCCATTGCAGTATCGTCGTATTCAGGGAACAAAGGATCTTCTTCTTCTTCTTCATCGTCTTCCATCACAACCCCTCTTTCTCCATGCTTGGTCCAGCAATTATAGCTGGGCATGAAACCTCTCCGAAGTAGATGGCCGTGAAGGATTCTTTCGGAAGAATGTTCTCTGACGTTCCGACAATCAACACATGGGCAACACATGAAGCCATTATCTTTGTTCGCCTGAGCTACAGCAAGAAATGCATTCAGGCCTGCCATATACTCGGAAGTGCGTCGGTCACCGTACATCCATCGCTGCCGTGCATCCATCTGCATCATATAATTAAGTTTATCAAAATACATATTAATACAGAGATGACCACAGTACATCGACAAATAATACTTTTTTATGTATCAGTTACAGATGAAAAAGATAATTTGTTAACCTCGGTCGAAGATACCATTTTCAGTGAGCTTGTGTGCGTCTCGGGAATTTCGTCGAACACCTCGTGTGCATAGTAAAAAAACACACTATAACACCACACTCTCTCACACCTCCAAGGAAAAAAAGATGGAAGGAGGGGGGGCTGGGGAAGTATATATAGGGGAAGGGGGCATTGGTCCCGGTTCGTGGACTGAACCGGGACAACAGGTCATGCGCGTGCCACGTGGCCTGTGGCTAGGCATTGGTCCCGGTCCGTGGCAAGAGCCGGGACCGATATGCCCCCCACGAACCGGGACCGATATGCCCAGGCGATTCCTGTTGCCCCGGGCGCACGAACCGGGACCAATGCAGGGCATTTGTCCCGGATTTGGTTGCAACCGGGACAGCTGCCCCCCGGCCCCCTGGACGAGAGGGGTTGTTTCCACTAGTGGGCATAGACGATACAACGCGCACCCTACTGATTAGGGTTTCGATCTAAAACCACGTGTGGGATGCAAAACGTTACAAAACTTGCATGCTGTAGTAATATGCATGTATATGCAATCTTCGTGGGCATGTAGAAGAGCAAATACATATTTCCCAAACGTGACACCTTTTGAAAAAGCACCTTACCCGAGAAACAGGGGTTAATTTCCACTAGAATGTCGAGCTCACGTTGATGGCACACATGAGTGAATCTCTTAGAACTTGAGATCAAATATGGTTTTGGATGGTTGATAGGACCTAAACTAACACAAAAAAAACCCCCAAATGTTCCACCTTTTTCGGAGCTGGTTAACACGATAGACAAGATGGTCCAATTACCTAGACCGTCCACACAAATTTGGGCCATCCGAGTGCTTCCTTCCCCTAACGGACTATTTTTGGCAGGGCAATTCGCTCGTATTTCCCCCATCCGACCAAAATTTTGCCCACGCGCCCATAGCTTTTCCCCACCCTCTTTCGAATCTAGAATAAAAACTCCACTGACCCTCTCACCGCCGTCGTCTCAACCTCCCACCCTCCCCCTCCAATTTGTTGCCTCGCCGGAGTAGAACCACCCAACCCCACACGAAGGACCTGGTGACCCCTCAAAATGACCGCCGCAAAAGCACCAAAGAATTGCATGGCTCGTAAACCCCAGCGTTGTAGTCGGCTACACCCGCCTGTAGAACTAGGCGAGACTGCCGAGGGCGCCGGCACGGAAGATTTTGTCCGCCAAACCAAGGGCTTAGTAGGCGGCGCCGCCGCGGACGCTTTCCTCGCTGAAACCACAGACGAGGACGGAGGCACCTCTGTGGGCAATTTCCTCGCCGCAGACGAGGTCGACGCCATGGAAGGGACTACCGCCACCCCCCAGGCAGTATTTAGTTCCTCGAACCCACACCGTGGTCTACAAGGACCTCACCATGCCGTAGAGCTCTTCCACACCTGCTTAATTATAACTACTACTCCTTTTTAGGATTTTTAGTTTCGAGTACTTAGTTAAGTCATTTGATGTTGGACAGATTGATATGTTCCAAAATGCTTGGTTTATCTTTCAATTGGTCCTTCAAGTTAGGATTCTGTTATACGAAGCAGCATTGTTTTGCATTCGATATATGCATATTGTACAGGCGCATTTTTAGGCCGATTTTTCATTTGAAGCGTTCAATAATTTCACTAGTTTTGTTCCATTTGAACAATTTAGTGGTTTTAATAACTCAACTTTAAGCATTTTTGTTTTAATGGAAAGTATAGGTCATACATGTTTTTCCCTCTATAATGACGTATTCTTGAGAACCGAATTGTCTGTTAGTAGTACTCTATTTTCGATAATATACTCGGCTGCCAAACCAAGTCTTAGTGATTTGATTTAATATATTTGTTGATATTT
This sequence comes from Alopecurus myosuroides, assembly GCA_028641055.1. Lineage (NCBI taxonomy): Eukaryota > Viridiplantae > Streptophyta > Magnoliopsida > Poales > Poaceae > Alopecurus > Alopecurus myosuroides. The sequence goes on along the minus strand of CM054063.1, from coordinate 197,379,291 downwards.
ATTGAGTATCATACATATAAGTACTTAATCATGTTTGTGTCTTCTACTCCCTTCGTCTCATATTAAATGTCTTAAAGTTGGCAAAAATAGATGTATCTAACACTAAAACATGTCTAGATACATCCACTTTTGTCCAACTTTGAGACAACTAATTGGAGACTCAGGGAGTATATCTAATGATTATATTGCATATATGTGATTTTTAGATTTTTCTTGTAAATATACATTCTACGGGCACGTTCCTGACTCGCAAGTTTCGCCATGTTCACACACACTACATGTAAAAAAAACTATCCGCAAAGGCGAAGGCGGGAAGAAATCCAAGCGGCCACCTTTCGCGTTAACCATGACCTCAATCTCTAAGGATACGGGGGCTCCATTCGAACCAGAGGCAGCTAGAAAAAAGTTTAGAATAGTTTGTGGTATAGTCGCACAGGAACGAGTTTCTATCCTCTTTCCTTCCTAGAAATACATTTCACAGTAGCTTCGTGAGACTGTCGCAAATGAGATCCTCGAGTACTTAAACCTTTCTTTGAGTGTAAGCAGACCTCGTTTTGAATGGGTAGCTTTACTAACCTAACTGTTGCCAAGGCTTGGAAGAACTGGAAGACCAAGCTAGTGACAGAGTTCGCGCATCGTGGAAAGTGTCTGAAAGGACACGGATGTCGCCTAGAGGGGGGGTGAATAGGCGTTTAAAAATAATTACGGTTAAGGCTTGAATAAATGCGGAATAAAACTAGCGTTTAATTTATCAAGCCAAAACCTAAACAAAGTAGGTTCACCTATGTGCACCAACAACTTAGGCTAAACAATTCAAGCAACTATGTGATAGCAAGATATGTTACTTCAACCTCGATGGCTATCACAAAGTAAATTGCATAAGTAAAGAGATCGGGTATAGAAATAACCGAGAGACGTGGAGACGATGATTTATCCCGAAGTTCACTTCCCAATGGAAGATAATCTCCGTTGGAGAGGTGTGGAGTCACAATGACTCCAAGCGTCCAATGGCTCACCTTATTCTCCTCGTGCCTCCACCAATGCGGAGTCCCATGATCCACTATGGGACCTTTGAGGGATGTCACCGATCCCGTACAAGGTTGGGGCAATATTCACAACTCAATTGGAGGCTCCCAATAATATCCAAGAGCTACCAAAACTCTGAGGTAGCATCAAGCCCTCGAAATCTTCCAAAGCTTCGAGGCAACAATCAACCGTCTAGGGCACTCCAAGTACCCAAGAGGACAAGCTCAAGGGCACTCCAAGAACCCGAGAGTAACAAGCTTCTCAACCTTTCACTCAAAGGAATCCTCATAGAGAACTCAAACCGATGCAACCTATGCAATGACAAAAACACAAGAAGTGCTCAAATCCTTCACTCTCAAATCCCACCAAAGCAACAAATGCTATGGGGGAGAAGAGGGGAAGAACAAGGAAGAACTCAACAAATGAATCTCCAAGATCTAGATCCCAAAGGATTCCCCTCACTAAGAGGAGAGAGGAATTGGTGGAAAGATAGATCTAGATCTCCTATCTCCTTTCCCACTAATTGGAGGCAAGCATCATGGAGGAATAGAGAGAAAGCAAGCTCCAAGAGGTCAACAATGGTGGGGGGAACTTGCCTAAAAGGTGGGAAACCATTGAGTAAGAAGACCCCTTATATAGGCCCCCCAAATCAGCCCGTTGGGGGCATTCTGCGTGTCCCTGGCCTCCGGGCCGGTCTGGCCGGCCACCTAACAGAATCTCCCAGCCTGGAGCCCGTCCTGGGCTGGCCTTCCTGTTTCCAGAAAAACACCTTCACTAAAAGCGCGATATCTTTTGCATTCGGACTCCTTTTTTATGATCTTGGGCTCGTTGAAATCGCAAGAACGAGCACTACAATATTATGCAAAGAAACATCATAGTACATAATTGGAGGATAAAACCAAATGATGAAAGGTTTGACCTCTCTATAAAGGAACAATCAGTTAAACCTCCAATATCAAAAGCGCAATAAGTTTTCCATGCAAAACCCGTTTTTGATGAACTTGAGCTTGTATTGAAACACATGACAAGCTCTAAAACCACACATGGAGAAAACACAAATAAGAACCAAGAAAGATGATTCCAAGTATGCAAAGTTTTGAGCTCTCTCCGAGTGATGCAATCAATTTGCTAATATGAGAGCCCCACTTTATAATACGGTTATCTATCCTATAACCCGGTCTCCCTCCTAATGCTATGAGACCGGTAAAATAGAAAACCTGTCAAGATCATACCTTTTCCTTGAACATTCCACTTGAGCTAGATGATGAAGATCTTGACCTCGTCAAGATGGAACGCCTTTCTTGATATCGCTTTGCTCGGTGAAGACACAAAGATTGCTCCCCCATACGCCACTATGGGAGAGGCTCTTTTAAGTACATCTTCACTTGGACATTATCTCTAAAAGAGTGGCAAGCTTCAAGAATGTGATCTCTTCGATATGCTCCCCTTGAACTTTCACTTCTCGAACTTGGTGACGACCACAACTTGACGTCATCCACCATGGACTATATGAAATCTTCCTTTTGATGCAAGCCCATGGAAAGATACCTAACCCCACATAGATATACCACACCCACATATAATGGGTTAGAATACATAGCTATATGAACAATTACATATCATACCATGATCCCACATGGTACATCTACTTTGTGAGTTGATCAATATTAACCATCGCTTATCACTTGACCTTGATCAACCTTGTATATTTTCTTATCTCTTCGTAATAATGATGTCTTGAAGGTAAAGATGAATGTTCACACAATATTATTCTTCAATACATACTTGCAATATTCTCAACTCTCTCATGACCAAACTTGGGATATTCACATGAATATCACCTTGGTCACCACTTGATCATCTTGAATCCAACACATGGACATTAGGCATTGCCTATAGACAAATTCTACAAGTATAGCTCAATACAACCATTAGTCCACAATGATAGTCATCAATTACCAAAACCACACATGGGGGCACCATGGTCTTTCAGTGTCCCCTGCAATTGAATCCGTGTATCCCGGAAAAAAAATGGCATGGATTTGCGAAGGTGAAGTCGACGAAGGGTGCTCTTGCTCGGATACGTGCCTTGAAATTTAAGCACCCACACAAAACGGGGACTGCTAGGTATGTAGGCAAGTCCAAGGTTTGGGCCGAGCAGGATGCCGAGACGCTGAAGGTTGGACGGTCTCCTCCATTTTCACACCTTAAAGACCGGATGCCAGAAACTGGGCCAGAGCTAGAGCTGACTCACTAGATGAAGTAACCGGCATTCCGGTATTTACTAATTTGGCAGCTGAGCTTAAATATGATAGTTTGGTGAGAGTTTGATCGCTCTCTAATTGTTCGCATAGCCATAAATGTTTTTTTACATTTCCTACTACTCCATGTTATGTTGTTTTACATAACCAATTTGATATGGACAAACAAATTGCCAACTTTCATGGAGATGTGCTTGTACATGGGCTGGGAACCAAGGAGCACACTGGTCGCACAAGGGGTATTGGTAGCATAGCCATGTGGAGATATGGCCGTGACCAGACTTGGGACAAAAAGCGAGAACAAAAAAGACTGACGAAAGATCTTGAAGACCAAGAGTTGCACAAGAACATAAGAGCTGAAGTATTGGAGGTGGTACGAGAAGAATTCATGCAGCAGAGCCGTGGCCAGGGCACCACGGCAACATCGGTGCCCAACCCCGACGGACTGTGGAGTAGATGTTCTCCGGGACTCGCCCATACTCCTATCAAGGATGTGACCTACACGTGTCATCTCATACAGGTAATATCCGAGCAATTTATCATGAAGAATTCATGGAATTATGGCACCCAAGTTTAATTACTAGAATACTTTCCATCCAGGCTCCCACTGAGTGTCGGCTAGGATTTAGGTTCGGATCAACGGGACCCTTCGTGGAGGCTGCATGGAGCCAAGTGTTTCCTGGAAGCCAAGGTCAGATGATACACAACACTCCTATGCTTAGTAAACATGTCAAGGAGAACGTCGATGGCGTCCACGAGCAGTTCAAGTCGTTCCCTCTGCTGCTTCCCCCCAACAAAGAAGTCAACACTCTCTTAGATGCAAAAGGCACCTTCATCCAGTGGACCAAGGAAGATATCATTCTTGAGAACCCAATGCCGGTCGATACGATGCGCCAGTCACAAGCATTAACCTCCGATATTACATCCCCTCCCCCCCCCCAAGAAACCGGAAACACGAACCGTGGCACCCAAATGTCATGACACAGAACCCAAAGAAAATACCACCAGGAATATGGCCAAGATATCGGAACCACCCCTTGAACCAGTAGCTGATGTACACCCGAAGGAAAATACATCCTTGGTATCGACGAGGAAGTCATCGTCGCTGAAGAAGGGGGGAAGTCGTCTACCGGAAGTTGGTGGAAATACAGTCCAGGAGCTAGGCAATCATTGTGCAACTCTGAGAACGTTCTATAAAGGAACTCTTAATTACTAGAATACTTTCCATCCAGGCCCCCACTAAGTGTTGGCTAGAATTTAGGTTTGGGTCAACAAGAGCCATCGTGGAGGCTGCATGGAGCCAAGTGTATCCTCGAAGCCAAGGTCAGATGATGCACAACACTCCTATGCTCAGTAAACATTCCAAGGTGAACATCGATGGCATCCACGAGCAGTTCAAGTCGTTCCCTCTGCTGCTGCCCCCAACGAAGAAGTCAACACTATGTTAGATGCAAAAGGAACCTTCATCCAGTGGCCCAAGGAAGATATCATTATTTACAACCCAATGCCAATCGATAAGATACGCCATTCACAAGCATTAACCTTTGATATTACATCCCCACCCCCCAGGAAACCGAAAACACGGACCGTGGCACCCGAATGTCATGACACAGAACCCAAAGAAAATACCACCAGGACTATGGCCAAGATATCGAAACAACCCCTTGAACCAGTAGCTGATGTACATCCAAAGGAACATACATCCTTCACATCGACGAGGAAGTCATCGCCGCTACAGAAGGGGGAAGTCTTCTACCGGAAGGCGTGGAAATACAGTCCAAGAGCTAGGCATTCATTGTGAAACTCTGAGGATGTTCTATAAAGGAACTCTTAAGAACAAGGGCAGCGAGCACTCATACCGAATTGTCGTCGGGTACAAACATCATGTAAAGGATCCAAAAGCCCGTGAGTTCACCATCACGTGGGAAGCCGTGTACGACATGATGCACATGAACACCTTGTCACCGAGCATCATGAGATGCTTGGCATTGTAAGTATTTATTGTCAATATATGCTTCCATGTCAATGGTAGTGTAATATATACATATATACATGTTTATACATATCTACTAAATTAATGCATGAAACATATGAACCAGTGGAGCAAAGAAAATTCAAGTAGTAATATTCGTCGACCCTGTTTCGAGTTCAAATGCACTTTCAGATGGAAATGAGAGGCTTGTCGAAGATTTCATCCTCCATGTAATGATATATTATACAAATAGATAGTTCATCATGTGACCTTTGAATGTAAGGTATAGTAATACATAACGTTGTTTCAAAATTATTCTGTTCATTAGAGGACTCCAATTAGACAACAATGATTCACTTGTAACGAGTATATATTTTACAGCCATCACTGGATTCTTGTCGCCTTCTCCGTTCAGAGTGGTTGTGTGTACTATCTTGATTCCCATTCAGATAATATGCATGTTGAGCACATAGTCAAGCTTCTTGACAGGTGACTGATTATTTTCATGTACAAACACATTTATGTGTACTAATGATACACATCTAAGTTGAAGTCATCACATACTATTTCAGAGCATTCATCTTTGCGATGGAGAAAAACTAGCTATATCTACAAAGGGCTATCAAATACTAACCCACATCCACGATCATCAGGTAAGTTTCCACCTTTTGTTCATATGGAACATGCTAATACATTAATTAGCTCGGCATCTTTTGGCAGATATGTAATGAACTATCTACGCCTTTTGTCTCACAGTGCAAGAAACAGCTAGTGTCGAAACCGCTCCCTACCATATTAACATCCTTATATTTGAGTTGCTAGGAAGTACAAAAATGAGGGCTTCAAAGGTACATCTTATATTTTCCTTATCCGGGCATCTTCATGTTCTTTCATACTTCATCATAATCACGGTCAGAGCCCTAATCATTATCTACAGCTTCTGCAGCTCGACGGCAAGGAAGTTCCGAACACCAAGCTAGGAGAACTCCGTCAGGAAATGTCTGAGTTCTTCCTTACTAAGGTGATTTCTCAAAGGTTGGAGGATGGCAGTCCCAAACTGTGTGTGCTTATGCACTGATAAAGTTATGTCGTAAACTGGGCGCTTAGTTTGTGGTGCATTTTGACACATTTACATTTTGGTTTGACCACAGTTAAGTAATGTTGTAAATTGACAATTGCCAATACATGTACTTTATGATGTTTAGTTACAAATACTGGACGCATCTGAAAGTGCTGGCAAAGAATATTACTATACCCCTAGATCCGTACAATTTCCCAAATAGTTCAGCCTTACGAATATCGGAGGCGGTCCGCAATAACCGGCTCTGGAGGGAGCATGAACCATCCAAACATAGTTGGACTCTCCAAACACGACGAGCCGGTTCTAAAATGGAACCGCCACTGCATATCCAGAGGTGGTTTATTTCCGTGACCGTCTCAGAATATTCGGACCATCCGCATTCTCGTAGTCATCCGGACATGTGGGAGCCGGCCATATTACTAAACCGCCTCCTGTTGGGACAGTCGGGCCACTAGAATGGACGGCGCGGGTTGTCGAACTATCAGAGTTGCGCGTGTTTTAGAACCGCCCTAGGAGAAGAGATTCCAAGTCGGCCCATGTACCCGCATGTAATAGGCCTGATTATTAGCACCATATCGAGTGAGCCAGTCAGGGAAACCGCCTCAGGCCTATGCACGAGAATCGTCTGAGATTGTGGATATCGTAGTAGTGATTGCTAGTTCCCACGGAGTTGTGATGAGTGTTTTCTTACCTATTGACAACACCACTCGCATCAACATTCTTCTTGGCTTGTACGGGCTTGGCCTTCTTCATGTTCATGTTCTTGGCAACATAGCCAAGACCCTGCTTTCCATTATGTGGCCTTTGGACTACCACACAATCATCAATGGGGCCCTTGCCCTTAATGCTTGCAAGAACTTCCTTCAACCTAGAATTTTCCTCAAGAATGTTTGCATGATCACAAGAATAAGTAGAGGAGCTAGACCCATTAAATTGAGCTAGTTGAATTTGAAGTTGTTCACGTGACTTGGTGAGGTTAGAGTGTTCACACTCCAAAGCCTTGTGAACCTTGGTGAGCTTCTCTAGCTCCTCGGTTAGTATATCATGACCAACACCAAACTCAACCCTTTTATTTTTATCCAATTTATATTTTGAAATGAAACGATCACGATGCTTAGTGATTTTGGACATTAATTAATTATGTGACTCCTAAATAGTCTCAAGTTTCTCCTCAAGAGAGACTTGAAGCTCATGCTCTTCCTCAAGAGTAATAGTAAGAGAGGAAATTTCAAGAGCATCTTCCCTCTCACCTTCACCCTTCTTCTCAAGAATCTCTTGATCCTGTCCATATTGGCTCATGAGATGCCAAAGTGCTTTTTGGTTTCACCTCTCAAGTTAGCCATAAAGAGATCCAAAGCGGCAGTTTCATCTTCTATACTAATACTAGCAAGATCATTATTTTCATTTTGAATCTTAGAGATGGAAGATGATGATACCTCGGTGGCCTTGGACATGAAGCACTTTGCGGATTGGTGGGGAAGATTCTCATTAGGGGATTCAAATAGTGATGGAGATGATAAAGATGCAATTGCAATGGCGGCCACTTCACTTGTGGTTTCTTCTTCTTGTTTTTCTTCATCATCATCACCGGATGCATACTCTTCTTGTGTCGGGGGGTTACCCCCGAGTAGGGTAAAGGCAAAGGGTAAAGGCGCCTTACAGAAGAGAGGCTTGGTCGAGTAGCCGACTACCTGGTACTCGCTACCCGGTCGACTGCTACTCGGTCTCACCTCAAGATGACCAGAGGGAAGAATCATTCAAGTTCTCTACGTTCGAGTAGAAGAGTTGGCCCGAGTACAATTGGCGGGAACAATTGGCGGGAACCTACTCGGGCCAGAAAGTCAAAGGAGCCGTTCTGACACAGGATCCCGCGTATCCTGGGTCCGTACTTGGCAGCATTCGAACTACTGTTCATCTGGGACCGGCCTGCCTGACAGTGACAGCATGGAAGCAGGCCGTGGCAGGATAAGGGGGGCCTACTCTGTGCTTAGGTACAGTGATACCAGTCTGTCCCCTAGTTTTGCCCAACGACTTTCCAGATGAAGCCAAGGTTAGGAACCAAAGCTGTCAGCGGGAACCCGGAAGAAGGACGATGTGCACACTATGTCGACACTTGTCCATATTTGGACGTATCCGGCTGGGCACCAGGTATATAAGGTGCCCCGCCGCCTCCTGCGTGAGGATCGAACACATCGCATACTGGATCGCGCACAAACCCTAGAAACCCTAAGTTCTTGACCTAGCTCCACTCGGAGAGAGGAGAGTGGCTACTCGGTAACGATACTCTTTGTACTGTGGCTACTCGGAGAAGCATCATAATACATACAGAGAGGCAGGAGTAGGGGTTTTACCTCCTCACGAGGGCCCTGAACCTGGGTAGATCGTGTTGTTTGTAGTGTGTTGTTCTTACCTCACGCGGCTACTTGTCGCGTGATCCCTCCCCGAGCACCTCCAGCGTCCTTCGTCCCCACATCTTTAGCCATCCCATGGCATCTGCCGTGACACCACCACGACAGTTGGCGCCCACCGTGGGGCAACCAGCGGCGCTGGCTGGAGTTTCTGTTCGGACGGGATCTTCTTCAGCGGAGCGCGTGGTCTGTGGCCTTGTCCACAGATTCGGCTCCTTCGACTTCGTCATCGACAACGCCGGCTGTTTCGGCGGCATGGCCATGCCTGAGGGCGGCTCGGTGATCTCCTTCGGCTCTCACCTTGTCTACGTCGCCACCGTCGCCAACCGCGCGTACCCCGAGCTGGTGCATGACGCGGAGGATCCTCCCGCGGTGATTGCTGCTCGCGGAAGGCCCGCATGCAGCTCTGCGAGCTGCGCTGAGGTGATGGTGACGGGTTTGGCGGCAAACACTGGCGCAGCTGCTACTGGCGCTGCGGCTGTCGTCGAGGAGACAGATGAACCGCCTGCTGGTGGCAGGACTCACCGGCCCTACGAGAGGGAGAACAACTTGCCGCCTTCCACCTCTACGGTCATCCCCGCGTCTGCTGCGCGAGCCGGTATGCCCACTCCCACCGACGTCGAGCTCCTAGCCGCGAGGGAGCAGCTCGAGCGGCAACGCCAGGAGCTGCTTGCCGAGCAGGCGGAGTTGGAGAAGATCAGGCTTGAGCTGAGTTTAGACCAGCTCGAGTACAACAAGGCTCACGGCTTCACACGAGTCGCCAGAAGGCCTAGCAGAGTAGGCGCTACGCGGCGCAACTTGGGTGTCGAGATGGCAACAGTTGCGGAGGTGCCCGCTCAGTCCGCCACCGCGAACACCTTCACAAGGCCAAGGTACAGCACACCCGCCAAGACGTTCAGAGCTGCAGAGGCCGTGGCTGCCGAGTTGCCGCGCCTGGATGGAGAGGCGCGCCTCAGGCAGCAGGAGAGGCTCAACGAGTTGGTGTTGGAGGCCGCTAGGCAGAACGAGGAGTTCCGGAAGGCCAACCCGGGTGCTGGAGCTTCGCAGGTGGTTCACTCGCACGCGGCTAGATCTAACGATCAGGCCTCATCTCCGCATCCTAGCCGCGAGAAGAGCCGCAGCGGGCGCTCGGGTAGAGACAGGCAAATGCAGGTGTATGACCCGGCTGCTGCCGCGAAACAGGTTGCTGTGCCGCAGCAGCCCGGGCGGGAACACAACGCTGCAAGAGCAGGCTCTCAAGCCCATCAAGCTCAAAGCCGTGCCCGAGATGCCGCGCGTCCAGGTTCTTCTCGGCAACCCGCAGCTCAGCCTACTCGGCAGAGGCAGCAGCCGCGCCCAGTGGCACCAGTCGCCAACCCGGTGGAACAGCCTGCAGCTGTGCAGGTGGACAGGTATGATGATGGCTACTCGGCTATGGAGATGGCTGGCTATGATATTCATGACCGTGTTGGTGAGCGCGTGTTGGCGCCTGGAGATGCAAGGCACCAGCTGGACCGTATCAGCTTGTCGGCGCGGCTTGAGAGCACGGGTCCTCCTGGCCCCGAATTCTTTGGCCCGCGCATCATGAACGAGCCTTCCGTGAAGGGTTTCCAGCTTGCAAGAGGCACCAAGAGCTACAATGGCAGCACCAAGCCTGAAGATTGGCTCAATGACTACGTCACCGCGGTCCATATCGCGAATGGCAACAGGAGATGGGCGGTGCGCTATGTGCCGCAGATGCTAGAGGGTCCAGCTCGTACTTGGCTCAACAACTTGCCCAAGAACAGCATTAACTGCTGGCTGGACTTCTCGGTTGCCTTCATCAGCAACTTCACGAGCACGTACAAGAGGCCGAGTAGGCCACAGCAGCTATCAGCTTGCAGGCAGCGAGAAGACGAGACAGACCGCGAGTACCTTACTCGGTGGAGCACTTTGAGGAACACCTGTGAGGGTGTGAATGAAGCACAGGCCATTACCTGGTTTGCGCAGGGTTGTCGACATGGCAGTATGCTTTGGCAGAGATTGCAGAGGGAAATGCCGAACACTCTGGCGGAGACCATCAAGATTGCGGATCAGTACGCACTCGGTGATCCTACTCAGCCGCTGATGGACTCCTCAGAGCCGAGAAGAAACTTCAACAGCAGCAAGCGCAACGAGTTCCGCAACAAGCGCCGAGTAGATACTCGGTATGATCCTGAAGAGGTGAATGCAGTGAATGTCGGAGGCGGTGGTGGCCAAAGGCAGAAACCTGCTGGAGCCTACGGGCAGAACCAGAACCAGGGCCAGGGCAACAAGAAACCGTTCCGTACCGCTCAGTCGGGTAGCGGGAACTCCGAGCAGCCGAAGAAGTTTGTCTTTGATGACATGAAGGATGGCCCATGCAGCTTTCACACTCACCATCCCTCGAGGCCTGCTAACCACACTACTCGGCAATGCGAATGGTGGGATGTGATCAAGAGTGATGGCTTGCCTCCTCCTCCTCCCCTGCCAGCCGCCAATGCTACTCTTCGGCCTACTCGCGCACCCGCAGCTCGGCCGCCAGTGTACCCGAGAAGAGAGAATGTGAACCAGGTGGCCTTAGGAGCCAACCAGAACTTCAACAACGAGAGATACCGCAACAACAGCAACAACTACAACCGCAACAACAACAACAACTATCAGGGCAACAACAACAACGGCAGCAATGGGGGCAATGGCTCCAATCAGTACCAAGAGCACCATGAGAGCTACATGATCTTCACTTCTGAGGCAGACGACAAGCAATCACAGCACATGCGGGCCATGGAGGTCAATGCAGTGATTCCTGATGTTCCTCACTACATGTATTGGTGTGACCAGGAGATCAGGTGGACCCGAGCAGATCATCCCAAGGTGATGCCCAACCCGGGTACCTATGCCTTGGTGCTGGATCCTACTTTCCTGGGTCCCGAGAAGAATGTGAGGTTCAGCAAGGTGCTAATCGACAACGGCAGCAGCATCAACATTGTGTACAAGGACACACTCGAGAAGCTAGGCCTGGCCGAGAACATGATGCTGCCCAGCAAGACCACCTTCCATGGCATCGTGCCCGGGATCTCATGCAACCCGATTGGCCGAGTGTGGATTGATGTGCTATTCGGTACCCGGGAGAACTGTCGCACAGAGCGCTTGCAGTTCGAGGTGGTGGATCATCAGAGCCCCTATCATGCTCTACTTGGCAGGCCAGCTCTGAGCAAGTTCATGGCCTCTACACATGTGGCTTATCTGAAGATGAAGATCCCTGGCCCCAATGGCATCATCACCATCTCGGGAGATTACAAGAAGTCCATGGAGTGTGCCTCTGCTAGCTCCCAGCTGGCGGAATCGATGGTGATTGCTGCCGAGAAGAAGAAGATGTACGAGGTGGTGGCCATGGCTCAGTCCGCACAAGCTGGCGCACAAGGTGTGCCGAGTACCCAGCATGGTACTGCCTTCCAAGCTGCCAAGGAGACCAAGACAGTCCAGGTCGACCCCGAGTTCCCCGACCGCGTAGCCATCATTGGTTCCGGGTTGGCGGAGAAATAGGAAAGCGCGCTCATCCACTTCCTCCATGAGAATCGGGATGTATTCGCCTGGACTAATGAAGATCTACCAGGAGTCCCGAGGGAGTTGGTTGAGCACTCTTTGCATGTGCGTCCTGACGCCAAGCCAGTGAAGCAGGCTATGCGCCGTTTCGGAGATGAGAGAAGGAAGGCCATCGGTGATCAGATCACCAAGCTGCTGATAAGTAACTTCATCATGGAGGTGCTGCACCCGGATTGGTTAGCCAACCCGGTTATGGTCGAGAAGAAGAAGGAGGGTCCCAAGGCTTCCACCGCATGGCGCATGTGCGTCGACTACACCGACTTGAACAAGGCATGCCCCAAGGATCCTTTCCCGCTACCCCGCATCGATCAGGTGATCGATTCCACTGCTGGTTGTGAACTGTTGTCTTTCATAGATGCCTACTCTGGTTTTCACCAGATTGCACTCAACCCTGCTGATCAAATAAAGACTGCTTTCATTACCCCGTACGGGGCTTATTGCTATCGTGTCATGTGTTTTGGCTTGAGGAATGCGGGTGCAACCTATCAGAGATGCATGCAGAAATGCTTGCACGACCAGCTCGGCAAGAATGTGCAGGTGTACGTAGATGACATTGTCATCAAAACGAATAAAACACATACTCTGCTTGCCGACCTGGAGGAAACCTTTGCTAACCTACGCAAGTACAAAATGAAACTGAATCCGAGTAAGTGCACCTTTGGTGTACCGGCTGGAAAGCTACTCGGTTTTCTAGTTTCTATTCGGGGCATTGAAGCCAATCCTTCTAAGATAAAAGCTATTGAGAGCATGTCTTTACCGAGATCACTGAAAGATGTGCAGAAGTTCACAGGTTGTTTGGCGTCTCTGAGCCGTTTTCTGGGCCGAATGGGCAAGAAGGCCCTGCCTCTATATCAGCTGATGAAGAAAAGTGACAAGTTTGTCTGGACTCCGCAAGCGGACGTGGCATTCAATGAGCTGAAAGCAATGCTGGCTAGCGCTCCCGTCTTGGCTAGTCCGCTACCCAAGGAGCCTATGCTGTTGTACATTGCTGCGACTAACCGAGTAGTCAGCGTGGTGATAGTGGTGGAGCGAGAAGAAGAAGGCAAGAGTGTGCAGCGCCCAGTCTATTATCTCAGTGAAGTGTTGTCCAGCTCCAAGCAGAACTATCCGCACTACCAGAAGATGACATATGGTGTGTACCTGGGCGCCAGGAAGCTGAAACATTATTTCCAGGAGCACCCCATCACTGTCGTGAGCTCTGCTCCCATCTCGGATATCATGGGCAACAAGGAGGCGAGTGGCAGAGTAGCCAAGTGGGCAATCGAGCTAGCAGCATATGCTCCCGCGTATACGAGAAGAGAAGCCATCAAGTCTCAGGTCCTGGCGGAGTTTCTTGTGGACTGGGCCGAGATGCAGTATGAACCTCCTGCTCCAGTTTCCAATTACTGGAAAATGCACTTTGATGGCTCAAAGGTGAAAGAAGGCCTTGGCGCTGGTGTTGTGCTTACGTCACCCAAGCGAGATCAGCTCAAGTATGTGCTGCAGATTCATTTCAAGGCGTCCAACAATGTAGCCGAGTACGAGGCAGTGGTGCATGGTTTGCGAGTAGCAAAGGAGGTTGGTGTGCAGCGCATTATATGCTATGGCGATTCAGATCTAGTGGTGCAGCAAGTCTCAGGTACCTGGGATGCTTTGGATGCCAACATGGCATCGTATCGTTTCCTGGTGCAGTCTATGACTGGTTTCTTCGAGGGTTGTGAGTTCCAACACATTCACCGAGCAGAGAACGAAGCAGCAGACGAGCTATCCAAGTTGGGATCTTCTCGGCAGTCCATCCCGGCAGGGATCGCCTTGGAGCATTTGAGGAAACCATCCATCAAGCCCTCTCCCAACTCGGAGTCTATATTTGTCCCTTCTCTGCCAAGTGAAGAATCTGACCCAATGGAGATTGACTGGGAGAGTGCTGCAGGGAACCCGGGGACTGTCGTCCTCTACTCGGGGACTGCCACTCCCTACTCGGGGACTGCCACTCCCTACTCGGGGACTGCCACTCCTTACTCGGGGACTGGCACTCCCTACTCGGGGACTGCCACTCCTTACTCGGGGACTGCCACTCCTTACTCGGGGACTGCCACTCCTTACTCGGGGACTGCCACTCCTTACTCGGGGACTGCCACTCCTTACTCGGGGACTGCCACTCCTTACTCGGGGACTGCCGCCCTCAACCCAGAGGCTGTCGCATTTATTGAAGAAGTTCTCGCCAATCGATCTGGGCTGCAAAGAAGCGCTCCTGCTCCTCCTGTGCAACCGCAAGAGCCCGTCCCAATGGAACTGGACGAACCAGTGTTTCCCATACGGGAGACACCGAGTTGGGCTATGCCCATATTATCCTTCCTACGGGACGGCACACTACCTGAAGATGAGGTGACTGCGAGGCAGATTCAGAGAAGGTCCAAGGGCTACACCATAGTCAGAGATGTGCTGCACAAGAGAAGTGCCACTGGCGTGCTGCAATGTTGTGTGGGCCCAGAAGAGGGAGAAGAAATTCTGGTGGAGATACACCAAGGAGAATGCGGGCACCACGCCTCTTCTCGGGCATTGGTCAAGAAAGCTTTTCGGCATGGCTTCTACTGGCTCACTGCACTGCAGCAAGCTGAAGATATTGTGAGGAAGTGCAATGGCTGCCAGATGTTCGCAAGTAAGATTCACATGCCCGCTTCCGAGTTGAAGACAATTCCTATCACATGGCCGTTTGCTGTTTGGTGCTTGGATATGGTTGGCCCCTTCAAGCCGGCTAAAGGCAATATGACACATATCTTGGTCATGGTGGACAAGTTCACTAAGTGGATTGAAGTGAAGCCTATTCGGAAATGCGATGGGGTCACAGCTGTGAAATTCGTGAAGGATGTGATCATGAGATATGGCTACCCGCACAGTATCATCACCGACAACGGCACCAACTTTGCAGAGGGGGCAATGGTGCGATTCTGCAGAGATAAGCATATCCGACTAGACGTTGCGTCAGTCGCGCACCCTGCCTCCAATGGGCAAGTTGAGAGAGCAAATGGAATGGTACTGGCAGGCATAAAGCCAAGGCTAATTGAGCCATTGCTGAAAACACCTGGGTGTTGGCTAGAAGAGTTGCCAGCGGTGTTGTGGAGTCTAAGGACTACCCCTAACCGGTCAACCGGCTACACGCCATTCTTCTTGGTATACGGGGCTGAGGCCGTGTTGCCAATAGACTTAGAGCATGACTCCCCCCGAGTAGCCCTCTACACTGAGGTGGAGGCGAGAGAAGCTCGAGAAGACGACGTTGACCTGCTTGAAGAAGCAAGAGAGCTGGCTCTGTCACGTTCGGCTATCTACCAGCAAAACCTGCGGCGTTATCATAGCCGAAAGGTGAACCCAAGGGTTTTCCGAGAAGGAGACATGGTCCTTAGGCTTGTGCAGCGCACGGCCGGGATGCACAAGTTGTCTCCTCCATGGGAAGGGCCTTTCATTGTGAGCAAAGCGCTGCACAATGATGCGTACTACCTTGTATATGTGCGCCCATCACAGGCGAACAGGGCAGATAAAGCTGGAGAGGAAACCAAGCGCCCTTGGAATGTAGCTCTACTCCGACGTTTTCATTCGTGAGCAAAGATGTGTATGTACCCTCTTATCCGAGTTGAAATTCTACTCTGCAATCTGAAATTGTTCTCGGGGACTGCCCTCGTCCAAAATTGTTCTAAGTGTTTTTACTCGGCTTTACTGTTTGTCTACTCGGTTGCTTCACTTCGAAACTCATAAGCGCATTGAGTACTGTGTCTAAACCTACATGCCAACTCTTCGACTCTGCTGCTGTCCGAAACCCGGCTTCATGGCAAGCAAGAGAACAAGCAAAAGGTCAATGAGCACACGAAAATCGCTAAGGAAGAAAAAGTGCAGGAACCGAGTAGAGTGTTTTGTTACTTTTGTTCTCGGTTTTGTCTTCTCGGCTAAGTGGTGGGCTGCGTTACTATGATTGTTTCTAAGTGGCTAAATATTTGCAGCTCTACTCTTTGATTCTTGTGACTCGAATACCAAAAAAGCAACAAGTTGCGGGTAGAGCAGAGATGAAAAGTAGGGTGAATAAGAAATGCAACTCGGGGACTCGCATGGAAACGCAACTCGGCATTGAGCCAGCGTTGCTCAAATTGATTAATTTCGAAATAAACAAAGAGGGGATAAAAACTGCGTAGCAAGCATAAATAAGTCTGATACATATGCTCCCGGCATCCCGGGGATCTGATAAATGTTCAAGTAAAAAGTGTGCAGGTAAAATCATGTGGAGGAGGAAATGTTGTCGGCGCTGGCATTGGCTGCTGCGTCTTCTGTGGTGGTCCTGGTTGCCTCTGCCTCCGAGTTGGTGGCGGTTCTCCTTGCGGGTTCTTCGTCGGCGCTGGCATGGGTAGCATCCGCCTCCGACTGGACGGTGGCGGACTCTTCCATCTCGGTGTCACGCTCGGAAGTAGCCGTGGCAACCGAGATAGGCCCTGCAGCAGAAGAAGAGCCAGAGGCTTGGCCAGGGGGGCGGATCGTGTCGTCAAGAGCGGCTCCTGAAGAGGTGCCGAAGTCGAGTGGGGCGGTGTCGATGTGCTCGGCCTCCTCATCGCTACTCGCGACGGCCGTGGCCTTCCCCTTCCCGGCCTTGCTCCTGGGTGAATCGAAGAAACCCGACTCCTGATCAGAGTCTGTCTCCTCATCATCTTCCTCGTCCTCCTCCACCTCGGTGTCGGGCTCGGGGAGGCCGTCGATGTAGATCTCCGTCTCAGCGCACTCCGCCACTTCATACGCGATCAATTTGCGCGCGGCTACGCAGTCGGGGTCTGTCTCCCACTTGGAGTTGTCGCGCTTCCCGCGGATGAGTTGCATGTTAAGATTTTCGTACCAGGAGGCGATGCAAAGAAGCATCAAGTCCGCGCCTGCCCGAGCTCCAGAAGCACGCCACTTCTTCAACTCGGCCTTCACATTCTGTAGCTTGAGTGCGAGGCCCCGGATGGTTGTTGGCTCAGGATCCTCAGGCCAGAAGAGCTTGTGAAGCTCAAAGCCCACGCGCACGAGGTCAGTACCAACGCCGGCTAGGCGTTCGAACTGGCCTCGCATCACCAGCATGCTGTCTTCAATTTCGGCCCTGGTGTCCTCTGGCTCGCCATTCGCAGCACGTGCTGCTTGGGCCTTGGCCAGAGCGGGCACACAGGAAGAAATAATGGCAGGAAAGATCTCTGGGAAAACAAGTAAGAAATTCAGAATCAGAGAAGAAAAGAACCGGGTAGAGGAAGAACCGAGAAGAAATTCGACCGAGAAGAGAAAGATGCAGAGAAGAGAAAGCTTACTCTTAAGCTCGATGCGCAGCGCCTGCAGCTGGGTTTTCCAGGATTTTTCATTGGATATGTGCTTCTCCTGGATCCGACGCAGAGTATCCAATTGAGTGCAGTACCCAGCATTGGCCTTTCTCAGCGTTTCGCGCTCCTGCTCGAGGGCCTTTATCTTGGCATTAAGGGTTGTCTCGGCTTTTGCCTTCGCGGCGATGGCTCTGTCCCTCTCGTCACCAAGCTTGACAGCATCCTGGAGTGCCTCCCGCAGTTGGATTTGCAGCGTCTCCATCTCGGTAGTGTGTGTGCTTTGCAGAGCTGCAGACTGGCTTATTAGTCGCACCTCCACTTCTTCAGGTTTCACGCAGTCTTGGTGCTCTTCAACGAACAATTTATGATCTTCTGCGGAGAGACAGACAAGGTTAGCAGAGAAGCAGAGAAGAAACAGAAACAAGCATGATGCCGAGTAGACGGCTACTCACCTTCTAATTTCTTGATGGTGGTTTCGGCGTTCTCCACAAACGCACGGCACTTCTCGTGCTCCTCAGCTAAGTTCTTCAGGTTCTCTGCAGAATAGGAAAGGTTAGCGCAAAAGAAAGCAGACGCGGGCGTAAGCAAGAAACGCAGTAACCGCATAGCCAAAAGCGTACCTTTCACTTCAGCCAGCTGCTGAGTGCTATCGCTGGCATTCTTGCTCGCTGCCTCCGCAGCTGCCTTTTCCTTCTCCAATGCAGCGATTCGCCTTCTAGCGATAGAATGGTTCCAGAGAAGCACGCGGTATAAGTTGGTCCGCTTCAGGACGCTATCCTGAGAAGCGAGAAGAAAACAAGTTAGACGGAGCAGAAAAGATTCCACCCGAGTAGGAGGCTACTCGGAGAGTATCCCCCTACTCGGCCAGAATCTCGGGGACTGGGTGATGGTAAAGAAGATTGAAGGCGAATAGAAGAGAAGAAAAATTCAACTCAGAGAAGGACAAGTGAAACTTACTTCATAAGCTTGCTCGATGTCCTCGGCGTTCTTGCGGTGCAGGAACATCTTGGCGGCGAGAGTGGCAGTCTCGGTGGAGACAGTCATGGGTTTGTAGCCCAAATCCACTTTGTTCCACTCAACGCGCATGTGGTCGATTGCGCCCAACCCAAGGCCGTGCCAGTTGTCCGTGCCGAGAACCTTGCTGTCCCACTTGGCGTCGATGAAGCCAATGGTGTCAAGTACCTGCTCAAGGCTCCGTGACGTTATAGCTGGATCCTGGACTCCCCGAGAAGCAATAGTAACGGACTTATTCTGGTTTGGAGCCGGGGGAGGGGAGTTCACAGCTACGGCTTTCCTTCCCTTATGAAGGGCAAGTTGTTTATCCTGGGGAGAGAAGCCGATCTGGTTTTGGTGACTGACCTGCACCATGTAGTCCGGGAAGCAGGGCTGGCCAGCAGCTCGAGCGTCAGCAGAAATAGCGGCGGCAACAGGGCCGGAGTCGCGGATCACCAGTGCTCCACCCGAGGCTGGCGGCGGCATTTGATTCTGGTCTCTGGCCTGTTTCTTCGCCTTCTCC
Organism: Alopecurus myosuroides; assembly: GCA_028641055.1. Lineage (NCBI taxonomy): Eukaryota > Viridiplantae > Streptophyta > Magnoliopsida > Poales > Poaceae > Alopecurus > Alopecurus myosuroides. The sequence goes on along the minus strand of CM054063.1, from coordinate 197,360,142 downwards.
TTTTCGGCTCTCTGCTTCTCGGGATCTTCGAGCTTCTTTCCCTCAGCTCTCGACTTCGCCTTCTCGGCGGCTTCCTTCTCGGCTGCCTCTTTCTCAGCCTCGGTCTTCTCGGCAGCTTCTTTCTCGGCTGCTCTTCTGTCAACTTCATCCTTCAGAGCATCCAGGGCCTGTTGCCTGGTTACTCGCACGGCAGGAGGGCTGGCTGCGTCCTTGGTCTGCGACGCCGAGGAGGGATTTGGCGGTGTGGTGCCTTGAACAATTGGAGGCGCCACGGACCCATCGCCTTGCGCAGCATCTGGCTGGGCGCTACTCGGTGTGGCGCCTGACGGCGCATCGCTCAGTGGGTAGGCGTCCGCCATGGTGGCATCCGTGGTGGTGGCGTCCTCTACCCGCTGCTCGGCAGCGGGATTCTCTTGTGCGGCAGCCCTTGTGCTGGGCTGCTCTTGCTCTGCTTCTGGCCGCTCGTGGGCGGAGTTGTCTTGCATCTCTTGATCTTGGTTCTCCTCGGCATGGCTAGCCGGAGGAGAAGGGGGTCTCTCATGGTGTGCAGCAGTGTCCTGTGCTGCTGACTCTGACTCTGCTCCTTGAGCATCCGTGGTCTGTGCATTGGCAGCAGCAGCGTTGGCGGTGTCGTCCTCCTCATCGTCGAGATTGATCAGAGGTACTGGTGGCTTATTGGCCTGGTCGGGCGCGAGAACGGCATTCGCGTCCATGGGAGGTCTGCCGAGAAAGAAAGAATCAGAAATTAGAAGGAGATTGGGGAAAACAGCACAGCGCGAGAGGAGAGACGACCGAGAAGAAAACTTACGCAGTGGTGGAAGGTAGCTTTCGCCTCGGTTTCTTCGCGACCGCCTTGGTCGGCTTCTTCTTCTCGGCTGGCCTCTTCTTCTTAGCTGGAGGCTCTTGGGCGTCACTGCCAGTCCGCTTGCGGGTGTTGGGGGCTGCGACGGATAGAGGTTTGACGACAAGGACCGCATCGTCCTTGCCCTCGTCATCGTCCTCGTCCTCGTTCTCGTCAGCAGCTTCATCTGCGGGTTCGAGAAAAGAAAAGAAGAAAATTAGGAGCAGCAAGCAAGGGATTGACGCTTCTCGCGAGCAAGCAAAGTGAGTACGTTGTTACCTTCGAATTCGTCTTCAGACCAATCGCGAAGAGACGGTTCGGCCTCGCGTTTCTCCGTCGTTGGGAAGCGAGGGAGATTGATCTGATCCGCGGCATCGAAGGAGGGCACATCGTCCTCCTCGCGATCGGCAGAGAAGTTGCCATCGAAGCGCTCGCAGCTTTCAATTTTCTGGCGAGTAAGGATCTGAAAAACAGAGAAGGGTCATAGATTAGCCGAGTATCAGGAAGGAATTCTACTCGGATAGGCGTGCAGACACAAAGCACACTAAGCCTAGGCAGCTCACTAATTGTTTCTACCCGGGTAGGCGTGCAAACGCAAAGCATACGAGGCCTAAGCATGATTGCTGAATATCCTACACGGAAAGGCGTGCAGGCACAAAGCACACAAAGCCTAAGGGTTGTTCCCGAGTAGGCTACCCGACAAGGTGTGCAAGAACAAAGCACATTAAGCCTAGGCATTTCGGCTAAAAATCCTACTCGGTGCAGAAGACAATGGCTACTCGCGGCAAGAAGAAGAATCATCTACTCGGAAAGCATAAGCAAGAACAGAGTAAGGAGAACGTACCCGTTCAATCGGCTTCGTACGGCTATACGGGACGAACCCGTACTGCCAACTGTCGCTGAGGCTCGTCATCAAGATGGCCCTTGCGTGCCCGGGAACATCAATATTGTCGATCTCGATGGTTGTCGTCCTGGTGCAGTCGCGGGGGCCTCCCATGTAGCACATGAGATGGCAGCGCTCTTGCAGAGGCAGCACTCGGCGCTGGATCCAGCAAGCCACCGGATCATCATTCTTGAGGCCTTGCTCTATCAGCCAGCCAATCCTCTTCTCTATCTCGATGGCGATGTCGTCATTGGAGGGCTTCTCCTTCCAGTTCTTCCCGGTGGGAGCACGGAGGCTCCAGGCGGGAAGGTTGATCCTGTCATTTACCTGGGCTCCCTCGGTGGCGGGGATGTTCTTGACATAGAAGAACGTCTTCTACCACATTCGGACAGAGTCCAACCCCTTGACACGGGGATGGTTCGTCCCGGTCCGCTGCACCATCATGGCGCAGCCGGTGTCGGTGGCGCGGCCGACGCCCGCGGTGTCCTTCTTCCCGGTGGTCTGCTGGCGGAGGTGGAAGTACCTCAGCCAGGTGTCCGTCGTCGGGTGGATGCCGAGGAAGGCCTCGCACACCACGGCGTGGTAGGCGAGGAAGACGACGGCATTGGGCGGCAGATGATGCATCTGCAGGCCGAAGTGGTCAAGGAACTTACGGAGGAACTCGGAGGCCGGCAGTCCGAAGCCGCGCTCGAAGTGCGACATGAACACGACGCGCTCACCCTCCCGCGGGGTTGGCACGACTTCATCGTCAGGCGCCCGGCACTCCACGCCGGGAGGAATTCTCCTGGTATTCACGAGCCAGGCGAAATCTTCACTGGTGACGATTGAGCCCGCCCAGCCGGCTTTAGCCATCGTTGCAAGTAGGAGGAGTGGAAGAAATTGGACGGAGTTGGTTGGGCGAATTGAGTCCGCGGCGGCGCGAAAGCTTGCGCGGCGGCGGAGAGCTCGGTGGCGGAGGAAAGCAGAGGACGAAAGAGGAATAGTGCAAGGGAAGGGGAAAAGGAAGTTACCGGCGGGGGTATTTATACCCTCTCCGCGGGTTTACCGTTACCATCGGCGTAGTGGGATCAATCGTGGCCATGATGGCTGTGTGGTGGGGCCTGTGGCCGGATAGAAACGCACGCAAGCGCGGAACGCGCGCGTAACGGCCACAGTGGATCCCACGGCCAAATCGTGGCCTATTATTACGATTGATGGGACATAACGAGCCGGTGGGCCCGCCCCGTGAAAACTGGGCGCGTGGCACGATGTGTCGTGGGCAGCGAAACGACAGGGTCGTGGATGCTAGACACGCGTCCGGCTGCGGCACGGACGGCTGGATGGTGCTCTGCGCCGCAACGGTTCAATTCAAGAAAATTCTCTAAGTCTTTTTACTCGGTTACAGAGTAGAAAGCAAATGCTACTCGGAAGACAAGAGACAGAAGATACTTATCAGAGTGCTACTCGGAGGCCGTTTACTCGGCATCTTGAGGTTCAAGGGCTAAGAGGCAAAGATTGATTTTAAGCTGGCAGAGCCTAGTGAACGAGTTCGCAAGACTCAACCAGCTTCGGGGACTGCTGTCGGGGGGTTACCCCCGAGTAGGGTAAAGGCAAAGGGTAAAGGCGCCTTACAGAAGAGAGGCTTGGTCGAGTAGCCGACTACCTGGTACTCGCTACCCGGTCGACTGCTACTCGGTCTCACCTCAAGATGACCAGAGGGAAGAATCATTCAAGTTCTCTACGTTCGAGTAGAAGAGTTGGCCCGAGTACAATTGGCGGGAACAATTGGCGGGAACCTACTCGGGCCAGAAAGTCAAAGGAGCCGTTCTGACACAGGATCCCGCGTATCCTGGGTCCGTACTTGGCAGCATTCGAACTACTGTTCATCTGGGACCGGCCTGCCTGACAGTGACAGCATGGAAGCAGGCCGTGGCAGGATAAGGGGGGCCTACTCTGTGCTTAGGTACAGTGATACCAGTCTGTCCCCTAGTTTTGCCCAACGACTTTCCAGATGAAGCCAAGGTTAGGAACCAAAGCTGTCAGCGGGAACCCGGAAGAAGGACGATGTGCACACTATGTCGACACTTGTCCATATTTGGACGTATCCGGCTGGGCACCAGGTATATAAGGTGCCCCGCCGCCTCCTGCGTGAGGATCGAACACATCGCATACTGGATCGCGCACAAACCCTAGAAACCCTAAGTTCTTGACCTAGCTCCACTCGGAGAGAGGAGAGTGGCTACTCGGTAACGATACCCTTTGTACTGTGGCTACTCGGAGAAGCATCATAATACATACAGAGAGGCAGGAGTAGGGGTTTTACCTCCTCACGAGGGCCCTGAACCTGGGTAGATCGTGTTGTTTGTAGTGTGTTGTTCTTACCTCACGCGGCTACTTGTCGCATGATCCCTCCCCGAGCACCTCCAGCGTCCTTCGTCCCCACATCTTTAGCCATCCCATGGCATCTGCCGTGACACCACCACGACATCTTGAGTCACCAACACAATCCTCAAAGTTGGCTTATTGGAGGAGTTCTTCTTGAAGAAATGCTTCTTGTGAGTGAGCTTTGACTTGTGCTTGAGTGTAACATCCCAAGTATGAAAATCACCTTTAGAATGTTTTGCTTCTTGTTTATTTTTGTTTTGCATCATGACATCATCATTGCATTTGTTTTGGCATTTTTTTTCCAATTGTTTTCATCTGTTTTCCCAAGTGAAATTCAAACAATATTCAAATGTTTTGTTTCATACTTGCTCTGTTACAATTTTCCAAATAAAAAGTTCAATCAAAACATCAATTGTTTCCATTAAACTTTAAGGTTCAAACTATCAAATGGTTCCTTTTAGTAATTCACTTAATTCAAATTTTATTCAAATTCAATTACAAACAGCAAACATTTTTGAAATTATGAAACTTAAAAAACAAATCAATCACTTGTTTCAAGTAAACTTGAATTTAAAACTTTTAAGTTGCTTGAGTCAAATTATTCAATTAATATTAATTTCATTCAAATTTCAAACAAATTGCAAACAGCACTTAAATTCAAATCATTTGGTAAAACAAAAGTTGCACTTTGTGCTGTTACAATAAATAAGCAATATAAATTTTTCTAACCCTAAACCCTATGCTTTTCTTCCTATTCTTATTTCTGCAAAAAAAAAACAGAAAGAAAAAAATAGAAAAGAGAGGGGTGGGGCAGGCAGTGGGCAGGCCCAGCCCACCACACCGGCCCGGTACCTCTCTCCCTTGTCTTCCTCCTGTACGGCGCGCCATCGGACGCATCCACGTCGACAGCAGCGGAGCAGGAACGGCCACGGCGCGGTCACCTCCCCCTATAAACCTACCCCCGAGCTCTCCTCCTCTGCCCTAGCCCTCCTCTCTCTCTCCCTCGCCGCCGCCGCCATGATTTCCCCTCTTTCCACCTCTGCTTCCACCTCCACCTCTGAACCCCGAGCGCCGCCGCTCTGAACTTCCAACGATCGCCGTCGTCCTAGCCATCCTCGCCGCAGTACGAGAGCGGGAATCAGATCCCCGTGGCTCCCTCATCCTCTCCGACACCTCCATGGGGGCTGGGAACGCCTGTAGCGCCGCCGCCATCCTCGTCGCTGCCTCTGTCGCCGGCGACGTCCTCCCCGAGCCTCTGCTTCCTCTACTTCGAGGGTGAGCACCACCCCTTCCCTCTCCCTCCTCTCTGCATCACGCCGCAAGCACGAGCACCAGCGCATCCACGGCAACACGAGCAGCAGCGCAGCGCGGCGAGCACGCAGTCATCGCCGGCGTCCACCTTGCTGCCACTGTCGAAAAAGTTCAGAAAACGAACCTGCAAATTTCAGTTAGCGCGTATCTGAACCTTAACCTCACTGCGCATCCTTACCAGACAAGCGAACGCATCCACCGCAGTGGCAGCGCAGCAGCGCGCGCGCACGGGAGGCCAGGGTTCGATCCCTGCCTCCCGCAGAATAAATTCCCCACCTTTTTGCATTGCCACGCTGGCTGGCAGGCCCACCAGCCAGCGGCAGTGAGCGCCACGTGAGCACCACGGAGGCCAAGGCCCACTGGCAGTGGCCTATGCTAGGTCACTGCACGGTGTAAAATGTTTTCTGTCCAGTTTTCCTTTTAAATTTAAGTCCTTTATTTTACAAATTAGTCCCTGATTTTAAATTGCAAATAACTTTTAAATTCCAAATCCAAATAATACAATTGAAGTATGTTTACTTAACCAAATTTAATTCTCTATCTGATTACAGCATTTGTTTTATGTTTTGAACATTTCAAATTGTTTCAAATTTCAAATTCAAACAACTCCTTTTAAATTTGGTTAATTTCATAACTAATTCAAACTTAATTCAAATAACACAAATAAAATATGTTTTCCATGCCAATTTGAACTACCTTATCAAATATAAACTTTAATTTCTGTTTTGAATAATTAAAATTGGTTAAATAATTTAAACCTTGTTTAAATCATTTAAATTTGCTAAATTCATAACTTGCTCAAATTAAATTATTTTTGAACATATAAAATATGTTTTCAAAATAGAAAAGTATAAACTTTTCAAATATGAATTTGAATTAATGTCATGAACAAATAAAAATTCAAATAAATTCATACTTGAACTTAATTCATTTAAATCTTGTTTAACTTGTTTAATTCATAATTAATTCATCTTAACTCCTTTTTCAATAATTTAAACATGTATTCCACCTAAAATTTTGTGTATTTTCCAAATATGAACTTTGTTACCTATTTTGGACAATTTAAATTGGTGAAAACAACAAATACTTGTGTAACACCTTTAAGAAACCAAAATTTCATAACTTAATAAATAAAATTCCAAACTTGGTAAACCTTATTTCAAATTGATTCTATTGATGTTTTCTTTTGTTTTCCTCATCCATGCATCATGCTAATTCACTTACACATGATGATTAGTTGTAGAACAATTATTTCAACCTTAACTCATGGGCTTTCCATATGCAATCCAAATTGCATATGGGCCCATTTAATTATGTTATGTTACCATGTCAACTAGTTTATTTTGAGGCATCAATTAAATGGTCATGCATCATCCCATGATTGTGCATTATGCCATGTTATTGATTGTTTGTCTCTCTGCGTTGTTTGTTTGCTTCTTCTCGAATAGACGACAACGTTGAGACAGACGAGCTTTACGACACCCCTTCTGAGGATCTAGCTCAGTACCAGGCTGCTGAGTTTGCAGGCAAGTATTCACTCACATGAACTATTGTGTTCCTTTCCACATTGGATACCGATACTTTCCGTTGTCTTTTCTGCTAGCCTTATGAATCGTTGCTTCTGTTCTGAACCTATCACATGTTATCCTTTAACCCTGATACAGCCTGACCTCCACACCTATAACCCCATTGCTTGTTGCCCGTGTCTTACTAGCATGCTTAGGGTTTTTTCTGCTCGAGTCTGTTGCCCGTTACTTTCTGTTACCATATTACTTATGTTCTGGGGCTCAATGTTTAAACAATCAAACTGTTAATATTTGAGGTAATGCTAATTTGATGATAAGGCACCGGCAGGAGGCCCGGCGTGGTTTTGAGGCCTGCTAGTGTCGACCCTAATTAGGAAAAGGGTCTTGTCTACTGATCCATGATGAGCGCACTATCCGCATGTGGGAAGCGTGCATGGGCGCCCCCCTCAATTTGATTCGATTCGCATCTCGTCCAAATCGCCTCATTTAGTTCGGGTTTTCCATTTGCCGCATGCATATGTATTTGCGAACCCAGGCCAGGGTAGAACTTTTGTAGTCGGCATTTAGGGAGACACGTTCTTAGAGTGCTATGAGGGTCCCCTTTTCTTCGTGGGGCTTGATTAGCCGTGCGCTCAACTGCACGGGGTTCTTTGGGCTTGATGCGAAGAAGAGTTGAGTTGTGTTGAGTGCCCCGCTTGGTGGAAGGCATTCCATCTAGCGGGTTATTCTTACGTGTACGGCCAAATTGGTGCACCCCTGCATGGTAAATCTTCTCGAGAAGCCGTGTTTTCCGCGGTTATGGATGACTTGGTGAAAGTACTGGCTAACAAGTACTCAGAACAACTTACACCTAACTAATGATAACTTGACTAGTAATAGTCTTATTGACACAATAACTTGAACCATCACTAATCCAACTGTGTGAGTTATCCTCGGATTGCTTCTTTGGATAAGGGCGGGATCCAGGATGGGTTTGTTTGGAGTTAGAAGTAGTTGGTTCCGATACGCTATCTTATCTCCTTTCTGTTAGCCGGAAGTTGTAGCATGTTTCTGTAGTTGGTTAGATCAGCCCGCTGCAGCATCTTTTGTATCACCCTTTCTTCCGTTGAACCCAAAGCATCTGTGCTTGATGTTGTTGGGTACACTTTGGTGAACTGTGATTCTTGCTTGCCAGTACGTTTATGTACTGGCCCCTTTGGGGCTGTGGTTTCCGCAGACTACGCTTACGAGGATCCCAGTGATGGCTACTACGTGGAGTATGACGAGGCTGCTGACGAGTAGATAGCGGACCCGGGCAGGATCCGAGACATCGTGGATGGGCTCCGTCTTTTCGTTTCCGGCCTCTTAGGCCTATTTGGATCTTGTCTGTACTCAGACACTTTGGATGCTTCCGCTGTGTTGTAATGATGATATGTTGGGACATGTGTCCTCTGGATGATTGTATTTGCTATCTCTGCTCTAGTGAGAGCTATTTGCAACTTATTTCAATCTTTTGTGTCTTAGAGATCTGTTGTGATATCCATTGTTCAAATGCCGTTGACGTACCATGTGTGTATGTTATGAAGTACGTCAACGGAAGTATCTGGATTTCTATGGGATGGTTTGCGCAGACGATGAATAGTAGAGAATGGTTGTCACACGTTTACGTGTTGGCCTACTCATATTGAGATGCGGGTGCCGTTATGCCCCGTAAGCCATTTATCTACTGTTTAACGGACTGTGAGTATCCCCTAGAAGTCCGGGTGCGACAAATGGTATCAGAGTCTGTCTGCCTGTAGGATCCCTTTTACTGGTCGCAGTTGAGTCTAGAAACTATTTTGTAGCTATATAGGAAAAATGAAACGTGAGAGTAGAAATTATGTTCTTTTTCTTCTTTCCCCACCCACCCTCCCTTTTCTGGTAAGGAAGTGCAACGTTGCTTTCTCTTCTCATCTAAACTTTCAAGTTAGGGTTTCACGAATCCTGGTTTCTCTGGGATAGTTATATCTACTAGACCATAGGAATGGAGGTGGTTGTGACATGATTTATCATGTTGCCTACTCACGATTGAGAACGGAGGCGTGTAAGCCCCGGAAGTAGATCCTCTATTCCTTAAGCAGTAGATATTGATCCTTTAGAAGCCCGGATGGGTTTTCCGTAGTACCTCGGGAGTTTTTGGTCTCGTGTTTCCCCAATGTTGCTTCGATATCCTGTTCTTCTCAACGTCCTTTTCGTCCGTTGAAACCTTGTTGTTGCTTTCCACTTCAGTTCTTCTACCGGCGTCTAATCAAAACTTCCCCAATCATCTGCAGATGGATCTCAGGTTCTACCCGCAGGTGGTTCGTATGACTCGTTGCGAGAGCACTGCGGTTATCCGGAGATGCTGAGAGACATGGTCACTTATCTGGGGTTCCGTTGGGCACCAGAGTACCCGGTCTACGAGCAGCAGCGAGAGTTTGACCAGAACTACTACCAGGCTATTGTCTACATTCTGTCAGATGATGGCATGAGCGTTGTCCACCGCTACGAGGCAGTAGGTTCCACCGTGGATATGGCTGTGCAGCAGGCAGCTTATGTGAGTCTCACCGTCCTTCGTGCTGACTACTGGGGATTTGACGATTCTATCTATCGCCACATCCCCCGTGGTTACATCACTTCGGAGGGATCTCACTTCACTCTCTATGACAACCTGGATGTTTATGAGCATGATAACTCCAGGCTGCACACCACCGCTCAGTTTGTGAGGCACAGTGACGCACTTGCCAACACACTATCTCAGGAGTTGGTTTCAGTCAGAGAGCAGCTCTACCTTGCTTTGACTCGTCTGGCGACTTACACCACAGACTTTGTTGGAGATGAGCGCTTTGCACGTTTCGATCAGCCAATGGGTCGTCGTCTGCCAGATGCTGGAGGTTACGAGCCGATCAGAGGTCCACTCCTTAACCTCGGTGCTGGTTACACTGGGATTCCACGCTTTGGAGCACAGGGAGTCGACGCTATGTACTTCACCACACCTAGAGTCGCTCTCAGACCACGTCAGATCTACGTGGATCGTCGTTCCACCTACTTTCGTGGGCGTGCTCCTCACCGTACCTCTCGTCGTACTACTCACCGCCGTCCTGCGTGATGAGCATGGGAGTACCGATGTATCTGTTCTTAGCTATGTTTAGTTATCCTTTGGCATTCGAACCATTTGTGGTGTGTTGGATATTCTGATGTATTTGAACATGTGATGATGTACCTGTTGGTTATCTATTCATGCGTCGGAATAATCTCTTTTTCGGTTGCCAAGTTTATCCTTTTCTATTGTTGTGCTAAAATGCATTTCCGTTCAGGATGCCGCTGTCGAATCCAATGTTCGGCAAATCCCTCGGATGAACCGGTAGGGTTTCGAGTAGAGGAACGATATACGCGCTGGTGACCTCGACGGCTAACAAGGAGAAAGATTTACCCAGGTTCGGGGCCCTCGTAGAGGTAAAACCCTTACTCCTGCTTGTCTGATCTGTATTATGACGAGATAGTCGATCTGTTTACAATGGCGATGCCCTGGTGAGGCATACGGGGTATCCCGTGTATTGCCTAGTCTAGTTGTGGCTTGTATCTTCCTCTCTCTAGATTAAATCCCTAGATTGGTTGTCCAGATTGGATTCGTCTATTCTCTCCTCCCTCCTCGCTTTATATATGCAGCCAGGAGGGGGTTACATGAGTCCTAATAGAGTACGTATAGCAGTTCTTGTCTTGACCCGCAAGTCTTGCGGGTGGGCTTCACGTGGGCCTTCTAGAATACTCCAAGGGCTCCTCTTCTTGGGCCTTAACCTTGGGCCTGAGACGGGGTGTCCTTACCCGCAGGGTCCAGGATCCATATCTTCGTCAGTAGCCCCCGAGTGTTTATTCGACTGAGAATAGTCGGGTAAGCACTCAAAGTCCGTTCATGATTTCTTCGATTGGTCATTCAATCGCCTGTTTTTTAGGGTGTATACCCTGTGCGCGAAGCGCTTCTGTACTCGAGCATCGAGTGTTAAATGTGCCTTGTGTTGGCTGTTTTCACAGAAGGATGTCGCTCAGTCGCTTGGCTCTCCAGAAAGATCAGGGCCAATTAATTGCATCTAGGGCAAAAACGGTTCTGGCCTACACAGATTTGAGACCTCCAACTCGAATCCGGCGAGGTGATCGTTGCGACGGGGCCGTGGAGGTCTTACCGAGTCGAACTTAACCTAAAGGGCTACCTGTCACATCCCAATTTTGGAATACCTGATAACACTGTTGTTTTGCTAATTGCTTGACAATTAAACTTTGATTGTGACAATTAAACTTTGATTGTATTTGTTTGAGTGCAACTAAACAAACTAATTATATAAACTTACATGGCTAAGAAATTGTAAACAAAATATTCAACATATTGTTCCAATGACCTTGGAAATATTTTCCAAAATAAATATTGATCAAAGAGTTTTCCAAAACTATCTTATGAGTCCCATACATGTTGAATATTATTCCAAGACCTAAATTAATGAAGAGGAAACACTTAATAAATTTCCATAAAGAAATATCAGAAAAAGGAGGCATTCTTAAATGCTTCACCAAAATATTATCAAATGTTTTTCCAACCTTGCAAACTTAAAAACAAAATTATTGGAGAGCATTGACTTGCTATCTCTAGTCATATAAATATTTTGGCAAAACATTATTAAAGAAAAGCCAAATGCCTTATTAAATAGAAATTCCAATATTTCTAGAAACTGAAAACTCAAACAAGTTACTTCTGGAAACTTTAATCAAATGATCTGAAATTCATACCATTGCTTCCTTATATCAAATAAGGAACACACACAAGAGGAGACCAAAAATTGAATCCATTAAAGTCCTGAAAACATGGTTTTTCTCCACAGCAACAATTGGGATTTTGAACATGTTTGTTCTACAAACTGTTTCCAAATGCCATAAAATAAATACCACATGCTCTATAGCATAAATAGGGATGAAAACCAAAAGGGCACAAGTTTTTGAATAAGTTAAGTTGCCAAAAACCCCTGTTTTCTTAACAGCACCTTTTTGAAATTGGAACAAGTTTGTTCTACTAAGTAACTCTAAATGACTTGAATTTTATACCACATAAGTAACACATTAAATAAGGAATGTGTGCCAAAAATTATCATTTTTGGAAGCTCCTAAGTAGGTTAATAAATTCAATGTCCATTTATGTCAGAATTCAAATTTGAACAATTTTGAATTATGAAGTTTATCTAATTGAGCCAATTTTCACATATGTTGTGCATCTCATCAAATAAGAATTTTGGGCAAGAGGGTTTCAATTTATGACTTTGTTTGCTTAGGAAAAACATTCATTTTTCAGTGAAGACAAGGACCTGTTTGTAAAATCGCAGGGACCTAAATTAAATCCCAGTCATCTCCTACCTCTAGCTCTCTGTAGAGAAACAGCAGCCCTAGGCCATGCCTTCGAGGGGAAGGAAACTTGGAGGTTAAAGGGGGCCCCCCATGTGCTTGTGTTCCCCATTGCCCCCCTCTCTCTCCCCTAGAGCTCACTCCCTCTCTCTCTCTCCGATTTTCCCAAGATACCAAACCCTAGCTATAGGTCACCGTCGATTTGGCCGTAGGGAAGCTCGCCGCCGGCCGCCGTGGTCCTCATCGTCTCCGCGTCGTTGTGGTGGTCCTCTCTGCCAAGGGAATCGGGCCAAGGTGCCGCGAGGAGGCCGCGCCATCCAAATCTTCCCCGAGCCCCGACGGCGCTCCGGCGAGGGATTTCCGCCGACTCGTCCTACCTCCGCCCTAGCCGAGCCCTCCCGTGCGTTCAGGGTGAGCAGCCGCATCTCCCGACCCTTTTTTCCCCTCTCCCTAAACCCCTAGAACGTGGCCGCGTCGTGGTCGCCGTCCGGCCACCGCGCGGTGTCGTCGCCGGCCGCCTTCCGGCCGTTTCCGGGAAACGAGATCGCCCCCGGTTGGTAGCCCGAGTCGAGAGCAACTCGTAGATGTGCTCGTTTTGCAAAATGGTAGTCCATAGCGCTCGTTTTTGCTCGCCGGAGTTCGTCCCGCCGGCGAACGACGTCACGCCGACGTCGTGCTCGCGTCAGCCCTTGACCCCGCGCGCAATAGAGTCAAACCGGCAGGTGGCCCTGCTCTGCCGCGTGGCTGCCCGCGTGGACAGCCTGGCCCGCGGATCAGTGACTGTTGGCTGGGATATGCCGCGGTGAGAAATGTTTTCGCCGGCCCGTTTGTTGGATCTGGCCCATGTGAGGTTATTTTTCCATTTTATTTTTGCAGAGAAATGCATGTTTACTTTTGGCTCTAAAAACCTATCTAAAAGATGTTTTTGAGCAAGACAAAATTCACAGTGCTAGATCAACTAAATCTAAACCACCTCAAAGTTGTAGATCTACATTTGAATGGATATATTTGAAATGAAAAATGATTTGGCAACAGGTACCAGAAACACCAAAATGAGCACCATTTTTATTTCACAACTCAGAATGAAGTGAGGCCAATTGCATCGGAAAGCCCTTGAAATTTCATAACTGATGAAGTTAACCTTGCTTCCAAATTCATTGTATTTTTGAAATGGCATGCAATTTGGTAAAACACCAGTGAGCACTTTGGTGATTTGTATAAATTAATTAAAGATGAATTTTGATGCAAAACAAATTGGATGGTCTTGTATATGTTTAGGACTATCTAAACCTAGAAGGGTTTAATTTTTAGAGCATCCTAGAAAATTTGGTGGACAGATCCTTGTTTTGCTTATTTCTGCCATTTTGGCATTTTAAGTAATTAATTTGTGTTATGATATTTTTGTGTTGCAATATTATTTTCTAGCATGTATAAGTTGTGTGAACTTGTTTTATAAGTGTTACTTAACTATTTTAGCATGTTAGATTGTGTGGATTTGAGTTGAGAATAAATAGGATTTATATTAAGAGCATATGTTTATTCTCTAGTAAATATTTGCATAGGAATTTTGGGTGATAAAATTATGTGCAAACACTTGGATTTGTTGATTGGATCCAGTACCATATTGGTACTGATTTTGTGTTAGTATCACCTCTACTAGCTTGTTTTTGAATTGGTATAAAAGCATGAGTAGTTTAATCATTACTATGAAAATGTTTTGGAAAAATTCCCTCATGTGTGGAATTTTTGGCATTAATATTTGTGGTTGCATGGCCACATATTTTTGTGTTATCTTCATAGGACCAGTAGCATTTTGATAATTTTATTATGAGTACTTGACCCCTAAAGTTTTCACTTGTGTGAAAACAATAACATGAGTAGCATTGCCTTGCTTATTTAAGCACCCTATTATTTTCTACTAGTATGGTTAATGCACTAGATGCTAGTTTAGTATTTTGTTAATTTTTATCAAGTGTGACCAGAGGCATTGTGACCTCTTAATGCTTTGATATGCTAGTGGAACACCCACTGGTTTCATTGCATTTTTGGTGGAAACATTATTTCCCCCAAACTAGATGCATTTCTTTTATGTAGTTTCATAACTAATGAGTGCCTAGTATTTTTGCTTTGGGAATTTTTGTGCTAAACAAAAATGGGTATGCTTCTGTTTGCAAGTGGTTATAATCATGTGTGGCTTGCTAGGAAAAATCCATCTTTGGATTGTTGTTTGATTCCTCTAGTAATGCCCTTTTTATTACCACTAGTATGTAGGAGTTGCCCTGCAAATTGATACCTTGTTTTATCAAATGGGATGTTTTTGTTATAGCAAGTATATACATTTTTCACTACTGTTTTGTTGACATGGACCCTCTGGTTGCATTTCAATTACTTGATTGAAGTGCATCCATTGATTCTTCATGTGTGAGTAGTACTAGTTTTCCTTAGCAGTTTTTGTGTTGAATTGTTTTTCCTGCCAACTTGTGTTTGGTAGATAATTGTGTATCCTTGCATGAGGACATGTTTTCATTCCCATTATGATAACATGGTTCCTTGTTTGCATTTTAGTATTTTACATGTTATGCATGTTTGCATAGCAAACTTTTAGTAGAAACATGTCAATAGGATTCCTTCTTTTTAGTCATTGTTTCTATTATTGTCAATATGAGAAGTTGTGTGTTTGGTGATGAATATATTGACTTGTTGCACTTGTGTAGGCTCACTGATTTGTAAAAGTAACTTTTTCAAATCATGTGTCTCATTTATTCTCGATGAGAATTTAGACTTAGTAGCTTAGCTACCTTATTCTTTTTGTGGTGTGGTTGATAGACCCATTGCCATGCTTATTTTTGTGCATGTTTTATATACTTTTAGTAGGCTCACCCTTGTGAACCTAAGTGTATTTTGGGCTTATTAATATCTTGGTATGAGAGTGGCACACCCACTGAATCCATGATATTGAGGTTGTGAGATAGTTTTCCTCCAACCTTAAGCTGTCTTATTAAATGGCATTTCTGCCAAGTGTGTTTGTTTGATTGTTTGCCTAAGTTAATAATTGTGTGATAGGTTATTATTAGCTTTCTTTGCTGTATGTATTGTTACATATGGTTGCTTGCCTTGATTGGTTCTGAATGTGTGTCCTTTATTCTCTTTTTACGGCGTTAGAAAAAACGAAGAGGAAGGGAGTGTCGTGAAGCTCTGTTTCAAGATCCAGTCACTCCAGAACCAGGGACACAAGAGATACCAGGCAAGCATCCTGATTGCTTGCTGATACAATACTTACCATTATCTATCATGCATGTTTTACCTCTGAAGTTTTACAAAAACTTGGTTATCAAAACTATTTTTGATGTGGAATTTACTACTATACTATTATATAGGTTACTATCATGCCAATAGTTAAACTTGGTAATACCAAGCCCATAAGCCACCCTATGGTATTTATTACCATCAAATATACTAGTCCCTAAGTGGACACCCTAAAATTGTGATTATACAAAACAAAGGCTTTACGGAAAAACCCGGAGAAAAGGCGGATCCTTGTTCTCCGGAGGAATGTGGAAGTGGTCATTTTTGAGAAAGAGGTGTTTTCAAAAATGACACATAACCTAGTCTTCGCCGGACAACCTTTACCGTACTGCCACCCTACCCCAACATGGGCAAGGGGCTTAACTTGAAGTTTGTTCTTATTAGTGTGTGCTATCTCAATGTGCTATAGGGGATGGGATCCTCTGAACCGAATGTCGCGGAGACATATAAAGTGTGGGATTAATTTTCCCTCCGGATGCATCAGATGAGGCATCCTGGCTTGGCGGGGATTAGCTCGGTGCCGGGGATGTGGTAAAACTCAACTGAGAGATAGGCTTATACTAGCTTGAACATAGTGGATGGTTATGATCAGATACCTGATGTTTACATACTGTTGTTACAGTCCGTGGTTTTCACGGGAGGTGTACTGGATCTGGTGGATGTGTACACCTCTGCAGAGTACAACTTTTTCGAAGAAGCCGCGTCCTCGGATATGGACAGTTGAATGGCCATGTAGCTAGCATTGTGTCAATGTTTTCAAAAAGGAAGTTTTTGAAAGGGAAATTTTGGAAAGGAAGTGTTGAACTTGTGAAGTTCGGAAAGGAATGGAAACTTATACCGTGGAGGTATCAGTGGTGATGAAAAGCCAGGTGATGTTATACAAAACAAAATGTTTTGCAAAGAAAACCTTTTCTACTCTAAGCAAGAATTCTGGAAACTGATTCCAAGAAGTTTTGCCAGGAGAAAATATTCTTTAACAAAGCTTTACAAAACCTCTTGTACTTGTGACATCGACAAGAGAAATAAAACTATATTATTTTTCTTCTGAAGTATCTTCTTCAACAAAGATACAGATAAACCTGACTGCAACTGTGGTGTCATCATATATGAACACCATTGATAGTGAACCATATTTATAGCCTACCTATTCCACCATATAAGCATATTTGCATGTTGGTAAGTGACATGATGGATGTCTTGCTGAGTACATTCAAATGTACTCATTATGGTTTCGCCCCTGGTATCTACTTATCAGATTTGGAGAAGGAACCTCCGAAGGAGATCTACGAAGAGAAGTACGGAGTTGACGGCTTTGCGAACTAGGATCGTCTCCGGGTCAGCAGCCTGTAGGTTAAGGCGTGACTTGGGCTCAACTACGTTGTGTTTTTAATTGTCTTCCGCTGTGTTTGTTAGCTGCCTGCCCTTTGTGGCAGTTGCGTTAAACTTGATCATGTGATCATTTGTGTAATACCTTTATGTATTCGTGTAATGGATGATGTATTTCTGTGTGCCAACTGTGTATGTTGTTCACGACTGATCTTTCTGGGATCGTGAATGTATGCATACGTAGGGTTTCAGACTGTCGGTCTGGGGTCCTTACAGAGTTGGTATCAGAGCCATCCTGACCTTAGGAGACCTTAGTTAGCATGGACGTCAGATAGGAAAGAAAAGTATTTTGGAGTAAAAACCTATTTACTATCTACATTGTTTTTATCTAAGGGAATTTTAGTATATTTTCCCTCCTTTTTATCTTTTCAAAAGATTCTATATGCATATCAAGGGCGTCCTTGAACAGTGGTTCGAAGGGCGGGCCTTACAGAGTTAGTATCTTTCTCGGTTAAGAGTTATTTCTTACTTGTTTGCAACTGCTCCGCTCTGTTTTTGAAACATCTCTCGTATTTGAAGTTTTCTGTCCAGAAAATAGTTGGAGTTTCAAAAACAATTTGTTGCATAAAGTTTTCTCGAAACTTTACTTCTATATCTTGTTTCCATCCAAAAACTTTTATACTTGCCGATGTCCCGAGAGACCAAAATAATTGCCTAGCTCTACAGTGATGATGGTCAGAAGTAGATATAGTTCTTCAGCTACTTCTAGGATTTTTGATTAGTCTAGTTTGGAGTAATTTAGCGATTACCCCATGAGTCGCATCCCCCGACGTAGCTCCAATGGAGTCTTGCTTGAGTGTTTTGGCTTGTTTATGTGTGTCCGTAGGACTGTGTGCTATTGTGTGGTATAGAATTTGGTTCATCTAGGCTTCTATATGTTTGTGGGGTACTCAAATTTTTGCAGATTTGTGCTTGCCCCGCTCTTGTTTTTGAATCGCCTCGTGTTAAATTTTTGCAAGCAAAAAATGTTTGTATAGCATTCAAAAACAAGAATTTGTTGCTTAGACTTATACTCGTTTTCGCTTCATAATGCGACCCGTCGTGAACCACCACCATTTCCCCACAATTAATGAAAGCACCATTGGACCTATATAGAGGACCATCAAGCCACACGAACTGCTAGCGTTGCTACCAGTGATGCACTCTAACAAATAAAGCTCCAACAACGACAATCCTCAAAGAAGAAAAGGCGTGAAGAAAACCAACCAATACTGACCTAAACCTCTATGTTTTGTCTGTTTGCAAAAGAAGTCTTCACATGCCATGATGCGCAACCCCCTCAAAAGCCAATCCGAAGAGCACAATTCAATATTCGACGTATGACACTAGTCGTATCTTGTCGGACAAACATGATTAAATTGAAAGCTAACAAGACTAACATGCTTTGCCTAATCTTAGGTTGACACCTAACCAAAGCATGCGAACTACTGACAACTCTTTCTAAACCAAGGAATTAAGTGACTTACGACACCTTTTAATATAGTTGGTAAAAAGGAGAAGTCACGAGAAAATAAGATGATGACCTATTCGTTTACTAGTCAATAGGATATCATGTGTATCTACTTTGGAAACCAAATATTAGTAGACATTGTAGGTACTATGAAATTCGAGGTTTAGAAATAAAGTGAACGATGAAATAGTTATGATAGATCTAGGAAACAACAGTTTTCCTGTTTTTGTTTCTTTGTGTGCTCTTGATTGAAATAAATTGTGTTTTATTCAATCTTGCTTCCTAACTTATATAGAGTTGTTAGGACTTGTTAATTATGTTGTTTTGTTACACTAAATCTACCCTAGAAAGTGTGTGCATGATTGGAAACTCAAATAAAAATGAAATAGCATTTGTTACCTTCTAGTTTTATTATTTGGATTGTGGTGGGCAAATCCTTGTAGCTTTGTTTACCTAGATTTTTGTTGTGGTTATATTAGATCAAGTACCACTTTGGTACTGTTATTTCTATGTTATTATCTCTATTAGCTTACACCTTATTTTATAGCAAAGCATGTGTAACATTTGTTGTTTGTTTTCTGGTACTTATTTCACTAGTTGTGTGAGCAAATCTTTGTGTGCTTGTTACCTAAGCTTTTGCTATGGTTGTGGTGAGTCCAGTACCATTTTGGTACTGTGATTTATATGCTATTATCTTCATTAACTTGCATGTGGTCTTATAGCAAAGCATGAGTACCATTTGTTATTTTTCTAGTGTTTATTCTTTGGAACTATTGTGAGAGCTAGATCTTTGTGTGAATGCTTTAGTAGATTTTGTGCTATGTGTTCTTTGAGTCCAGTACCATTTAGGTACTGATATTTGATGCTTGTACCTATGTTAGCTTGCATGTCTCTTAATAGTAAAGCATGTGTAAGCATTGCTATCAGTATGCACTAGTATTGCTTCACTAGATTAAACAGCCTTATATTTTTATCTTGTATGCTAAGTTTTTTTTTTATGAGTAACCAGAGGCTTAGTACCTATTTTTACTTGGTATTAGTAGGCCATAGCCCACTGGTCCCATTGTATTTTGGCTTGAGGATGAAAATCCCCAACCATACACCTGTGTGAAAATAGCATGTTTCACTATGTGATTGATTTCTATTTTTCACCATGGAAAAATATAATTGTTTTCTTTTCACTTATGCAAGTGAGAAGTTTATTTCTTATTAGTAAATACTAATATGTTTAGGGGTGATCCTTTTGTTAGCATAATATTCCTTAGGGGTATCATGTTAAGAAATGTTTCACTATCGTGTGCTAAAATTAGATTGTTCGCAAATAAAATAAATTCCTCTAGATTGGTAGATTGTTTGTGAATGAGTTTAAATTGAGTGTATGGATTTTTGAAAAGGTTTAGATAACTTTTCATTACTTACATAGCTACTGGTTGTGTGAGTTATACCTTGCTTGTTTGCTAGTAATTGTTTAAGAAAAACATAAATTGCTAGAATTAATTCATGCATGTTTAATAGTTGCTTCATGGGATTGTTTTGGTGTTTGTGCTTACTAACATGAGTAATTTTTGTGTACTGCTATTAGGTACATTTATATCCATGACTTGCTTGTTTAATTTTAAACCTCATGATAGCATTGTTTGTTTCTCTAGAGTGAACCTAGTTTCACCACTAGAAAATGGTGATTTTTGCTCTAATATTACCCTCTTTTAATTTTATGAGTATATGGGTTGATATAGCATGTTTAGGAAGTTATTACTTCTGTTATCATGCCATGAATTATTTAGTTTCATGTTCTATGGTTATAGGATATAATTATCTCTTATAACATGCTGGTGTAGATTTTTCATAACTAGTGTGTTATTTGTGCAGACCTTTTTCTATGCCTGTGTAATAGAAGTTTTCTCTTGTATAAAGATGGTGTTTTAGAGTATCTTTATTATTGGATTAATTGGTTTTTAGCTACTGGTTGTTTGCTAATTTTTCATGATTGATGGATTCCAAAACCTCTAATAAACAGTAACCTAGTGAATAAATAGTCTATTCATCTGTGGTGTTGTTTGCTTGCTTATTGGATTTTTGTTTAAATGTTTTACCTTAGCATGAATTTGTACTGGTGTTATGATTGTGCTTAAGAGTATCTTATGAAACTAAAACATCCAACTAAAATCATGATCATATTAAGTGATAGTTGCTTGTGGTGAGTAATATCCACTGCCATGGGTATTGTTCTGTCTGTTTGTTTTACCTTAGCAACCTAACCTCTTGCACCCACAAGCTATATTTTTAGTTTCTTATATACCTTGTTATGAGAGTGGTACACCACTCCATATGTGGTATGTAATATGTGGGATTTATCTAGAAACTCATGTAAATAATTGACGGTATTTTTCCAGGTAGTTCTGCACTAACCTTAATTTTTGTTCAAACTAGGAAACAAAAGTTTTGGACCTAAAACAAGTACTGGTGTACTTCTTTCAATAGTAAATTCACTAATTTAGGGATGTACCCCACCTCCCAAGAAAAGTCAAAGGGGGGAAGCACCTGCACTCCAACACTAACATTGTGTTTGTTGGCCCTCCCTTAGTCCTCGCTTGTGAATCTCGGGGACGAGATTCTTTTTAAGGGGGGAAGACCTGTCACATCCCAATTTTGGAATACCTGATAACACTGTTGTTTTGCTAATTGCTTGACAATTAAACTTTGATTGTGACAATTAAACTTTGATTGTATTTGTTTGAGTGCAACTAAACAAACTAATTATATAAACTTACATGGCTAAGAAATTGTAAACAAAATATTCAACATATTGTTCCAATGACCTTGGAAATATTTTCCAAAATAAATATTGATCAAAGAGTTTTCCAAAACTATCTTATGAGTCCCATACATGTTGAATATTATTCCAAGACCTAAATTAATGAAGAGGAAACACTTAATAAAATTTCCATAAAGAAATATCAGAAAAAGGAGGCATTCTTAAATGCTTCACCAAAATATTATCAAATGTTTTTCCAACCTTGCAAACTTAAAAACAAAAGTATTGGAGAGCATTGACTTGCTATCTCTAGTCATATAAATATTTTGGCAAAACATTATTAAAGAAAAGCCAAATGCCTTATTAAATAGAAATTCCAATATTTCTAGAAACTGAAAACTCAAACAAGTTACTTCTGGAAACTTTAATCAAATGATCTGAAATTCATACCATTGCTTCCTTATATCAAATAAGGAACACACACAAGAGGAGACCAAAAATTGAATCCATTAAAGTCGTGAAAACATGGTTTTTCTCCACAGCAACAATTGGGATTTTGAACATGTTTGTTCTACAAACTGTTTCCAAATGCCATAAAATAAATACCACATGCTCTATATCATAAATAGGGATGAAAACCAAAAGGGCACAAGTTTTTGAATAAGTTAAGTTGCCAAAAACCCCTGTTTTCTTAACAGCACCTTTTTGAAATTGGAACAAGTTTGTTCTACTAAGTAACTCTAAATGACTTGAATTTTATACCACATAAGTAACACATTAAATAAGGAATGTGTGCCAAAAATTATCATTTTTGGAAGCTCCTAAGTAGGTTAATAAATTCAATGTCCATTTATGTCAGAATTCAAATTTGAACAATTTCGAATTATGAAGTTTATCTAATTGAGCCAATTTTCACATATGTTGTGCATCTCATCAAATAAGAATTTTGGGCAAGAGGGTTTCAATTTATGACTTTGTTTGCTTAGGAAAAACATTCATTTTTCAGTGAAGACAAGGACCTGTTTGTAAAATCGCAGGGACCTAAATTAAATCCCAGTCATCTCCTACCTCTAGCTCTCTGTAGAGAAACAGCAGCCCTAGGCCATGCCTTCGAGGGGAAGGAAACTTGGAGGTTAAAGGGGCCCCCCCATGTGCTTGTGTTCCCCATTGCCCCCCTCTCTCTCCCCTAGAGCTCACTCCCTCTCTCTCTCTCCGATTTTCCCAAGATACCAAACCCTAGCTATAGGTCACCGTCGATTTGGCCGTAGGGAAGCTCGCCGCCGGCCGCCGTGGTCCTCATCGTCTCCGCGTCGTTGTGGTGGTCCTCTCTGCCAAGGGAATCGGGCCAAGGTGCCGCGAGGAGGCCGCGCCATCCAAATCTTCCCCGAGCCCCGACGGCGCTCCGGCGAGGGATTTCCGCCGACTCGTCCTACCTCCGCCCTAGCCGAGCCCTCCCGTGCGTTCAGGGTGAGCAGCCGCATCTCCCGACCCTTTTTCCCCTCTCCCTAAACCCCTAGAACGTGGCCGCGTCGTGGTCGCCGTCCGGCCACCGCGCGGTGTCGTCGCCGGCCGCCTTCCGGCCGTTTCCGGGGAACGAGATCGCCCCCGGTTGGTAGCCCGAGTCGAGAGCAACTCGTAGATGTGCTCGTTTTGCAAAATGGTAGTCCATAGCGCTCGTTTTTGCTCGCCGGAGTTCGTCCCGCCGGCGAACGACGTCACGCCGACGTCGTGCTCGCGTCAGCCCTTGACCCCGCGCGCAATAGAGTCAAACCGGCAGGTGGCCCTGCTCTGCCGCGTGGCTGCCCGCGTGGACAGCCTGGCCCGCGGATCAGTGACTGTTGGCTGGGATATGCCGCGGTGAGAAATGTTTTCGCCGGCCCGTTTGTTGGATCTGGCCCATGTGAGGTTATTTTTCCATTTTATTTTTGCAGAGAAATGCATGTTTACTTTTGGCTCTAAAAACCTATCTAAAAGATGTTTTTGAGCAAGACAAAATTCACAGTGCTAGATCAACTAAATCTAAACCACCTCAAAGTTGTAGATCTACATTTGAATGGATATATTTGAAATGAAAAATGATTTGGCAACAGGTACCAGAAACACCAAAATGAGCACCATTTTTATTTCACAACTCAGAATGAAGTGAGGCCAATTGCATTGGAAAGCCCTTGAAATTTTGTAACATCCAAGTATGAAAACAACCCTTAGAATGTTTGATTCCTTGTTTAATTTCAAGCAATGCATCATGTCATCATGTTTACTTATTGTTGCATTTGTTTCTATCTGTTTCATCCTGTTTTCACAACTCAAATTCAAATCTTTTTCAAACATTGCTTTCATACTTGCTATGTTACAATTTTGGAATAAGAATAACAACTAAAAACAACCCTGTTATTCCTTTTCTCACTTATTAAATTGTTGCTTTAAATCCAACCAATATTCCAATCAATAATTCTCAAATCATCTTTTAAATTTCAAACAAGTTCAAATCAGTACTTATTTTGAACCCATCAAAATTCACCACACTTTGTGATTCTAAAATCATGTTTTAAACCTAGGGGTAACCCTATTTAAATGTTGTTTTCAATAAAGAAATTAAATATGAAAATTCCCCCATAATTAGTTTCAAACACCAACTACTAATTTAAAATTTAATTTTTGAAAACCAAAGTTGCAGTGTGGTTTCTATTTAACTAAAAAGCTTAACCTAATTTTTCTAGATTTTTTCTCAAATAAAACCTTAACAACTTTTATCCAAAAGCAATTTACAAAAAAAAATAAAACAGAGAAAAAAAAAAAAAAAAAAAACCTAACCTAGCGCAGCGCGCGGCAGCTAAGCAGCCCAGCCGCTAGGCCTGCCCGCGCGCCTCGGCCCAGCCCGCCACAGCACCACTTACCGTTTCGCTCCTGCGCCAAGATTCGTGCGACGCCTAATCTGTCTTCTCCCTCCCGTACGGCGTGCATCCAGCGGAGCCACGGCGGCCCCCGCGCGACTCCGGCGGCCAGGAGAGCTCCGCGGGCCTATAAAAGCACGCCCTGGCCCCTAGCTGTGCCCTAAGCTTCTAGGGTTTCCGCCTCCACCTCGCAGCGCCGCCGATCGCCACCTTTTCTCCGTCCATTTCCCCTCTGCTCTGAACCCTCACCGGAGCGCCGCTTCTGAACATCGCCATGCCACCGCCACCCTCGACTCCCTCCTAGCTACCAAAACCCTGCAACCTCGTCGCCTCTTCTTCCTCCTTCGATTGCACACCCGAGGAACCCCGGAGAGCCTCTGTAGCCAAGCCGCCGTCCACGGGCTCGCCGCTATCGCCGTCGAACTCGCTGCCCCGGGCCTCTGCTTCGATTACAGTCACGGTGAGCAACACCGTACCCTCCCATCTCATTCCCTCTCCGTTGCACGTCCAGGTATGCACGCATCGCCACCTCCAGTGCGTCCAGCACACGCACGGCACCATCGCTCGCCGCCGGCGTCCCTTGTTCTGTCAGGTTCAGTGTTGCGCGTGTTAAAATTCAGTTAACGCGCGCTGTGGAACGATATCCTCCCTGCGTCGCTCCTTCTGTCACGAAACGAACAACAGCGCAATGGTTCAGTGCAGCGCAGCGCAGCGCAGCGACCCGGGTTCGATCCCCGCGGGCGCAATCTTTTTGCTCGCTTTTCTTCCGCGGAGCAGGGCCCACTGGTCATAGACCGTGGTGCCTTGTCACCTCCCAGCCGCGCGCACAGTGGCCACGCTGTCCCCCTGGCCCACGGGCAGAGGCTAGAGGGTAGAAACCCGTGCGGTAACAAAAGTTTATTCGCACCTGTTTTTATTTTCTGTTTCTTTTAAATAGCAGAATTAAATCAAAACTTTGAAATTCCATAACTTTCATTTTACAATTCCAATAAATACAAACTTTATATGTTTTCTGCTCCAAATTTTATAATCTTTCCAAACATGCAATTTGTTTTCTGTTTTGAATTTTCAAAATTAAATTTAAATTCAAATCCAAATAATTCAAATGCAATTTGAAATAATTCATAACTAATTCATACTGTTTTCAAATAATTCAACTAAAATATGTTTTTCACACCTTTTTGAATGCTCTATTCAAATATAAATTTTGTTTGCTGGTTTGAACAATTTAAATTGCCTAAACTATTTAAACCATGTTTAATTTAATTAAAAATTGTTTAATTTTGTTTAATTCATACATAAATAATCCAAAGTCCAATTTCAAATTGTGAAACATGTAATCCAACCAGAATTTGATGTTCTTTTCAAATATCAACTTTGTTATTTGTTTTGAACATTTTAAAAGGTTGAAAACAACAACTACATGTGTGATACCTTTAATGCACCCAAAACTTTCCTAATTTAATAACAAACTTTTAATTGCTACAACCTTTTCTAATTTGGTTCTAATGTTGTTATTTTGCTGTTTTCCTTTTGCATGCATCAGACTAATCCATTATCACCTGTTGATTAGTTGGAAAACAAATAATCTAACCAAATTCCATGGGCTTTTCATATGCAACTCACAGTTGCATATCAGTCCATTTAAATTGTGTTATCATATCAAATAGTTTATTTTGTTGCATCTATTAAATGGTCATGCATCATATTTGATTGTGCACAATGCCATGTCAATGTTTGTTTACATATCTGTTTTGTTTGTTCGCTTCTTCTCGGTTAGACGACGACTACGTTGAGACCGACGATCCTTACGACACCACTTCTCAGGACCTAGCCCAGTACGATACTGAGCTGCCAGGCAAGTTATCACTCACATGAATCATCGAGTTCCTTTCCACACTTGTTGTCGATACTATCCTTTTGTCTATTATTGCTAGCCATATGTATCGTTGCTTGTTCTCCGAACCTATCACATGATACCCTGAACCAATGATACTGCCTCACCTCCATACCTACAGCCTTTGCTTGTGCCTGTTCTACCTAGCATGCTTAGGGTTGCTTTTACTCGAGTCTGTTGTCGGTTATTACTTTTATTATCTTATTATTTGTACCGGGGCTCGATGTTAATCAATCAATCCTGTTAATTGCTAATGGTAATAATAATAATTTGATGATAAGGCACCGGCAGGAGGCCCATGAGAGGTTTTGAAGCCTGCTAGTGTCGACCCTAATAGGAAAAGGGTCTTGTCTACTGATCCATGATGAGCGCACTACCCGCATTTGGGAAGCGAGTATGGGCGCCCCCCTCAACTTGACCTGATTCGCATCTCGTCCAAATCATCTCATTTAGTTCGTGCTTTCTATTTGCCGCATGCATGTTTTTGCGAGCCCAGCGCAGGGTGGAACTTTTGTAGTCGGCATATAGGGGGACACGGTCTTAGAGTGCTATGAGGGTCCCTTTTCTTCGGGGCTTGATTAGCCGTGCGCCCAAGGTGCTTTGGGCTTGATGCGAGGAATGGTTGGTTGTGTTGAGTGCCCCGCTTGGTGGGAGGCATCCCATCTGGCGGGATATTCATGAGTGTACGGCCAAATTGGTGCAACCCTGCAGGGATAATCTTCTCGAGAAGCCGTGTTTTCCGCGGTTATGGATTACTTGGTGAAAGTACTGGCTAACAAGTACTCAGGACAACTTCAACTTAATGATCAATCATGATTCACCCACTGGTTAACAACTTGACTAGTAATAGGTTATCCACACAATAATTTGATTCACCTTATCATAACTGTGTGAGTTATCCTCGGATTGCTTCTTTGGATAAGGGGCGAGATCCAGGATGGGTTTGGTTGAAGTTATCTTTCAGTTGGTTACAATCCTCGATCTCATCTTATTCTGTTAGCCGGAACTTGTAGTTATCTTCTGTAGTTGGTTAGCGCAGCCAGCAGCAACTTTTATAACACCCCTTTCTTCCGTTGATCCCAAGCATCTATGCTTGTGTCGATGGGTAACTCTTTGATGAACTGTGAGTCTTGCTTGCCAGTACTTGGATGTACTGACCCCGTTGGGGCTGTGGTTTACGCAGAGTACGACTACGGCTACGATGCTTCCCAGGACGGCTACTTCGTGGAGTTTGACGACGCTGCAGACGAGTAGATAGCTGGACCAGGGCAGGATCCAGAACCTTCGTGGATGGGCTTCGTTTGCTTTATTTTCCTCCGGCTTCTTAAGCCTTCAGTTTTGTCTGTACTCAGACACCTTTGTTTGCTTCCGCTGATGTAATGAATGGCATGTTGGGACATGTGTCCTCTGGATGATTGTATTTGCTATTTCTGCCTTAATGAAGGCCAGTTGCAACTTTATTTCAATCTTTTGTGTCTTAGAGATATGTTGTGATTATCATTCGTTCAAAGCCGTTGACGTACAGTGCGTGATTGTTATGAAGTACGTCAATGGTAGTGCCTGTGATTTCTAGTGGATAGTTTACATCGACGATGGAATAGCAGAGCTTGTGTTGTCGCGCATAAGCGCAGGCCTACCAGGAAGCTGGGACGTGGGAGCAGTTATGCCCCATAATCCAAGCATCTGCTATCCAGTTCGTGCGGTGAGTATCCCTTAGAAGTCAGGGTGCGACAAATGGTATCAGAGCCTGTCTGCCTATAGGATCCCTTTTACTGGTCGCAGTTGAGTCTAGAAACTATTTTGTAGCTATATAGGAAAATTGAAACGTGAGAGTAGGAATTCTGTCATTTTTCTTCTTTCCCCACCCACCCGCCCTTTTCTGGTAAGGAAGTGCAACGTGTTTTCTGTTCTCACCTAAACTTTCAAGTTAGGATTTCACGTGTTTTGGGTTCTCCTTAGTACCTCAGGACTTTTGGTCAAGTTTTCCCAGTGTTGCTTCAATATCATGTTCTTTTCAACATCCTTATCGTCCATTGAACCTTGTTGAGTTCCACATCCTTTTACATCTACCGGAGCCTAATCAAATCTTTCCCGATCATCTGCAGATGGATCTCCGGTTCTACCCGCAGGTGGTTAGGAGGACTCGCTGTGAGGACACCGCCGGTTATCCGGAGATGCTGAGGGATATGGTTACCTATCTGGGGTTCCGTTGGGCACCAGAGTACCAGGTCTACGAGCACCAGCGCGAGTTCGAGCAGACTTTCTACCGGGCCATCGTCTACATTCTGTCGGATGATGACAGGAGCTTTGTTCACCAGTACGAGGCAGTAGGTTCCACAGTGGATATGGCCGTACAGCAGGCAGCGTACGTGAGTCTCACCGTTCTACGTGCTGACTACTGGGGGTTTGATGATTCCAGTTATCGTCATATCCCCCGTGGTTACATCACGGCAGCGGGAGTTCACTTCACTGACCACCGCGACCTGGATACCTACGAGTCTGATGGCTCCAGGCTGCACACTACTGCCCAGTTCGTGAGGCACAGTGACGCAGCTGTTTCCGCACTTTCTCAGGAGTTAGCCTCAGTCAGGGAGCAGCTCCACCTTGCTCTCACCCGTCTGGCGACGTACACCACAGACTTTGTTGGAGACGAGCGCTTTGCACGTATCGTTCAGTCAGCTGGTCTTCCGTTACCAGATGCTGGAGGTTACGAGCCGGTCAGAGGTCCACTTCTCCACCTCGGTGCAGGTTACACTGGGATCCCTCGATATGGAGCACAAGAAGAGGATGCCTTCTACTTCACCACTCCGAGAGTTGCTCTCAGAGCATTTCCTATCTACAGGGATCGTCGTGATACCTACTTCCGTGGGGTTCCTCCTCACCGTATCTCTCGTCGTACTACTCACGGCCGTCCTGCGTGATGAGCATGGGAGTACCGATGTATCCGTTCCTAGCTATGTTTAGTTATCCTTGTCTTTCGAACCATGTGTTGGTCTGTTGGATATTCTGATGTATTTGAACATGTGATGATGTACCTGTTGGTTATCTATTCATGCGTCGGAAGAATCTATCTTTCGGTTACCAAGTCTATCCTGTTGTATTGTTGTGCTAAATGCATTTCTGTTCAGGATGCCTCCAACCAGGAACACCCCGCCTCCGCCACCACCAATGGGGGAACTGTTGGCTCAGATGACCCAAGTGGTGACTCAGATGGCCCAGATCCAAGCTAACCAGCACAACAACCAGAATGCTCCGCGAGTCAGTATCAAGGAGTTTCTGAGCGTGGGTCCGAGGGCTTTCGTGGCAACACGTGAGCCTCTGGATGCTGATGACTGGATCAGGGAGATCAACAGGGCTCTGGAGATTGCTCATGTTGCTGAGGAAGATAAGGTCAAGTATGCCACCTACCTACTGAAGGGTCAGGCAGCTACTTGGTGGGAGAACTACCAGACCATGAGAGCTGGCTATCCTATCACCTGGGGATGTTTCAAGGATGCCTTCCTGAAGCACCACATCCCGGATGGTCTCATGGAAAGGATGCGTGAGGAATTCTGCTCTCTCAGACAGGGCAAGCTGGACGTCCTCGGCTACCAGAACGAGTTCAATCGCCTCGCTCGGTATGCTGGTGACGAAGTGTCCACTGAAACCAAGAAGATGGCAAGGTTCCGCAGAGGCTTTAACCCGGAACTGAAGTACGCTCTCACCACCATCAAGTGCAAGGACTTCGTTGAGCTCGTGAACACCGCGCTCAATGAGGAGAATGGGCGCAAGGCGTTCGAAGAGTCCCGCAAGCACTCGCGTGAGGGTGGTTCCTCCTCCAACATGACCACCCCTCCGCAGAAACGCCGCATCTGGGTGCCAAATGGTGCTGTCACTCGGGCTCCAAATGCCCAAGCTGCTCCAGGTTTTGGTCCCCGCCCGCCCAACCCACCTCAGATGCAGGGTCAGAGGATTCCAATGGGGCAGCCAAGGCCAGGTCCTCCTCGTGTCGTCACTTGCTTCAAGTGCAAGGAGACTGGACACTACGCTGATAAGTGCACTCAGAGGCAGCTACCTCCACCTCCTCGCCCCAACACCAACCAGGCTATGGTTCGTGCTCCCCCGGCTAAAGCCTTCAACTCCAACAACAGGCCTGTCGGGAGGAACGCGAGGGTGAACCATATCAAGGCCGACAAAGCTGAGGAAGCCGCTGACGTCGTTCTCGGTATATTACCCGTAAACTCTTTTCCAGCTAAAGTGTTGTTTGATACTGGAGCATCGCATTCGTTCGTGTCAAAGATCTTTGCTACAACGTACAATTTAGCTCTGGTTCCGCTAAGCAATCAAATCTATGTGCACTCTCCGGGAACTAAAATGATTACTTCCAAGATAAGCATGGACAATGAGATCCTAATTGGAGGACGCATATTCCTTGCTTCACTCATGTTGCTGGGAAATTCTGACATTGATGTCATTCTGGGTATGGATTGGTTGAAGACCCACAAAGCAAAAATTGACTGTGCTCAAAAGTCAATAACTCTCTCTCACACTTCAGGCCAGATAGTCTATTCTCCATATGGATCAAGTTCTGTTCAGCTGTTCAACCTCGATGCTAAACCCCTTCCTGAAATTGAAAATGTTCCGGTGGTTTGTGAATTCCCTGACGTCTTTCCAGAAGAATTGCCAGGGATGCCTCCGGACAGAGCAGTTGAGTTCGTGATCGAGCTTGAACCAGGTACTGCTCCAATCTCTAAGCATCCATACAAGATAGCTCCTCCTGAACTGAAATTGTTGAAGGAGCAAATCGATATGTACATGGAAAAAGGTTACATTCAGCCTAGTTCCTCCGCTTGGGGTTGCCCAACTCTGTTCGTTGCCAAGAAGGATCAAACAAAAAGACTCGTGGTTGACTATCGTCCTCTCAACGAGAAAACCATCAAGAACAAGTATCCACTTCCTCGTATCGATGATCTTTTTGATCAACTTGCTGGAGCCTCAATATTCTCAAAGTTGGACTTGAGGATGGGTTACCATCAGATAAAGATCAGAAAGGAAGATATTCCAAAAACAGCCTTCACCACTCGTTACGGTCTATATGAATTCACCGTCATGTCTTTTGGTCTCACCAATGCACCGGCAACGTTCTCAAGACTCATGAATTCTGTCTTCCATGAATACCTCGACAAGTTCGTTGTGGTATATCTTGATGATATTCTAGTCTACTCAAAATCCGAGGAAGAGCATGGAGAACACCTTCGTCTCACTCTCATGAAACTTCGCGAGCATCGTCTGTATGCCAAGTATTCCAAATGTGAGTTCTGGATTCCAGAAGTTGCATATCTTGGTCATATCATCTCTGCCAAAGGCATTGCCATTGATCCTGAAAAGGTTAAGGCAATTGTTGATTGGAAACCCCCTAAGACGGTGAAGCAAGTTAGAAGCTTTCTTGGCTTGGCTAGCTATTGCCGTCGTTTCGTCCAAAACTTTTCCAAGATTGCCAAACCTCTCACTGATCTCACAAAGAAGGACAAAAAGTTCGTTTGGACTCCACAATGTGATGAGAGTTTCAACCTTCTGAAGACTAAACTCACTTCTACCCCTGTTCTGGTTGGTCCAGATACTACCAAACCTTTCCAGATATTCTGTGATGCATCTCTCCAAGGCCTAGGAGCAGTTCTTATGCAAGAACGTCAAGTTGTGGCTTATGCTTCACGTCAGTTGAACCCACATGAGCAAAACTATCCCACTCATGATCTTGAACTTGCAGCAGTTGTGTTTGCCCTCAAGAAATGGAGACAATACTTGTTGGGTAACAAAACTGAAATCTTTTCCGATCATAAGAGTCTGAAATACATCTTCACTCAGCCAGATCTGAACCTCAGGCAAAGGAGATGGATTGAGAAGATTAAAGACTTTGATCTCACCATTTCTTACACTCCAGGCAAGGCTAATGTTATGGCCGATGCTCTCAGTCGCAAATCCTATTGCAATAATCTCATGATCATGGAAAGCCAACCTCCACTTCATGAGGAATTCCAGAAGCTAAACCTTGGTCTTGTTCCTGAAGGATACCTTGCTAGCTTGACAGCCAGCCCAACTCTCGAGGACAAGATTCGTTCTGAACAGCTTCGTGATAATGAAATCAAGAAGATGGTAGAGCAAATCAAGGAGGGCAGTGATAAATTCAAGTCCTTCTCAATTGATGACAAAGGAACTGTGTTCTTCGAAGGACGCATTGCAGTTCCTCAGATTCAAAGTCTCAAGGATATCATTCTCAAGGAGGCTCATGAAACTCCTCTCTCCATTCACCCTGGAAGTACAAAGATGTACCAGGATCTTAAGACTCTGTATTGGTGGTCTGGCATGAAACGTGAAATTGCTCAATACGTTTCTGAATGCGACGTTTGTCAACGTGTTAAGGCAGTCCATCAAAGGACAGCAGGTCTACTCCAACCTCTGAAAATTCCTGACTGGAAGTGGGACATGATTGAAATGGACTTCGTTACTGGGTTTCCAAAGTCCAGGAAAGGCAACGATGCAATCTTCGTTGTTATTGATCGTCTCACTAAGGTTGCTCACTTCTTTGCTGTCAAGGAAACTATCTCAGCTAGCCAGTTAGCAGAGCTCTACACAGCAAGGATTGTTCCTCTTCATGGTGTACCATTGGAAATAAGCTCAGATCGTGGAAGCATCTTCACTTCTCATTTCTGGAAAAGCTTTCAAGAAGCATTGGGCACTAAACTTCTGTTCAGCACAGCTTATCACCCTCAGTCTCAGGGGCAAGTCGAAAGAGTCAATCAGATTCTCGAGGATATGCTCAGAGCATGTGGTATCTCATTTGGCATGAAATGGGAGGATTGCCTTCCATATGCTGAATTCTCCTACAACAACAGCTACCAGGCAAGCCTAGGCATGGCACCGTTTGAGGCACTGTATGGCCGCAGATGCAGGAGTCCAATCAATTGGTCTGGAGCTGGTGAACGTTCACTCTTAGGCCCTGACATGGTTAAGGAAGCCGAGGAGAAAGTTCGTATCATTCGTGACAATCTCAGGATTGCTCAGTCTCGTCAGAAGAGCTATTATGATAGCAAGCACAGGGATATGGTCTATGCACCTGGTGATAAGGCATATCTCCGTGTAACTCCCCTCAGAGGCACTCATCGTTTTGGTGTGAAAGGAAAGCTTGCACCAAGATACATTGGTCCTTTCAACATCCTCTCAAGACGTGCAGAGAATGCTTATCGTCTTGAACTTCCAGAAAAACTATCCAAGGTGCACGATGTGTTCCACGTGTCACAACTCAAGAAGTGTTTCAAAGACCCAGATCGTGCAGTTGATCATGATTCCATTGAGCTGCAAGATGATCTGTCTTATGAGGAGCACCCTATTCGTATTCTCGATGAGACCGAGCGTAAGACTCGCAACAAGAGCACCAAGTTCTTGAAAGTCCAATGGTCGCATCATTCTGATAAAGAGGCAACGTGGGAGACCGAAGAGGATCTTCGCAAGAAGTATCCGGACCTTTTCATTTCTCAGTAGGGAATCTCGGGGCGCGATTCCTTCAAGGGGGGGCGTTTTGTAACATCCAAGTATGAAAACAACCCTTAGAATGTTTGATTCCTTGTTTAATTTCAAGCAATGCATCATGTCATCATGTTTACTTATTGTTGCATTTGTTTCTATCTGTTTCATCCTGTTTTCACAACTCAAATTCAAATCTTTTTCAAACATTGCTTTCATACTTGCTATGTTACAATTTTGGAATAAGAATAACAACTAAAAACAACCCTGTTATTCCTTTTCTCACTTATTAAATTGTTGCTTTAAATCCAACCAATATTCCAATCAATAATTCTCAAATCATCTTTTAAATTTCAAACAAGTTCAAATCAGTACTTATTTTGAACCCATCAAAATTCACCACACTTTGTGATTCTAAAATCATGTTTTAAACCTAGGGGTAACCCTATTTAAATGTTGTTTTCAATAAAGAAATTAAATATGAAAATTCCCCCATAATTAGTTTCAAACACCAACTACTAATTTAAAATTTAATTTTTGAAAACCAAAGTTGCAGTGTGGTTTCTATTTAACTAAAAAGCTTAACTTAATTTTTCTAGATTTTTTCTCAAATAAAACCTTAACAACTTTTATCCAAAAGCAATTTACAAAAAAAAATAAAACAGAGAAAAATAAAAAAAAAACAACCTAACCTAGCGCAGCGCGCGGCAGCTAAGCAGCCCAGCCGCTAGGCCTGCCCGCGCGCCTCGGCCCAGCCCGCCACAGCACCACTTACCGTTTCGCTCCTGCGCCAAGATTCGTGCGACGCCTAATCTGTCTTCTCCCTCCCGTACGGCGTGCATCCAGCGGAGCCACGGCGGCCCCCGCGCGACTCCGGCGGCCAGGAGAGCTCCGCGGGCCTATAAAAGCACGCCCTGGCCCCTAGCTGTGCCCTAAGCTTCTAGGGTTTCCGCCTCCACCTCGCAGCGCCGCCGATCGCCACCTTTTCTCCGTCCATTTCCCCTCTGCTCTGAACCCTCACCGGAGCGCCGCTTCTGAACATCGCCATGCCACCGCCACCCTCGACTCCCTCCTAGCTACCAAAACCCTGCAACCTCGTCGCCTCTTCTTCCTCCTTCGATTGCACACCCGAGGAACCCCGGAGAGCCTCTGTAGCCAAGCCGCCGTCCACGGGCTCGCCGCTGTCGCCGTCGAACTCGCTGCCCCGGGCCTCTGCTTCGATTACAGTCACGGTGAGCAACACCGTACCCTCCCATCTCATTCCCTCTCTATTGCACGTCCAGGTATGCACGCATCGCCACCTCCAGTGCGTCCAGCACACGCACGGCACCATCGCTCGCCGCCGGCGTCCCTTGTTCTGTCAGGTTCAGTGTTGCGCGTGTTAAAATTCAGTTAACGCGCGCTGTGGAACGATATCCTCCCTGCGTCGCTCCTTCTGTCACGAAACGAACAACAGCGCAATGGTTCAGTGCAGCGCAGCGACCCGGGTTCGATCCCCGCGGGCGCAATCTTTTTGCTCGCTTTTCTTCCGCGCAGCAGGGCCCACTGGTCATAGACCGTGGTGCCTTGTCACCTCCCAGCCGCGCGCACAGTGGCCACGCTGTCCCCCTGGCCCACGGGCAGAGGCTAGAGGGTAGAAACCCGTGCGGTAACAAAAGTTTATTCGCACCTGTTTTTATTTTCTGTTTCTTTTAAATAGCAGAATTAAATCAAAACTTTGAAATTCCATAACTTTCATTTTACAATTCCAATAAATACAAACTTTATATGTTTTCTGCTCCAAATTTTATAATCTTTCCAAACATGCAATTTGTTTTCTGTTTTGAATTTTCAAAATTCAATTTAAATTCAAATCCAAATAATTCAAATGCAATTTGAAATAATTCATAACTAATTCATACTGTTTTCAAATAATTCAACTAAAATATGTTTTTCACACCTTTTTGAATGCTCTATTCAAATATAAATTTTGTTTGCTGGTTTGAACAATTTAAATTGCCTAAACTATTTAAACCATGTTTAATTTAATTAAAAATTGTTTAATTTTGTTTAATTCATACATAAATAATCCAAAGTCCAATTTCAAATTGTGAAACATGTAATCCAACCAGAATTTGATGTTCTTTTCAAATATCAACTTTGTTATTTGTTTTGAACATTTTAAAAGGTTGAAAACAACAACTACATGTGTGATACCTTTAATGCACCCAAAACTTTCCTAATTTAATAACAAACTTTTAATTGCTACAACCTTTTCTAATTTGGTTCTAATGTTGTTATTTTGCTGTTTTCCTTTTGCATGCATCAGACTAATCCATTATCACCTGTTGATTAGTTGGAAAACAAATAATCTAACCAAATTCCATGGGCTTTTCATATGCAACTCACAGTTGCATATCAGTCCATTTAAATTGTGTTATCATATCAAATAGTTTATTTTGTTGCATCTATTAAATGGTCATGCATCATATTTGATTGTGCACAATGCCATGTCAATGTTTGTTTACATATCTGTTTTGTTTGTTCGCTTCTTCTCGGTTAGACGACGACTACGTTGAGACCGACGATCCTTACGACACCACTTCTCAGGACCTAGCCCAGTACGATACTGAGCTGCCAGGCAAGTTATCACTCACATGAATCATCGAGTTCCTTTCCACACTTGTTGTCGATACTATCCTTTTGTCTATTATTGCTAGCCATATGTATCGTTGCTTGTTCTCCGAACCTATCACATGATACCATGAACCAATGATACTGCCTCACCTCCATACCTACAGCCTTTGCTTGTGCCTGTTCTACCTAGCATGCTTAGGGTTGCTTTTACTCGAGTCTGTTGTCGGTTATTACTTTTATTATCTTATTATTTGTACCGGGGCTCGATGTTAATCAATCAATCCTGTTAATTGCTAATGGTAATAATAATAATTTGATGATAAGGCACCGGCAGGAGGCCCATGAGAGGTTTTGAAGCCTGCTAGTGTCGACCCTAATAGGAAAAGGGTCTTGTCTACTGATCCATGATGAGCGCACTACCCGCATTTGGGAAGCGAGTATGGGCGCCCCCCTCAACTTGACCTGATTCGCATCTCGTCCAAATCATCTCATTTAGTTCGTGCTTTCTATTTGCCGCATGCATGTTTTTGCGAGCCCAGCGCAGGGTGGAACTTTTGTAGTCGGCATATAGGGGGACACGGTCTTAGAGTGCTATGAGGGTCCCTTTTCTTCGGGGCTTGATTAGCCGTGCGCCCAAGGTGCTTTGGGCTTGATGCGAGGAATGGTTGGTTGTGTTGAGTGCCCCGCTTGGTGGGAGGCATCCCATCTGGCGGGATATTCATGAGTGTACGGCCAAATTGGTGCAACCCTGCAGGGATAATCTTCTCGAGAAGCCGTGTTTTCCGCGGTTATGGATTACTTGGTGAAAGTACTGGCTAACAAGTACTCAGGACAACTTCAACTTAATGATCAATCATGATTCACCCACTGGTTAACAACTTGACTAGTAATAGGTTATCCACACAATAATTTGATTCACCTTATCATAACTGTGTGAGTTATCCTCGGATTGCTTCTTTGGATAAGGGGCGAGATCCAGGATGGGTTTGGTTGAAGTTATCTTTCAGTTGGTTACAATCCTCGATCTCATCTTATTCTGTTAGCCGGAACTTGTAGTTATCTTCTGTAGTTGGTTAGCGCAGCCAGCAGCAACTTTTATAACACCCCTTTCTTCCGTTGATCCCAAGCATCTATGCTTGTGTCGATGGGTAACTCTTTGATGAACTGTGAGTCTTGCTTGCCAGTACTTGGATGTACTGACCCCGTTGGGGCTGTGGTTTACGCAGAGTACGACTACGGCTACGATGCTTCCCAGGACGGCTACTTCGTGGAGTTTGACGACGCTGCAGACGAGTAGATAGCTGGACCAGGGCAGGATCCAGAACCTTCGTGGATGGGCTTCGTTTGCTTTATTTTCCTCCGGCTTCTTAAGCCTTCAGTTTTGTCTGTACTCAGACACCTTTGTTTGCTTCCGCTGATGTAATGAATGACATGTTGGGACATGTGTCCTCTGGATGATTGTATTTGCTATTTCTGCCTTAATGAAGGCCAGTTGCAACTTTATTTCAATCTTTTGTGTCTTAGAGATATGTTGTGATTATCATTCGTTCAAAGCCGTTGACGTACAGTGCGTGATTGTTATGAAGTACGTCAATGGTAGTGCCTGTGATTTCTAGTGGATAGTTTACATCGACGATGGAATAGCAGAGCTTGTGTTGTCGCGCATAAGCGCAGGCCTACCAGGAAGCTGGGACGTGGGAGCAGTTATGCCCCATAATCCAAGCATCTGCTATCCAGTTCGTGCGGTGAGTATCCCTTAGAAGTCAGGGTGCGACAAATTTCCTAACTGATGAAGTTAACCTTGCTTCCAAATTCATTGTATTTTTGAAATGGCATGCAATTTGGTAAAACACCAGTGAGCACTTTGGTGATTTGTATAAATTAATTAAAGATGAATTTTGATGCAAAACAAATTGGATGGTCTTGTATATGTTTAGGACTATCTAAACCTAGAAGGGTTTAATTTTTAGAGCATCCTAGAAAATTTGGTGGACAGATCCTTGTTTTGCTTATTTCTGCCATTTTGGCATTTTAAGTAATTAATTTGTGTTATGATATTTTTGTGTTGCAATATTATTTTCTAGCATGTATAAGTTGTGTGAACTTGTTTTATAAGTGTTACTTAACTATTTTAGCATGTTAGATTGTGTGGATTTGAGTTGAGAATAAATAGGATTTATATTAAGAGCATATGTTTATTCTCTAGTAAATATTTGCATAGGAATTTTGGGTGATAAAATTATGTGCAAACACTTGGATTTGTTGATTGGATCCAGTACCATATTGGTACTGATTTTGTGTTAGTATCACCTCTACTAGCTTGTTTTTGAATTGGTATAAAAGCATGAGTAGTTTAATCATTACTATGAAAATGTTTTGGAAAAATTCCCTCATGTGTGGAATTTTTGGCATTAATATTTGTGGTTGCATGGCCACATATTTTTGTGTTATCTTCATAGGACCAGTAGCATTTTGATAATTTTATTATGAGTACTTGACCCCTAAAGTTTTCACTTGTGTGAAAACAATAACATGAGTAGCATTGCCTTGCTTATTTAAGCACCCTATTATTTTCTACTAGTATGGTTAATGCACTAGATGCTAGTTTAGTATTTTGTTAATTTTTATCAAGTGTGACCAGAGGCATTGTGACCTCTTAATGCTTTGATATGCTAGTGGAACACCCACTGGTTTCATTGCATTTTTGGTGGAAACATTATTTCCCCCAAACTAGATGCATTTCTTTTATGTAGTTTCATAACTAATGAGTGCCTAGTATTTTTGCTTTGGGAATTTTTGTGCTAAACAAAAATGGGTATGCTTCTGTTTGCAAGTGGTTATAATCATGTGTGGCTTTCTAGGAAAAATCCATCTTTGGATTGTTGTTTGATTCCTCTAGTAATGCCCTTTTTATTACCACTAGTATGTAGGAGTTGCCCTGCAAATTGATACCTTGTTTTATCAAATGGGATGTTTTTGTTATAGCAAGTATATACATTTTTCACTACTGTTTTGTTGACATGGACCCTCTGGTTGCATTTCAATTACTTGATTGAAGTGCATCCATTGATTCTTCATGTGTGAGTAGTACTAGTTTTCCTTAGCAGTTTTTGTGTTGAATTGTTTTTCCTGCCAACTTGTGTTTGGTAGATAATTGTGTATCCTTGCATGAGGACATGTTTTCATTCCCATTATGATAACATGGTTCCTTGTTTGCATTTTAGTATTTTACATGTTATGCATGTTTGCATAGCAAACTTTTAGTAGAAACATGTCAATAGGATTCCTTCTTTTTAGTCATTGTTTCTATTATTCTCAATATGAGAAGTTGTGTGTTTGGTGATGAATATATTGACTTGTTGCACTTGTGTAGGCTCACTGATTTGTAAAAGTAACTTTTTCAAATCATGTGTCTCATTTATTCTTGATGAGAATTTAGACTTAGTAGCTTAGCTACCTTATTCTTTTTGTGGTGTGGTTGATAGACCCATTGCCATGCTTATTTTTGTGCATGTTTTATATACTTTTAGTAGGCTCACCCTTGTGAACCTAAGTGTATTTTGGGCTTATTAATATCTTGGTATGAGAGTGGCACACCCACTGAATCCATGATATTGAGGTTGTGAGATAGTTTTCCTCCAACCTTAAGCTGTCTTATTAAATGGCATTTCTGCCAAGTGTGTTTGTTTGATTGTTTGCCTAAGTTAATAATTGTGTGATAGGTTATTATTAGCTTTCTTTGCTGTATGTATTGTTACATATGGTTGCTTGCCTTGATTGGTTCTGAATGTGTGTCCTTTATTCTCTTTTTACGGCGTTAGAAAAAACGAAGAGGAAGGGAGTGTCGTGAAGCTCTGTTTCAAGATCCAGTCACTCCAGAACCAGGGACACAAGAGATACCAGGCAAGCATCCTGATTGCTTGCTGATACAATACTTACCATTATCTATCATGCATGTTTTACCTC
The DNA here is from genome assembly GCA_028641055.1 of Alopecurus myosuroides. NCBI lineage: Eukaryota > Viridiplantae > Streptophyta > Magnoliopsida > Poales > Poaceae > Alopecurus > Alopecurus myosuroides. The sequence continues at coordinate 197,320,065 of CM054063.1, read as the reverse complement.
TGAAGTTTTACAAAAACTTGGTTATCAAAACTATTTTTGATGTGGAATTTACTACTATACTATTATATAGGTTACTATCATGCCAATAGTTAAACTTGGTAATACCAAGCCCATAAGCCACCCTATGGTATTTATTACCATCAAATATACTAGTCCCTAAGTGGACACCCTAAAATTGTGATTATACAAAACAAAGGCTTTACGGAAAAACCCGGAGAAAAGGGGGATCCTTGTTCTCCGGAGGAATGTGGAAGTGGTCATTTTTGAGAAAGAGGTGTTTTCAAAAATGACACATAACCTAGTCTTCGCCGGACAACCTTTACCGTACTGCCACCCTACCCCAACATGGGCAAGGGGCTTAACTTGAAGTTTGTTCTTATTAGTGTGTGCTATCTCAATGTGCTATAGGGGATGGGATCCTCTGAACCGAATGTCGCGGAGACATATAAAGTGTGGGATTAATTTTCCCTCCGGATGCATCAGATGAGGCATCCTGGCTTGGCGGGGATTAGCTCGGTGCCGGGGATGTGGTAAAACTCAACTGAGAGATAGGCTTATACTAGCTTGAACATAGTGGATGGTTATGATCAGATACCTGATGTTTACATACTGTTGTTACAGTCCGTGGTTTTCACGGGAGGTGTACTGGATCTGGTGGATGTGTACACCTCTGCAGAGTACAACTTTTTCGAAGAAGCCGCGTCCTCGGATATGGACAGTTGAATGGCCATGTAGCTAGCATTGTGTCAATGTTTTCAAAAAGGAAGTTTTTGAAAGGGAAATTTTGGAAAGGAAGTGTTGAACTTGTGAAGTTCGGAAAGGAATGGAAACTTATACCGTGGAGGTATCAGTGGTGATGAAAAGCCAGGTGATGTTATACAAAACAAAATGTTTTGCAAAGAAAACCTTTTCTACTCTAAGCAAGAATTCTGGAAACTGATTCCAAGAAGTTTTGCCAGGAGAAAATATTCTTTAACAAAGCTTTACAAAACCTCTTGTACTTGTGACATCGACAAGAGAAATAAAACTATATTATTTTTCTTCTGAAGTATCTTCTTCAACAAAGATACAGATAAACCTGACTGCAACTGTGGTGTCATCATATATGAACACCATTGATAGTGAACCATATTTATAGCCTACCTATTCCACCATATAAGCATATTTGCATGTTGGTAAGTGACATGATGGATGTCTTGCTGAGTACATTCAAATGTACTCATTATGGTTTCGCCCCTGGTATCTACTTATCAGATTTGGAGAAGGAACCTCCGAAGGAGATCTACGAAGAGAAGTACGGAGTTGACGGCTTTGCGAACTAGGATCGTCTCCGGGTCAGCAGCCTGTAGGTTAAGGCGTGACTTGGGCTCAACTACGTTGTGTTTTTAATTGTCTTCCGCTGTGTTTGTTAGCTGCCTGCCCTTTGTGGCAGTTGCGTTAAACTTGATCATGTGATCATTTGTGTAATACCTTTATGTATTCGTGTAATGGATGATGTATTTCTGTGTGCCAACTGTGTATGTTGTTCACGACTGATCTTTCTGGGATCGTGAATGTATGCATACGTAGGGTTTCAGACTGTCGGTCTGGGGTCCTTACACTACCCGGCGCGTCCGCTAGGATTTTTCTTCGTGTTGTTGACACGGAAATTTACCGGAAGACGCAGCTTGAGTGCGATTCCAGGCCCTCAAGAGAGATCTTTTGGGTCTTACCTTCGTATTCGAGAGAATACGGCTTCCGGATGTGCCCAGTCGGCCGAACGATCCAGGATAAGGATGTGTAAATACATCGTGTGGTAGAGTTGCGGGAGCCGCACACTCGCGATTCAGTCTTGATGTGCCTATACGAAAGAGATTTCGTGTCAGGGTGACTATGCGAAAGAAATTTTGCGTCTTGATGTGCCCATACGAAAGAGATTTCGTGTCAGGGTGACTATGCGAAAGAAATTCCGCGTCTTGATATGCCCATACGAAAGAGATTTCGTGTCAGGGTGACTATGCGAAAGAAATTTCGCGTCTTGATATGCCCATACGAAAGAGATTTCGTGTTATGAGGTGCGCAATGACGTAATTATGCGGTGGAGATGTACTCGACACGGCGGATAGAGTCGACGCGGTGGAGCTGTACTCGACACGGCGGATAGAGTCGACGCGGTGGAGCTGTACTCAACACGGCGGATGGAGTCGACGCGGTGGAGATGTACTCGACACGGCGGACAGAGTCGACGAGGTGGAGGTGTACTCAACACGGCGGAGGGAGTCGACGCGGTGGAGATGTACTCGACACGGCGGACGGAGCCGACGAGGAAGTCGTGTAGTTGACGCGGACGTGGCGGAGTCGCACGACGACGTGGAAGTCGTGTAGTTGGCGCGGACGCCCAGCCACCTAGTCCACACAAGAAGATGGACCCGAAGAGCCTTCAAGATGTTCTGATTTCGCGAATTGGCCCGCGATGTCTTATGCGTCTCGTAGATACGGACAAGTTTGATGTTTTGCGTTTCTTCATCCGAGTTAATATGCAGTTTGTACGACCACAATAAGGACATGGACGAAGAAATCTGACAGAGCTCTTCAGATACGCGGCTAGCGTGTTAGATGCTTCCGATGGGAGTACGTCGAGTGAGCGTGTAGCGCTCATTTGGGTGCGCGGCCAGCGCTCCCGATGGGAGTAGCCCCCGAGTCTATGTGCGATTATTTGTAATCGGGTATAGACTCAAAGATCTTGTAACGTTGCTTCTTCGATTTGTCGGGTGCACGACAGTGCTACCGATGGGAGTAGCCCCCGAGGCTATGTTCGACTCGCAGAGTCGGGCATAGGCTCAAGTTGTTCTGAAGCTAACCCCGTGTGCTTGTCTTCTGTTGGCTCGCGGAGGAGGACATGCATCGACTCCCGGAAGAGGGTATGTGTCGACTCCGAGCGGAGGATGTGTCGACGTTGTGGTTCCTGCGTTGCAGTTGCAGCCATATAATCGGATGTGGTTAAATAATGTAGCAATAGTGCTGTGTAGAGCAAAATGTACGGAACAAATTGTTGCTCGGGTTAATTTTGGTTGTGAACCAACAATTTATCGACTCGCGGAGTCGAGTATGGCCTGTTGGTAGGCAATAATTTGATCATACGCGACACTTTTGCATCGTACGCTGTGCCCTTTCGTTAGCCTGACAGCCATTGTCTATACTCCTTGCCGACCCGTCAGTTACTGCTGCAAACCGGGTCGGAGTCAAGGGTCGACGTCAGGCAGTATCAGCTACTCGGGTTGTAGCGCGTAAATGTGGTAGTGTAACGCGCAAAATGACGGGTGTCGAGTATACATATAGTTTACGGGGCGCAGCCCCCGAGTGTCAGGTGTAGCTCCACAGCAGATTAGAAACACATAAAAACGTAAATATATCGACTCGTATGAGAGGAACTTATCTTTGTATAACGTTGCCGTGGTCGACGAGGCGGTGCCGAGTGATATCGCCGGAATCGATGAACCGGACTCGTGTGTCGAGTGCGGCTACGGCGAATTCTCGAGTGCGTTTATTTGCAGCATAGCCCCCGAGCAACAAGTGTGGCTGCGGCGAAGGATAGCCCCCGAGACGCTTAGTCGAGAGGATTCGATGTAGCGGAGTTGTGCGGTGGAGTCGCGATATTTCCCCGAAAAACCCGATGAAGCGAACCGAGTCGACGCGGCGTAGTCGCGATGTTTCCCGAAGGACTCAGTGCAGCGGACCGAGTCGACGCGGCGGAGTCACGATGTTTGTCTGAAGGACTCGACGCGGCGGACCGAGTCGACGCGGCGGACCGAGTCACGATGTTTGTCCGAAGGACTCGACGCGGCGGACCGAGTCGACGCGGCGGAGTCGCGATGTTTACCCGAAAGACTCGACGAGGCGGACCGAGTCGACGCGACGGAGTCGCGATGTTTGCTCGAAGGACTCGACGCGGCGGACCAAGTCGACGCAGCGGAGTCATGTTTGTCCGAAGGACTCGACGCGGCGGACCAAGTCGACGCAGCGAAGTCGCGATGTTTGCTCGAAAGAGTCGACGAGGCGGACCAAGTCGACGCAGCGGAGTCGCGATGTTTGCTCGAATGACTCGATGCGGCGGACCGAGTCGACGCGGCGGAGTCGCAATGTTCGACCGAAGGACTCGACGCAGCGGACCGGGTCGACGCGGCGGAGTCGCGATGTTTGTTGTGTGTACACGGAGGGCAATACTGATGTCGAGCCCCCGGGCACTATTATGGCGAGTCGCCATGTTTTATTGATTGACCTTTGTGTCGACTCGCAGATTGACGAAAAGTGATCTGCGACTTGAATTCGCGGACTCGCAGAGATCCAAAACGTGTCGCAGTGCGCGAGCCGCTGACGGAGATCTAACCGTTGGAATTGGCTCAAAAAAGACGAAGTGGTGCGAGATTGTATTCCGCAGCTGTTCAACGGTGTGATTGTCGAATTGATTTCCGAGTCGACTGTGAGAGTTGTTTTCCCGAAGTCGCGCGGAGTTCCGTCAGATTCTGACAGGGCTTCGGTGTTCGGGTCATCCACGGAGATCTAACCGTCGGAATACGCCGATTCTTTTTGGAGACCGTAGATAATTTGATTTCGCAGCTTTCCACCGAAGGAATTTTCCAGATGAGTTTCGAGCCGCCGTTGATGACGTCCGCAATATGTACGTTGCTGCTGTACTCAACCTGCGCGTGAAGAACGGGGTCGATGTAGACGATGAAGGCCGTGCGTGATGCCGGCGAGTGCTTGATGAAGTTGAAAGAGTCGAAGTAGACCTAATCCATGGGGTCGAGGACCCAAAGCTTGGTGTAGATGAGGCCGGCGAGACCGTAGATCCAGCGCGTGTCGTTCCCACAGACGGCGCCAATTGTCGAATCCACTGTTCGGCAAATCCCTCGGATGAACCGGTAGGGTTTCGAGTAGAGGAACGATATACGCGCTGGTGACCTCGACGGCTAACAAGGAGAAAGATTTACCCAGGTTCGGGGCCCTCGTAGAGGTAAAACCCTTACTCCTGCTTGTCTGATCTGTATTATGACGAGATAGTCGATCTGTTTACAATGGCGATGCCCTGGTGAGGCGTACGGGGTATCCCGTGTATTGCCTAGTCTAGTTGTGGCTTGTATCTTCCTCTCTCTAGATTAAATCCCTAGATTGGTTGTCCAGATTGGATTCGTCTATTCTCTCCTCCCTCCTCGCTTTATATATGCAGCCAGGAGGGTGTTACAGGAGTCCTAATAGAGTACGTATAGCAGTTCTTGTCTTGACCCGCAAGTTTTGCGGGTGGGCTTCACGTGGGCCTTCTAGAATACTCCAAGGGCTCCTCTTCTTGGGCCTTAACCTTGGGCCTGAGACGGGGTGTCCTTACCCGCAGGGTCCAGGATCCATATCTTCGTCAGCCGCCAACAAGGAACACCCCGCCCGAGCCACCGCCAATCACGGAGCTGTTGACTCAGATGACTCAAGTCGTGACGCAGATGGCCCAGTTCCAGGCTAACCAGCACAACAACCAGAATGCTCCACGGGTCAGCATCAAGGAGTTCCTCAGTCTGGGTCCGAGAGCTTTTGTGGCCACACGCGAGCCTCTCGACGCTGATGACTGGATCCGTGAGATAGCTAAGGCTCTGGAGATTGCTCACGTTGCTGAGGAAGACAAGGTCAAGTATGCATCCTATCTGCTGAAGGGCCAGGCAGCTACTTGGTGGGAAAACTACCAGACCATGAGAGCTGGCTATCCAATCACCTGGGGTTGTTTCAAGGAATCCTTCCTGAAGCACCACATTCCAGATGGTCTCATGGAAAGGATGCGTGAAGAGTTTTGCTCTCTCAAGCAGGGCAAGTTGGACGTCATTGGCTATCAGAGTGAGTTCAATCGCCTCGCTCGTTACGCTGGTGATGAGGTGTCCACTGAGGCTAAGAAGATGGCAAGGTTCCGCAGAGGTTTTAACCCGGAACTCAAGTACGCCCTCACCAATATCAAGGCCAACAACTTCGAGGAGCTCGTTAACACCGCGCTCAATGAAGAAAATGGGCGCAAGGCGTTCGAGGAGTCTCGCAAGCACTCGCGTGAGGGTGGTTCCTCCTCCAACATGACCACCCCTCCGCAGAAGCGCCGCATCTGGGTGCCAAATGGTGCTGTCACTCGGGCTCCATATGCCCAAGCTTCTCCAGGCTTCGCTCCCTGCCCACCCAACCCTGCTCAGATGCATGATCAGAGGGCTTCGATGGGGCAGCCAAGGCCAGGGCCTCGTCGTGTCGTCACTTGCTACAAGTGCAAGCAGACGGGGCACTACGCTGACAAGTGCACGCAGAGGCAGCTACCTCCACCACCACCTCGTCCCAACACAAACCAGGCAATGGTGCGTGCTCCCCCGCCTAAAGCCTTCAACTCCAACAACAGGCCTGTCGGGAGGACCGCAAGGGTGAATCATGTCAAGATCGACAAAGCTGAGGAACCTCCTGACGTCGTTCTCGGTATATTACATGTAAACTCTTTTCCAGCTAAAGTGTTGTTTGATACCGGAACATCGCATTCTTTTGTGTCAAAGATTTTTGCCGCAACAAACAACTTAATGGTGGTTCCACTAAGCAATCAAATCACTGTTCACTCACCGGGATCTCAAATGTTGACTTCCAAGATAAGTAAGGATAATCAAATCCTAATTGGAGGCCACATATTCCTTGCTTCCCTCATGTTGCTGGGAAATTCTGACATTGATGTCATTCTTGGTATGGATTGGTTGAAGGCCAATAAAGCAAAAATTGACTGTGCTCAAAAGTCAATAACTCTGTTCCACACTTTTGGCCAGATAGTCTATTCTCCAAATGAATCAAGTTCCTTTCAGCTGTGCACCCTCGATGCAAAACCTCTACCTCTACTTGAAAATGTTCTGGTGGTTTGTGAATTCCCTGACGTCTTTCCAGAGGAGTTGCCAGGGATGCCTCCGGACAGAGCAGTTGAGTTCGTGATCGAGCTTGAACCAGGTACTGCTCCAATCTCTAAGCATCCATACAAGATAGCTCCTCCTGAACTGAAACGGTTAAAGGAGCAAATCGATATGTACATGGAAAAAGGTTACATTCAACCTAGTTCCTCGGCTTGGGGTTGCCCAACTCTGTTCGTTGCGAAGAATGATCACACAAAGAGACTCGTTGTTGACTATCGTCCTCTTAACGAGAAAACCATCAAAAACAAGTATCCAATTCCTCGTATCGATGATCTTTTTGATCAACTTGCTGGAGCCTCAATATTCTCAAAGTTGGACTTGAGAATGGGTTACCATCAAATAAAGATCAGAAAGGAAGATATTCCAAAAACAGCTTTCCCCACTCGGTACGGTCTTTATGAATACACCGTCATGTCCTTTGGTCTCACCAATGCACCGGAGACATTCTCTCGACTCATGAATTCTGTTTTCCATGAATACCTCGACAAGTTCGTTGTGGTATATCTTGATGACATTCTTGTCTACTCCAAATCTGAGGAAGAGCATGAAGAACATCTTCGTCTCACTCTCATGAAACTTCGCGAGCATCGTCTATATGCCAAATTCTCCAAATGTGAGTTCTGGATTCCAGAAGTTGCTTACCTTGGTCATATCATCTCTGCCAAGGGAATAGCCATTGATCCAGAAAAGGTTAAAGAAATTGTTGATTGGAAACCTCCTAAGACGGTGAAGCAAGTAAGAAGTTTTCTTGGCTTGGCTAGCTATTGCCGTCGTTTCGTCCAAAACTTCTCCAAGATTGCCAAACCTCTCACTGATCTCACAAAGAAGGACAAGAAGTTCGTTTGGTCTCCACAATGTGATGAAAGTTTCAATCTCCTGAAGACTAAACTCACTTCTACACCAGTTCTGGTTGGCCCAGATCCTACCAAACCTTTCCAGATATTCTGTGACGCTTCTCTCCAAGGTCTAGGTGCAGTTCTTATGCAAGAACGTCAAGTTGTGGCTTATGCTTCACGTCAGTTGAACGCACATGAGCTCAATTATCCCACACATGACCTTGAACTTGCAGCAGTTGTGTTTGCCCTCAAGAAATGGAGACAATACTTGTTGGGTAACCGCACTGAAATCTTTTCCGATCATAAGAGTCTGAAATACATCTTCACTCAACCAGATCTAAACCTCAGGCAAAGGAGATGGATTGAAAGGATTAAAGACTTTGATCTCACCATTTCTTACACTCCAGGCAAGGCTAATGTTATGGCCGATGCTCTCAGTCGCAAGTCGTATTGCAATAATCTCATGATCATGGAAAGCCAACCTCCTCTTCATGAAGAATTCCAGAAGCTGAACCTTGGTCTTGTTCCTCAAGGCTATCTTGTGAACTTGACAGCCAGTCCAACTCTCGAGGACAAGATTCGTTCTGAACAACTTCGTGATGCTGAAATCAAGAAGATGGTAGAACACATCAAAGAAGGCAAGGAGAAATTTAAGTCCTTCTCAATTGATGACAAGGGAACTGTGTTCTTTGAAGGACGCATTGCAGTTCCTCAAGTTCAAAGTCTCAAAGATGTCATTCTCAAGGAGGCTCATGAAAATCCTCTCTCCATACACCCTGGAAGTACAAAGATGTACCAGGATCTCAAGACGCTGTATTGGTGGCCTGGCATGAAACGTGAAATTGCTCAATACGTTTCTGAATGCGACGTTTGTCAACGTGTTAAGGCAGTTCATCAGAAAACAGCCGGTCTACTCCAACCTCTAAAAATCCCTGAGTGGAAGTGGGACATGATTGAAATGGACTTCGTCACTGGTTTTCCAAAGTCCAAGAAGGGCAACGATGCAATCTTCGTTGTCATTGATCGTCTCACTAAAGTAGCTCACTTCTTTGCTGTCAAAGAAACAATCTCAGCTAGCCAGTTAGCAGAGCTCTACACAGCAAAGATTGTTCCTCTTCATGGTGTTCCATTGGAAATAAGCTCAGACCGTGGAAGCATATTCACTTCTCATTTCTGGAAAAGCTTTCAAGAAGCTTTGGGCACCAAACTTCTGTTCAGCACAGCTTATCACCCTCAGTCTCAAGGGCAAGTCGAAAGAGTCAATCAGATTCTCGAGGATATGCTCAGAGCATGTGGTATCTCCTTTGGCATGAAATGGGAGGAATGCCTTCCATATGCTGAATTCTCCTACAACAACAGCTTCCAGGCAAGCCTAGGCATGGCACCATTTGAAGCTCTCTATGGCCGCAGATGCAGGAGTCCAATCAATTGGTCTGGAGCTGGTGAACGTTCACTCTTAGGCCCTGACATTGTTAAGGAAGCCGAAGAGAAAGTTCGCATCATTCGTGACAATCTCAAGATTGCTCAGTCTCGTCAGAAAAGCTACTATGACAGCAAGCACAGGGATATGATCTATGCACCTGGTGACAAAGCATATCTCCGTGTAACTCCCCTCAGAGGCACTCATCGTTTTGGTGTGAAAGGAAAACTTGCACCAAGATACATTGGTCCTTTCAACATTCTTTCAAGGCGTGCGGAAAATGCCTATCGTCTTGAACTTCCAGAAAAGCTATCCAAGGTGCACGATGTGTTTCACGTGTCACAGCTCAAGAGGTGCTTCAAAGATCCAGATCGTGCAGTTGATCATGATTCCATTGAACTGCAAGAAGATCTCTCTTATGAGGAGCACCCTGTTCGAATTCTCGATGAGACCGAGCGTAAGACTCGCAACAAGAGCACCAAGTTCTTGAAAGTGCAATGGTCGCATCATTCCGATAAAGAGGCAACGTGGGAGACCGAAGAGGATCTTCGCAAGAAGTATCCGGACCTTTTCTCTTCTCAGTAGGAATCTCGGGGCGCGATTCCTTCAAGGGGGGCGTTTTGTAACATCCCAAGTATGAAAATCACCTTTAGAATGTTTTGCTTCTTGTTTATTTTTGTTTTGCATCATGACATCATCATTGCATTTGTTTTGGCATTTGTTTTCCAATTGTTTTCATCTGTTTTCCTTTGTTTTCCCAAGTGAAATTCAAACAATATTCAAATGTTTTGTTTCATACTTGCTCTGTTACAATTTTCCAAATAAAAAGTTCAATCAAAACATCAATTGTTTCCATTAAACTTTAAGGTTCAAACTATCAAATGGTTCCTTTTAGTAATTCACTTAATTCAAATTTTATTCAAATTCAATTACAAACAGCAAACATTTTTGAAATTATGAAACTTACAAAACAAATCAATCACTTGTTTCAAGTAAACTTGAATTTAAAACTTTTAAGTTGCTTGAGTCAAATTATTTAATTAATATTAATTTCATTCAAATTTCAAACAAATTGCAAACAGCACTTAAATTCAAATCATTTTGTAAAACAAAAGTTGCACTTTGTGCTGTTACAATAAATAAGCAATATAAATTTTTCTAACCCTAAACCCTATGCTTTTCTTCCTATTCTTATTTCTGCAAAAAAAAAGAAACAGAAAGAAAAAAATAGAAAAGAGAGGGGTGGGGCAGGCAGTGGGCAGGCCCAGCCCACCACACCGGCCCGGTACCTCTCTCCCTTGTCTTCCTCCTGTACGGCGCGCCATCGGACGCATCCACGTCGACAGCAGCGGAGCAGGAACGGCCAAGGCGCGCTCACCTCCCCCTATAAACCTACCCCCGAGCTCTCCTCCTCTGCCCTAGCCCTCCTCTCTCTCTCCCTCGCCGCCGCCGCCATGATTTCCCCTCTTTCCACCTCTGCTTCCACCTCCACCTCTGAACCCCGAGCGCCGCCGCTCTGAACTTCCGACGATCGCCGTCGTCCTAGCCATCCTCGCCGCAGTACGAGAGCGGGAATCAGATCCCCGTGGCTCCCTCATCCTCTCCGACACCTCCACGGGGGCTGGGAACGCCTGTAGCGCCGCCGCCATCCTCGTCGCTGCCTCTGTCGCCGGCGACGTCCTCCCCGAGCCTCTGCTTCCTCTACTTCGAGGGTGAGCACCACCCCTTCCCTCTCCCTCCTCTCTGCATCACGTCGCAAGCACGAGCACCAGCGCATCCACGGCAACACGAGCAGCAGCGCAGCGCGGCGAGCACGCAGTCATCGCTGGCGTCCACCTTGCTGCCACTGTCGAAAAAGTTCAGAAAACGAACCTGCAAATTTCAGTTAGCGCGTATCTGAACCTTCACCTCACTGCGCATCCTTACCTGACAAGCGAACGCATCCACCGCAGTGGCAGCGCAGGAGCGCGCGCGCACGGGAGGCCAGGGTTCGATCCCTGCCTCCCGCGGAATAAATTCCCCACCTTTTTGCATTGCCACGCTGGCTGGCAGGCCCACCAGCCAGCGGCAGTGAGCGCCACGTGAGCACCACGGAGGCCAGGGCCCACTGGCAGTGGCCTATGCTAGGTCACTGCACGGTGTAAAATGTTTTCTGTCCAGTTTTTCTTTTAAATTTAAGTCCTTTATTTTACAGATTAGTCCCTGTTTTTAAATTGCAAATAACTTTTAAATTCCAAATCCAAATAATACAATTGAAGTATGTTTACTGAACCAAATTTAATTCTCTATCTGATTACAGCATTTGTTTTATGTTTTGAACATTTCAAATTGTTTCAAATTTCAAATTCAAACAACTCCTTTTAAATTTGGTTAATTTCATAACTAATTCAAACTTAATTCAAATAACACAAATAAAATATGTTTTCCATGCCAATTTGAACTACCTTATCAAATATAAACTTTATTTTCTGTTTTGATTAATTAAAATTGGTTAAATAATTTAAACCTTGTTTAAATCATTTAAATTTGCTAAATTCATAACTTGCTCAAATTAAATTATTTTTGAACATATAAAATATGTTTTCAAAATAGAAAAGTATAAACTTTTCAAATATGAATTTGAATTAATGTCATGAATAAATAAAAATTCAAATAAATTCATACTTGAATTTAATTCATTTAAATCTTGTTTAACTTGTTTAATTCATAATTAATTCATCTTAACTCCTTTTTCAATAATTGAAACATGTATTCCACCTAAAATTTTGTGTATTTTCCAAATATGAACTTTGTTACCTATTTTGGACAATTTAAATTGGTGAAAACAACAAATACTTGTGTAACACCTTTAAGAAACCAAAATTTCATAACTTAATAAATAAAATTCCAAACTTGGTAAACCTTATTTCAAATTGATTCTATTGATGTTTTGTTTTGTTTTCCTCATCCATGAATCATGCTAATTCACTTACACATGATGATTAGTTGTAGAACAATTATTTCAACCTTAACTCATGGGCTTTCCATATGCAATCCAAATTGCATATGGGCCCATTTAATTATGTTATGTTACCATGTCAACTAGTTTATTTTGAGGCATCAATTAAATGGTCATGCATCATCCCATGATTGTGCATTATGCCATGTTATTGATTGTTTGTCTCTCTGCGTTGTTTGTTTGCTTCTTCTCGAATAGACGACGACGTTGAGACAGACGAGCTTTACGACACCCCTTCTAAGGATCTAGCTCAGTACCAGGCTGCTGAGTTTGCAGGCAAGTATTCACTCACATGAACCATTGTGTTCCTTTCCACATTGGATACCGATACTTTCCGTTGTCTTTTCTGCTAGCCTTATGAATCGTTGCTTCTGTTCCGAACCTATCACATGTTATCCTTTAACCCTGATACAGCCTCACCTCCACACCTATAACCCCATTGCTTGTTGCTCGTGTCTTACTAGCATGCTTAGGGTTGTTTCTGCTCGAGTCTGTTACCCGTTACTTTCTGTTACCATATTACTTATGTTCTGGGGCTCGATGTTTAAACAATCAACCTGTTAATATTTGAGGTAATGCTAATTTGATGATAAGGCACCGGCAGGAGGCCCGGCGTGGTTTTGAGGCCTGCTAGTGTCGACCCTAATTAGGAAAAGGGTCTTGTCTACTGATCCATGATGAGCGCACTATCCGCATGTGGGAAGCGTGTATGGGTGCCCCCTCAATTTGATTCGATTCGCATCTCGTCCAAATCGCCTCATTTAGTTCGGCTTTTCCATTTGCCGCATGCATATGTATTTGCGAACCCAGGCCAGGATGGAACTTTTGTAGTCGGCATTTAGGGAGACACGTTCTTAGAGTGCTATGAGGGTCCCCTTTTCTTCGTGGGGCTTTATTAGCCGTGCGCTCAACTGCACGGGGTTCTTTGGGCTTGATGCGAAGAAGAGTTGAGTTGTGTTGAGTGCCCCGCTTGGTGGAAGGCATTCCATCTGGCGGGTTATTCTTACGTGTACGGCCAAATTGGTGCACCCCTGCAGGGTAAATCTTCTCGAGAAGCCGTGTTTTCCGCGGTTATGGATGACTTGGTGAAAGTACTGGCTAACAAGTACTCAGAACAACTTACAACTAACTAATGATAACTTGACTAGTAATAGTCTTATTGACACAATAACTTGAACCATCACTAATCCAACTGTGTGAGTTATCCTCGGATTGCTTCTTTGGATAAGGGGCGAGATCCAGGATGGGTTTGTTTGGAGTTAGAAGTAGTTGGTTCCGATACGCTATCGTATCTCCTTTCTGTTAGCCGGAAGTTGTAGCATGTTTCTGTAGTTGGTTAGAGCAGCCCGCTGCAGCATCTTTTGTATCACCCTTTCTTCCGTTGAACCCAAAGCATCTGTGCTTGATGTTGTTGGGTACACTTTGGTGAACTGTGATTCTTGCTTGCCAGTACGTTTATGTACTGACCCCTTTGGGGCTGTGGTTTCCGCAGACTACGCTTACGAGGATCCCAGTGATGGCTACTACGTGGAGTATGACGAGGCTGCTGATGAGTAGATAGCGGACCCGAGCAGGATCCGAGACATCGTGGATGGGCTCCGTCTTTTCGTTTCCGGCCTCTTAGGCCTATTTGGATCTTGCCTGTACTCGGACACTTTGGATGCTTCCGCTGTGTTGTAATGATGATATGTTGGGACATGTGTCCTCTGGATGATTGTATTTGCTATTTCTGCTCTAGTGAGAGCTATTTGCAACTTATTTCAATCTTTTGTGTCTTATAGATCTGTTGTGATATCCATTGTTCAAATGCCGTTGACGTACCATGTGTGTATGTTATGAGGTACGTCAACGGAAGTATCTGGATTTCTATGGGATGGTTTGCGCAGACGATGAATAGTAGAGAATGGTTGTCACACGTTTACGTGTTGGCCTACTCATATTGAGATGCGGGTGTCGTTATGCCCCGTAAGCCATTTATCTACTGTTTAACGGACTGTGAGTATCCCCTAGAAGTCCGGGTGCGACATTGAGGATAAGCTTCCCTCCTTGAGTTTCTCTATTCTCTAAAGGGCACTCAACAATGAAGTGATATTTGTATTTACAATTGAATCAAGCCCTGACTCTTTGAGTTCCTTCCTTGGCATTACTTGACTTGGTATTTTCCACAACATAGGCCTTGGCCTTGGGTGGGTTCCTCCAAAACTTCATGGATGCAAGAGCCATGTAGTATTTATGAACCACATCATTCTTTTTTGGGCCAAATCTTCTTCCGATTCAACCTCAACTTATTTGTTCACCACATTGGTCACAACTTTGGCCTTCAAAGCAACAGAGGCCCCTTTGTGCATTCCAATAGCACGAGCACAAGAGTCTTAAGCAAGATTGGTTTGCACTTGAAAGTATGACATCTCTTGCATAACCTCGTTGGAAGTCATGAGATGGTAGTTGTATCTTCCTTGGATACTCTTCAAGTCAAAAGGCTCAAATGTCATGAGGGCATTCACATACTTCCTCTTGATCCAAGCATCATAAACATAAGTGGCACCGAGACCACTAAAGGCAGTAGCAAGGGTCTTAAGTCTTCGATACATGTCCTCATGACTTTCACCATCAAGCTTATAGAAAGCTTCGTCCTCATTGCTCAAAGCATCAAACCTATTTCTCTTCATGCTCTCATTTCCCTCAAACATGGAGATAAGAGCTCCCCATGTTTCTTTGGCGGTGAATGATTGTTGAATGTATGGCATGATCTCTCCCGTGGCTTGTTGGATCATGTTCAAAGCCACAAAGTTGAGTTGGCAATCAACCACTTCACTTCTTGTCAAGATCTTTGGATCAACGGGCTTGTATCCATCTTCAATGATTTTCCACAGCTTAATGCAAGAAGACTTCAAGTGAGTTTTCATGAAATATTTCCATTGACCAAAGGACTGTGCATCAATTTTAGGTGGATCACCTCTATTTTTTATATGAGGGTGTGGAATACGAGGGTTGGGAGAGTACCAACCGGGAACCTCATGGTACTCTTACTTCCCATCCTTTCCGTTAGATGGTGGAGTTTTTTTAGGCGATGAAGATTCACTTTTAGTTTCTTCACCCCCTTCCTTAGTCTCTTTGTCACCCGGAGAGTTATGCCCCGGAGACGTCGATGAAGAAGGAGCAGTGTCATTGGCTTGCATGAGCTGCGTTATCATTTCACGCAACCCTTGCATTTGGGATTCCATTAAGGAGGACAAGGAAGCATGCATCTCCTTGAGATCATCCATGGTGTCCGGAGCCGTGGGTACAGGAGTTTCCTCTTCGATGACCATACTTTCTCTTAGGCGGTTAAGACTGAACTAAGAGTTGAGGATCCGATACCAATTGAACGGATTGTATGGGCACCTAAAGGGGGTGAATAGGTGCTACCTCCAAATTTTAATACGTTTTTTATTTAGGCTTGACACAAAGGTAAATTATCTAAATATGCAACTACAGTGAATTTACGTATATGACAAGGACTACACTAAGCAAGAAACAAGCACAAAGTAAATCTAAAGAATAGAAGGAACCAATGGAAGGACGCGGAGACAAGGATGTATTACCGAGTTCCTCCTTATTAGGGGAGTACATCTCGTAGGAGGGGTGTGAGTTTCGCTACGAAGCCCTAATCAACGCCACAAAGGCCTCACCCTATTCTCCGATGATTCTTGCCACCAAGGCCTAGTTCACCTTTCACTATTGGAATCCTTCAAGGAGGATT
Organism: Alopecurus myosuroides; assembly: GCA_028641055.1. Taxonomy (NCBI): domain Eukaryota; kingdom Viridiplantae; phylum Streptophyta; class Magnoliopsida; order Poales; family Poaceae; genus Alopecurus; species Alopecurus myosuroides. The sequence continues at coordinate 197,304,128 of CM054063.1, read as the reverse complement.
CCGGTGCCTTTACAATGAGCTTGGGTCACACACCCACAACTGAATTATGGGCTCCCAAAATCACCATGAATCTGCTACAAGAAACACAAGTGAGCTGCAAGAGGTCTAGGTTTTCCACAAGGAAACCCTAGACATAAATCTCTCAAGTGAATGAGAGGGAAATGAAGAACGTCTTGGTGAAGATGCAGATCATATTCTTCTCCTTCAATCCTCCAAAGATCGACGAGTTTGGGTGGAGGGATTAGGAGATCTCTTGAGGTTGGTGAGCTCTTTAATGGTGGCCTTTAATGTTGGACGAGATAACTAGAGCTAGGAGAAGGAGCAGGGGTATTTATAGCCCTCCTCAAAATGTAGCCGTTTGAAACGAATTTGGGGCCCGAATATCCGGCCTAAGTACGGAATATCCGGCACCCAAAATATTCAGTCTTCAACTCAATATTCCGGCCAAATTTCCAAGGCCACTAGAGAGCAAAGCAAATAAGTCCTTAGCCAAAATTCCTCTTCACCTCAGAATATCTGGCCCTAGGTCAAATATTCCTGCATAAATTTCCAGGTTTACCAGAGAGCGACGCATCCTTAGCCGATTTTAAGCCATTGAGATTCCACATCGTAATATCCGGTCTCATCCAAATATTCCGGTTGGACTAGAGAGCGTCACAATTTGATCCTTAGCCGATTTTCCAGCGGGGAACTCCACACCGGAATATCCGGCCTTAGGCAAATATTCCGGTTATTCTAGAGAGCAACGCAGGTCGGTCCTTAGCCATTTTTCTCTTGAACTCTTCCAGACCGGAATATCCGCCCCCTAAGCTAAATATTTCAGTCAAATAATCCGGCCTTGACAGAGAGCGTCACAACGTATTCTCTTTGAACTTTTTGGAGGACAATGATTTTAAGATTTATCTTAGCAACCTGTATCACTTAACACCAAGTTAAATCATCACCACTGTTGTTATCTAACACACAAAATTTAAGGGATTAAGAAATGTTCTTGCAGTAGCTGGTAGCTGGCTCGGTGTGGATTAACTTCCATGATTAGTTGCAGATGTGTTATGCCATTGCAAGAATAACTTGAATAATACCAAACACTACATATACCATATTTATCTAAAGCATAAATATCATATTTCAATATTTTTCCCTAATGAGATGTCATGGCTTGAGGTAATTATCTGATTGTTCAGAATTTTCTGATTTGGCCACCTTCACTACATAAGATAAGTTATAAAGATGATTCAAAATAGAAAGTATTCTAGTTACCCAGGTAGGAAAGCTCACCTAATAGCATCCTAAAACTAATATCCACTACATGAGGCTAGTCCCAATGGGAGTAACTTCACTAGTAACATAGATGCCACGTAGGACAAAAAGCTGATGCGACAATTATTTAATAAGGAGAGAGAGACTTGTGGTAACTTAGCTAGTTACTGTAACATCACATATCCCAAGACAGTATGAGTCTATAAGCTAATTAATAGAGCTTTGCATGACACCACATGTTGGTTACTACCCATTGTGGAGGTGGTAACATAGTCTAGGATAACGTGTATGTTACTGGTCTATGTTACTCCCCATTGTGACTAGCCTGATTTGTGTTGAAGCTGTGAATTTATATAGCATGTTAATCCACACAAGCAATGGACCCCTGTATCCCTACCCAACCTAAATTTTGGGTGTTTCTATAATTCTTCCTAAAAACATAAACAATAATAAAACACCATAGCTCAATGGAAAGCATGAGTAAAATATAATTTCTTTCTAGAAGGTAATGAAAATGAGAGTTGTGAAAATAAATTACAACCACGAGAGCGCAAGTAAGAACCTAATTAATGGGTTGACGATGCTACTGTGTGGATAGGCCCAGCTTGGACCTGAGAGAGGCGGAGGCAGCTGCCAACTAGTACAGATCGTCCAATTTAAGCCACCAATCTCCCGTGAATGAAGTGGTCCATGTGTGTTGTGTCCTATCGATTATGGTGAAAAATTAAACCCGCCAGCAAGTGCTTCAGCCATGTCCGGTTTAGGGGTGTGGGGTCACACACATAAATGCAATTTAGACGTTGTGCAACGTTTGATCGTATCGTACACGAGTATGAGAAATAAATTGTCCGCATAATTTTATACATGGTTTGCACATAACATTTAAATGAAATTTTATGTATTTCTAGAAGGCTTCATAAACGATAAGTTCATTCAATGCATGTTGCATCCACGCCTCCCCAAACTGCATACATTTATGTATAGTTTCTTTTGTCTATATTTATTTATTTTGTTGCATAGGTATACATTACTGACTTTTCTTCATTTTTCCGTCTATTTAACACCATATATGCAAATATCCAAATACATATATGTTACATATACAATAAGTATTCTTGAAACATGATACATGTCAACATAATGTCTTTAAATATAAAATCTTTATTCTATATAATATATTTATCTTATCTCCATATTTTTGTATAGTTTTTCATGAACTTTATCTAATCAAATATTTATTTTAGGACCCTCAATGCACATATCCACCTTGCCGTAATTTTTCTTAGATATTTCTAGAAACATCTTACTTTGCCATGGAGAGTTACTCCGATATTTCATGTCAAATATCTAATTATGCGTGAGATTTTACCAATCTTGTAAAATATTCTCAAGTGTGCTTTTTTTTTTTAATCTCAACAAGTTCCATGGAGTTTGGGTTGGCTACTTTGTAGACAAATTCTTGATGTACGATTGTAAAAAATTGAACCTCTTTAAAATTGAAGAAGAAAAATGAATATAGATAATGCAACCAAAAAACCAAAAAATGCGCGGTAACCGGAATATTAGGGGTGTATGTTCAAGCCAAGTTGAGCCAAGGTTTCGATATTCATTAAGCTTGTGGGCCACTCTTTTTTGAGTCATGGCCAAAGGGTGTTAGTGTTACTCTATTAACTAAGAGAAAGAGAGTTTCCTAATTAGTAGTGGATAACAAGTACCACATTTACCTCTAAGTTTAGCACAATTATTATTTTTAGAATTATATCCCTGTTACATCATACCTCAAAATAGATAAATAAGATTGGCTAGAATATGTATATCTATGTATGTATCTACTCTGCCTTTTTCCCTTACACAGGAGTACGCTATGAACTTGGAGTTAGCATATGTTCTGGAGGTTTTGACCATATGGTTAAAAATAAACTGGCTTGCAATACTTCTACAAATATGGAGAAGTATATTACGAAGGTTGGCCATTTTTTTACGGCATGTGAATCCGGTGATTCTAAACAATCCATGGCCAACCTTCTAATTTGGAATGGTTCTTGAGCTCGTACGATTTAATGGAGTCTAACCGCTCATGCTGAGAAAATCTCGGCGTCACAAAAAAGAAGAAAGGAGATAATGGCACGATGGAATACTAATTGTTTGAAAAATTGCAAGCAAACCTAATAAAAACAACACATACTACACACATCTGCATCTCAAACATGGAAGATCTCCATCCGCTCTAATGAGTATTCCGTAGCATGAAAACCCGACACAATTGACATGATCAATGACCTCCTCACTTCCGAGATATTATGTGAGCACTACGAGGCACGATCCTCAAATAAAACTGAGCCCACTAAGAGCATATAACAAGGCAAAGGGTTGTTAACATCATTTCTGCAACTAATATGCTATTAGTTGCAGACAAGACAAGTGATGTTAAAAGGTTTGCCGTGGAGGGGGCATGTCAGAGCATGACATGTTGCAGGTGTGGTACTCTGGATGATCCGACCGGACATTTTCTAATGGTGTTCAAGCCTCCCTAATCCTGAGGCACTATTGCATACTTATTTATTACCGGATGCAAAATTGTTTTTCACTAATAGTTATCTCCTAACTCATGGTTGACTATAGAATTAAATCACTTTCTTTTGAAGTCCTTATTATATTGTTGTTGATGACCAAGTCAAAGCAAAAAAATCTAGGCGGTAAGAAAAGACGAGATAGATAAATTGATTGAAAGTATAAACTATTAAATGGTCTTTTCATGTGATGCGTTAGCAAATGTTCTAAGTTTAAAGAATTTCCGATCAAGAAGCCAAATTAATGAGAAAATAAATTCCTAACTCTGTTTGATCAACAAGAGATTTCTCGATACATGCCCCTTATCATTGTAGTGCAAATTATTTTTCCAATATATTGAATGTTTTTATTTGTTTTTGTTTCATGCATTATTTAATTTGTTCCATATGTTATGTTTTTACGTGATTTTTTTATAATTTCCCCCTAAACCTAGCACTACTATATAAAGCATCTAAAATGAGATAATGAGATTGTTCAGTTCATCTATATGTCTGCACTTACCTTTAGAGGCTTTCCTTTTACTTTTGACAGATCTGTTTAGAGCCTTTGCCGTCGAGTAATCATAAACTAGCCAAATACTATAACTTAAAAAATACTACCTATGAAAAAGGGTACGGTGACGGTAGGCCGATAGTCAACCTGTGTATTTCCTACCTTCTAATTCTGCGAAGATTCTGCAGACCCGTACGATCTGCTTCAGTCCGGCCGATCTTTTTACTGACGAAATCATGCCGTCACAAGATATCGACATATATGGAAAATTGCAGGCAGTACCGAACATCACGCCCCGACATGTATACTGTCCATCCGCCCCGATTCCGATCGAAACCATCACTTCCCTTCCAGTTCAGGCTCAGCAGCCACCAACCACCGCGGTCTCCTCCGCTCGCCGCCGTTGCGGCCCGGCTGAGCAATGTGAGTGCACGTCCGTCGACCGCCCTGTTGATCGCACGCGCGTACCCAATGCCCGATATGGCGTGGTACTCTGGTTATTCTCCTTTCTAGATCGATTTTAACGGCGTTTCGATCTGGATTTGTAGGGTTTGTGCCCCGACGGTGGAGGTGCCTCGCGGTAGTGTCTCCGCCCGGCGCTCCTGGCCGCCTCGTTGTGGCCGCTTCCCCGAGAACGGCGACAGTGAGAAGGGCGTCGTCGAGGAGGCGGCCGACGTCGACCACGCGGGCACTGCCTCCGCGGCGTGCAACGGCGGCCTCCCGCACAACCCGCAGAGCGATGAGGGCGGAGGGGCACAGCCGCGGAGCGATGGGGATGCGCGCCCCTTGGATGGCCAAGCAGAGAGCAGGGCGCTCGATGTGATGCCGATGGCGTTCACTACCCCGCAGAGTTCTGCTGTTGCTTCTGCAAATGGTTCCATTGAAGATGGTGGGCCTGTGGCCGATTCGTTGATACTGGAGGTGAACGGAGGTCAGGGGAGTGATCAATTGGTCAAGGATGGGGATGATAGTGGCAAGGCAGTGGGGAGCAGAGAGGGTGATGGTGAATTGGAGACCGATGAGGATACAATTAGGAAGAAGAGGTGGTTGTCGTCCGCCGCGAATCCGCCTCCGAAGAGGAGGGCGGTCTCAGCCAAGCGCAGATTTCCGCCTGGCTGTCATAGCGCTGCTGTTACCGGCATCGCCATCGGAGGTAAGTAGGTGTTGGTATCGGACGACACGCCAACCGTTTTTAGCTAGCCGTTATATTCTCAGTTTGGATATGCCTTGCTAACGGTTCCAATTTCAGGTCATGGTGCTTCTCTGATGTTTGCGCGAGATGATTCTAATGAGGAATTGGAAGGCAAAGGGGAAGAGGTTGGAAGTGCTGCCGAGGCACACAAATTTAATAGCCAAGACTCCCTAGTCGTCGGTCGTGTTGTTCTAGATGATTTTGGAGGAGACCAGCCTGACCTTGACCGTCCACAAAGTGATGTTACAAACGATTCACCAAGATGTGGTTTCTCTAAGGAGATAGATGATAGAACACCATTACATGAATCGACCCACATACCACTAGTCGCGGAAGATGGTGATGTGAGAAGCGAACGCGAAGGAAGCTTGCCAGAAGGTACTTCGATGACTCATGCGAGAGGTCTTGTTAAGAAAAATGGCAATAGTAAGTTACAGCATGATATCATCGATAATGACTATCTTAATAGATCTGGTAAGGAGTCTAAGCGTGGAGATCATGTTGCCACTGATCGAATTGAACAAAAGGATGACGTGGGCGTTGCTACTAATAAGGGAGTAATTATACAAGTGTTGATGGCTCCAGAAGGATGTCCATGGATACAACGAAAGAAGTCTATTGCTAGTATTTCTAAATCGGTTACCCCTTCTACATCAACTAGGCACGAGAAAAAAGAGGACCAAGAAGGTGGCGAAACCTCTTTGGCACTAGATGTGCATGAAGGAAGTAATGAATTTTGTGTCACCCTCCCTGTGTGTGCTGCTTCCCGGGATGATAGTGTTGATAATAACCAAAGTAAAGTGACAAAGATGGATGAGAGAGGTCCATTACATGAATTGGAACACGCCCCACTAGTAAAGGTGGACGTCAAATATGAGGGAAGCGTGCAAGAAGGTAATCTGAGGACTCATGCGAGAGGTCTTGTTAATCTGAAGACAAAGGGAAATAAACAAGGTCTTGTTAATGTTAAGGTGAATCTGATACGGCTAGATGAGACAGGGGTCTTCGAAAACGGCACAAAGACAAACGAGATTTCAAGCACTCATAGACGCGTGACACGCTCAAATACGAAGGTTAAGAAATGCCTGGTTGCTCGTAAGTTAAAGCATGATGGCATCAACAAGGACCCTTTCAATAGGTCCACCAAGGAGTCCGAGCGTGCAAACCATCTTTTGGCCGATCAAACCAAAGAAAATGACGGCATGGGCCTTGCTACCGGGATAAATATATTAGCATTGATGGCTCCAGGCAATTGCCCATGGACAGAAGGAAAGAAATCTATTGCTGGTGCTTCTCAGCCTCTCACTTGTAGGAATAAGGCTCTTAAGGTTCGTGCAGGTCTTTGTTTGCCCGACATATCTGAAGGAAAAGAGAGCATTCCCATATGTGTGATCAACACAATTGATGACATGAAGCTAATGCCATTTAAGTACATCTCTAACGTCATATACCCGCCTTCATATGTAAAAGCAGCTCCAAAAGGCTGTGATTGCACTAATGGTTGCTCGGACTCTAGTGAATGTGCTTGTGCTGTGAAAAATGAAGGAGAGATTCCGTTTAATTTGAATAGCAAAATTGTTTATACAAAGCCCGTCATATACGAGTGTGGCCCATCATGCAGGTATGGTGTTCAATATATATAGCGTACATGCAAAAAATAGCGTACCCTTTCTAGGCAGAAACTTGCGATTTTTGTAGTTTAATTTATTGTCAGGCAAGATTTCTTATTGCCACTGCAATATTCTACTAAGTCTGACATAGGAGGTTCAGATTGGGAGATCCAGATGGCAGTGAAATACGAGGAATAGCTCATAAAGCTAAAACTTGCTCATCTGAAGTTAGTTTTAACAGAACTATTCGTTGATATTAGATAGTTTGGTTAAACTGGAAAAATGCAAATTTTGATTAGAAAAATGGTGAGCTAACAAATTAGTCAAAACTGCTTGCAGGTGCCCGCCAACATGCCACAATAGGGTGAGCCAGCATGGTCCCAAAATTCGGCTGGAAATTTTCAAGACGGGGAAGACAGGTTGGGGTGTAAGATCCCCCGGTTTTATCTCTTCGGGCAGTTTCATATGTGAGTATGTAGGTGAGGTGCTGCAAGAGACAGAAGCTGAAAGGACAGATAATGATGAGTACCTGTTTGACATTGGTCGTGACAGCGATGATGATGAAGAAGGCTCACAGTCTTCTACGTCGAAGATAATGGAGGAGGATGTAGGCTATACAATAGATGCTGCAAAGTGCGGCAATGTTGGAAGGTTCATCAACCATAGCTGCTCTCCGAACCTGCATGCACAGGATGTTCTCTGGGACCATGATGACAGGAGGGTGCCACATGTTATGCTTTTCGCTGAAAAGAATATACGTCCGATGCAAGAGCTGACTTACGATTATAATTATAACATAGGTCAAGTCCGCAAAAATGGCAAGGAGAAGAAAAAAGATTGCTTTTGTGGTTCGTCCAAGTGCCGTCTCAGGCTCTACTAAGGTATCAGTGGCTGGTGATGGTCACCTTGTGGTTGTCGATGCTGTGCAATGTTTGTTTTCTCGTACCCTGCACTGAATCATTATCGCGTAGCATATACGAGCTGTGTTGGCTCACTAGTTTTTTTATCTTCCGCGTCGAACTTTGAACGAGTAATGATGATGAAGGAATATTTAGTTGTCAATTATGCTATGGTGTTATTTTATTTTCAGAATATAAATTATACTGGATATAACATGAGGTCTCTCACACTGTAGCTTTTGTCATCGCATATTTTATAGACTCATATAGTTGTTGCTGCCTTTCTTCCAAGATAGATTGAATCACCAAGCTCAGGAAATGTTCCTATACCTGGACACTCAAATCATACTATCAGACAGTTTGTATTGCCAGTTCTGGAATTAAGAATCTGTTAAAAATACCAGTCCCATAGCAACTCACTTGATCTTACATGGCCCTGGGCCAGCATGTACTCCCTCCGTCTCAAAGTAATTGTCTCAAAAGTTGGACAAAAGTGGATGTATCTAGACATATTCTAGTATAAGATACATCCATTTTTGTCCAACTTTGAGACAATTATTTTGAGACGGAGGGAGTAGATCATCACACCATGGTCCTTCTCTCTCTGAATGCTCAAGACACCATTCATCAGCGCACACTTCCGTTTGTATGCTGGTTCTCGAGATGAAAAGTTTGTTTGATGGCCATGAAGAACTAAATCACATTAAGCATGTTGTAGGTAGGGCAAGACTAATTCTCAATGGTCAGAGTGCAGCCAAACACATTGGTCTGGACCTAACAAACTAATTCAAGAATGCCATTTCTGACTCGAGACAACCGTAAACCTCTGCCATCTATTCATTCCAGAATTCAACAACAGATGTGCCACTAGTTGCACTAAACTATTGTCAACGATGAAAGGACACATTGAATTGTTGAGACAGCAGGTTAGAGAGGATAAAAATCGAATGGTCTGCCCGGAAATAGAGACTACCAAGGTGAACTTAATAATAGATCAAGAACAATAGCTATATTAATGGCATTTGTCATATTGTATGTGCATCTCCAGCAGAGGCTAGAAACTGGGTGTTTTACCGCTAAAATAGAGTGCGAGAGCCAGCACGGCGCGCTCTAAGGTAGGTGTGAAAACTCCGCACACGGGAAAAAGAGCGGCGCGCGCGGTCATTCGCGCGGGAAGTCTGGCGCGTGGCTTGCGCGCGCTACAACGCTACGCCAACCACTCTTTTCGCGCCTCTGAAATTCCTCGTGCCCGTGCCACGCGCAAAAGGTCGCAACAACACGCTCTAAATGGAATTTAGCGCACCGATTTTTAGCGCATCCGCTGGAGATGCTCTAATTCCATTTAATATCCAGTGAGGCTGTGACTAAATAATCCAAATACATTGGTATTCAGAAAAGACCCTTGCTTCTGTGCCTGTGAAACTTTTTGTTTAGCTATGGGGACATTGCCCCCGATTTCCGTTAACAGAAACCAAAGGAGTTATACAAGGATAAAAAAAAAGAAAAAAAAAGGAAAAAGACAACTCAGCGAGAAAACAGTTGGCCATAGGAATCAACAGGAACCTTGCCCTATACATCATGGGCTTCAAAGCACCCTCACACCCACTACTAAATTTGGTCAGCTATTCCAAATTTGCATACAGGCAGAGACAGCACCCCGGCAGACAAGTGCCCTGAAGAAAAGGAATGATCCTACTGAAGGTTGTAGAGATTCAACCCATAATCCTCATCACCGTCGGACTCCGTCCCCGCGCCGCGTTGAAGGTCTCACTAGATAACCGCACGAACAATTTGACTCCCCAATTGAGTGCATTTCGTGTTTCACCCTTTACTTGTAAAACTGCCCAAGATGAAACCATATTTCCAATCATATTAGTAACGGCCAAAAAATCAGCGGGTCTGATATTACGAAAACAAATATTGTTACGCGTTTTCATATAGCCCACACAATTGCAGCGATACCAATTTTGATAAAGCTTTTGTGTTTTTTTTTCCAAAACTATTTATCCAAGGCCCTAACATATGTTGCATCGACACCGCGATTTTTTCAAGCCTAAACACACAACAGGCAACATTCCATATATATCGAGCAAGGGGGCAATGGAAAAACAGATGTGATATTGTTTCAGCATTTCCACAAAATTGACACATTCCATCTCCATTCCACCCTCACCGACGAAGAACATCTTTTGTCAAAATACTTCTGCGAACTTTTACCTTGGCTGGAATTTTAAATCTCCATAAAGCTCTGAAAGGAAACCCTAACGATTCCCGTTATCAACGGTCTATAAAGCGATCTAACTGAATAACCTTTTTTTTGTCTAACTTCCATTCTACTGAGTAGCTTTCATTCAACAACACAACATTACTGCATTCCTTGTGGATATAATCCCACATCTGCAAGGCATTGCCTGTCATAGTGTGTCGAAATTTCACCATTGCCCGATTAGAATTTATAACATCATGCACCGTGATCTCATGTGTCTCACATATGGCATACAAGTTATCAAAATTCATGGCAAAAGATACTTTCCCTCTCCAAACATCTTCCCAAAAACGCGTCATTTTCCATCCCAAGTTTACGATTGCAAAAATGAGTAGAATAGATCATGTACTTTAAGTAACCCTCTCCAAAACTAAGAGTCCCCGTTCCTAATTTTAACTCCAGTCAAAGTTTTAGTACCCACATTTTTTTTTGTATAAGAGTTTCTGCCAAAGCCCATTTGTCGTTTCCATTTTTCACAACCATTTACGGAGAAGAGCAATATTCATACAACCCAAATATTTTACCCCAAGTCCACCACTCTCTTACGGAGAACAAATCTGTCGCACCCGGACTTCTAGAGGATACTCACCGTACGAACTGAACAGTATTTTGGTTGGATTACGGGGCTTAACGGCTCCCGCGTCCCCTTACGGGTAGGCCAGCACTTATGTGCGACAACCAACCGTTACTGTTCACCGTCGATGTAAACTATCCCGTAGAAATCATGATACTTCCATTGACGTACTTCAAAACATACACACATGGTACGTCAACGGCATTGGAACAAGTGATATCACAACAGATCTCTACGACACAAAAGATTGAAATAAGTTGCAAATAGCTCTCATTAGAGCAGAGATAGCAAATACAATCATTCAGAGGGCACATGCCCCAACATATCATCATTACATCACAGCGGAAGCATTCAACATGTCTGAGTACAGACAAGAACCAAATAGGCCTAAGAGGCCGGAAACGAAAAGACGGAGCCCATCCACGAAGTCTCGGATCCTGCCCGGGTCCGCTATCTACTCGTCAGCAGTCTCGTCGTATTCCACGTAGTAGCCACCATGGAGATCCTCGGAAACGTCGTCTGCGTAAACCACAGCCCCAAAGGGGTCAGTACATAAACGTACTGGCAAGCAAGACTCACAGTTCACCAAAATGTAGCCCGTCAACACCAAGCACAGATGCCTTGGGTTCAACGGAGGAAAAGGGGATATAAAAGATGCTGCAACTGGCTGCACTAACCAACTACAGAGATTCTACCACTTCCGACTAACAGAAAGGAGATAAGATCGAGGATTGTAACCAACTGAAAGATAACTTCAAACAAACCCATCCTGGATCTCGACCCTTATCCAAAGAAGCAATCCGAGGATAACTCACACAGTTGTATTAAAGGTGAATCAATTTATTGTGTCATCAACCTGTTACTAGTCAAGTTATTAATCATTGGGTGTAACATGTTTGATCATTATGTTTGAGTTGTCCTGAGTACTTGTTAGCCAGTACTTTCACCAAGTAATCCATAACCGCGGAAAACACGGCTTCTCGAGAAGATTATCCCTGCAGGGTTGCACCAATTTGGCCGTACACGCAAGAATGACCCGCCAGATGGAAATGCACTTCCACCAAGCGGGGCACTCTACACAACCAACCATTCTTCGCATCAAGCCCAAAGCACCTTGGGCGCACGGCTAATCGAGCCCAGAAGAAAATGGACCCTCATAGCACTCTAAGAACGTGTCCCCCTATATGCCGACTACGAAAGTTCCACCCTGGCCTGGGCTCGCAAAAACATGCATGCGGCAAATGGAAAACACGAACTAAATGAGGCGATTTGGACGAGATGCGAATCAGGTCAAGTTGAGGGGGCACCCATACTCGCTTCCCACATGCGGGTAGTGCGCTCATCGTGGATCAGTAGACAAGACCCTTTTCCTATTAGGGTCGACACTAGCAGGCTTCAAAACCTCTCATGGGCCTCCTGCCGGTGCCTTATCATCAAATTTATTATTAACAGTAACATTAGCATGATTGATTGATTAAACATCGAGCCCCCACAACGTAATAGAAATAGTAACAGAAAGTAACGGGTAACAGACTCGAGCAAAGCAACCTAAGCATGCTAGTAAGACACGGGCTCAAACAATGGGTTGTAGGAAGGGAGATGAGGCAATATCAGGGTTAAGGGATTCATGTGATAGGTTCGTAACAGAAACAACTACTACTAAGGCTAGCAGAAATAGACAACGGAAAGTATCGGTAACCAAGGTTGAAAGGAACACAATGGTTCATGTGAGTGATAACTTGCCTGCAAAACCCAGTAGCCTGGTACTGAGCTAACTCCTTAGACGGGGTGTCGTAAGTATCGTCGGTCTCAACGTCGTCGTGTATCCGAGAAGAAGCAAACAAACAATGCAGAAAGATAAACAATCAATATCATGGCATAGGTGCACAAACATGGGATGATGCATGCCATGTTAATAGATGCATCAGAATAAACTACTTGACAAGATAACACAATTTAATTGGACCCATATGCAATTGGATTGCATATGGAAAAGATCCATTGAAAATAAGTGGAAACAAATGATTTACAATTAATTATTATGTGAGAGTTGTTAGCATGAGGCATGCATGATGATAACAACAAAATAGCAACAAATAACAATAATAGATGCAAGTGATAGAAAGGATTTAACAAGTTTTGGAAATCATTTATTAAGTTTTGGAAAGTTTGGTTACTTAAACATGTCACACAAGTATTTGTTGTTTTCATCAAGTTTAAAGTGGGCAAAACAATTAACAAAGTTTATATTTGAAAAGAACACACAATTTTAGGTGGATTGCATGTTTCACTTGTTGAAAAAGGATTTCAAATAAATTAGTTATGAATTAAACAAGTTTAAGCAAGAATTAAATGGATTTAATTCAAACATGAACCTATTTGAATTTTTATTTGTTCAAAACATTAGGTGAAGTTCATATTTGAAAAGGTTATGCTTTTATGGTTTGAAAACATATTTTATATGTCCCAAAAGGTTTTAATTTGATCAAGTTACGAATTTAACAATATTAAATGATTTAAACAAGGTTTAAATCATTTAACCAATTTTGACTATTCAAGACATGAAGCAAATTTTTATATTTGAAAAGGTGGTTTAATTTTGCATGGAAAACATATTTCATTTGTGGAAATTGGATTTAAAATGAGCAAGTTATTATTTTGGCAATTTTAAATGCAATAAACAAGAAACAGTTGTTTTCAGCAATTTCAATTATTCAAAACAGCAAACAAAATTTATATTTGGAAAGAACATCAAATTTTAGTTGGATTACATGTTTCAAATATTGAAATTTGGATTAGGATGAATTTATTACGAATTAAACAATATTAAACAAGTTTTAATTGAATTTAGAACAAGTTCGAATATTATTTGAATTTTATTTGTTCAAATCATAAATTCAAATACACATTTGAAAAGTTCACACTTTGATGGTTTGAAAACATATTTTGCATGTTCAAAAATATTTTATATTAAGCAAGTTATAATTTTATCAAATTTAATTGAATTAAACAAGGATTAAATTATTTAGGCAATTTAAATTATTCAAACCAGGAAACAAAATTTATATTGGAATAGGATATTCAAAATGGTATGGAAAACATATTTTATTTGCCTTATTTGGAATTAGTATGAATTATTTATGATTTATTACAAATTGCATTTGAATTATTCAAATTTGAATTTTAAATGTATTTGGGAAATTCAAAACAGTACACAAATAAGTTATTTGGAAAGATTATTAAATTTTGAACAGAAAATATATATAACTTTTATTTTTTAGGGTTATAGATCAAAAGTTATTGAAGGTTTAATTTTTTTGGTTTAAACGTGTTATTTAAAATGATTTGGGGATTAAACAGAAACGTAGAACACTTTGGTTACAGCACTGGAGTGTACACCACCCACTGCCAGGGGGCCCAGGGTACTGTGTGCGTGCGTGGCAAGAGGAGGCACTGACGGGTGGGACCCAGCGCGCGCAATGGAATAAAAGGAAAAAGGGGTTGCGCCCCTGGGATTCGATCCCAGGATCTGCACCGCGCGCGAGGGGAACTGAACCAACTGGGCTGTTTCTGCTTCGTGACAGGTAAGGGCAGGGGGGCAGGTTAACATGTGTTTCGTGGTAAGTCCTTTTCTTTTTAACTGAACTTTGCTGTTCGTGCGTAACGAAGCCTGACGGAGCACAGCGCCTGCCGGCGATCTGTTGTGGGTGCTCGCGGCGGCGCGAGGGGGCGTGCGGGGCCGGTGTGCGGTACGTGGGTGTGTGCCTAGGGCGTGTGGGCGCGGACATCAGAGAGGGGAAGGGAGGAGCGGAGGCGAGTACCTGCTCAGGTCGTCGTCGACGTTCAGACGTGGAGGCAGAAACGGAGGGAGTCTCCGGCGATGGCGCGGCCGCCGTGGTGCCTCCCGGCAAGCAACGAGGACACGGGGAGATGCAGGAGGGTGCCGCGGTTCCATTCCCGGGATCCGTGGCTCCTCGAGGTGGATGTGTGACCGGCGATGAGGGGAGGAGGTGGCGTTCACGGTGGTCTCGGTGGTTCAGACATCAGAGGACTAGCAGAGAGAGGTGGAAGATAGGGAGGACGGCGGCGATGGAAAGGAGGGGCTAGGGTTTCTAGGGTTGGCAGAGGGTAGAGGTAGTTTTTATGGGGGGGTGAGTGAGCTCGTACGGCGAGCATCGAGCGGAGGGAGAGAAGATCGGGTGGTGTTCCTTCTGTTCGTACAGAGGTGACATCAGCTCGAGGTGGAAGACAGCGACAGGAGGGGGGTACTGGGCCAAGGTGGAAACGGGCTGGGCTGGGATAGGTTAGGTTTAGCTGCTGCCCGTTTTCTCTTTTTGTTTATTTTTCGTTTTTCTGTTTTTTTTGTAGGTTTTGCATTTTGGAAGAAATAGTTAGGTTTTAGCTTAGGGAAAAATCCAGAAAAATTAGGTTAGACTTTTTAGATCAATGGCAACCCTATGCCAAGGTTTGTTTTCAAAAGTGGTGATTTAAAATTGTTGTTTGTATTTGAAACCATAATTAAAGGAATTTTGATATTGTTTAAACATTATGAAAAACAAGGTATTCTAATAGGGTGGCCCCTATTATTAATGTGATTAAAGTGAGTTGATTGGTTTGGAGATTTTCATAATTTCCAAAGAAGGTGCTGTTGATGTTTTGCTTTGAATTTGAAACCAATTTGGAATTAATTAGTGAAAATAAAGGCACCATTTTATTAGTTGATCAACATGGAATAAAATGGAACAATTTGGTTGTTTTCATTTGTGATTTTTATTCCAAAAGTTGTAACAGAACAAGTATGAAAACAAAGCAGTTGAAATTTGTTTGATTTTCATTGTGAAAACAAAGAATAACAGATGCAAAACAAAAGAAACAAATGCAACAATATGATGACATGATGCAATACCTTAACAACAAGAAATCAAACATTCTAATTGGTAGGTTTTTCATACTTGGGCTGTTACAAAACGCCCCCCCTTGAAGGAATCGCGCCCCGAGATTCCTACTGAGAAAAGAAAGGTCCGTAAACTTCTTGGAAAGATCCACTTGAGCTGTGACACGTGAAACACATCGTGCATATTGGATAGTTTAACTGGAAGTTCAAAACAATAGGAATTCCTGGCAACTCTTCTGGAAAGATATCAGGGAATTTGGAAAACACCGGAACAATATTAGTAGAGGTATAGGTTTTGTATGGAGGGTGTATAGCTGGATAGAATTTGATTCATTTGGAGAATAGATTTTGTGGCTAGAATGGTGGAACTGAGTTATTAACATCAATCCAACACCAAGAATGACATCAATGTCAGAATCAGCAACATGAGAGTAACGAGGAATATGTGGCCTCCCATTAGAATTGGATTGTTCTTACTTATGTTGGAAGTCAACCTTTGAGATCCCGAAGAGTGAACGGTGATTTGATTGCTTAGTGGAACCAGAATTGGGTTGTATGTTGTGGAAAAGATCTTTGACACAAAGGAATGTGATGCTCCGGTATCAATTTAGCTGAAACAGAGTTTACGAGGAAGTTTTGATTAGACGCCGGTAGAAGATTTGAAGTGGAAAACAACAACAAGATTTCAACGGACGAAAGGATGTTGAGAAGAACAGGATATCAACATCGGGGAAAACGAGAACAAAACTCCTGAGGTACTACGAAAAAACCCATCCGGGCTTCTAAAGGATCAATATCTACTGCTTAAGGAATAGAGGATCTGCTTCCGGGGCTTACACGCCTCCGTTCTCAATCGTGAGTAGGCAACATGATAAATCATGTCACAACCACCTCCATTCCTATGGTCTAGTAGATATAACCATCCTAGAGAAACCAGAATTCGTGAAATCCTAACTTGAAAGTTTAGATGAGAATAGAAAAACAACGTTGCACTTCCTTACCAGAAAAGGGTGGGTGGGTGGGGAAAGAAGAAAAATGGAAGAATTCCTACTCTCACGTTTCATTTTTCCTATATAGCTACAAAATAGTTTCTAGACTCAACTGCGACCAGTAAAAAGGGATCCTACAGGCAGACAGGCTCTGATACCATTTGTCGCACCCGGACTTCTAGAGGATACTCACCGTACGAACTGAACAGTATTTTGGTTGGATTATGGGGCTTAACGGCTCCCGCGTCCCCTTACGGGTAGGCCAGCACTTATGTGCGACAACCAACCGTTACTGTTCACCGTCGATGTAAACTATCCCGTAGAAATCAGGATACTTCCATTGACGTACTTCAAAACATACACACATGGTACGTCAACGGCATTGGAACAAGTGATATCACAACAGATCTCTACGACACAAAAGATTGAAATAAGTTGCAAATAGCTCTCATTAGAGCAGAGATAGCAAATACAATCATTCAGAGGGCACATGCCCCAACATATCATCATTACATCACAGCGGAAGCATTCAACATGTCTGAGTACAGACAAGAACCAAATAGGCCTAAGAGGCCGGAAACGAAAAGACGGAGCCCATCCACGAAGTCTCGGATCCTGCCCGGGTCCGCTATCTACTCGTCAGCAGTCTCGTCGTACTCCACGTAGTAGCCACCATGGAGATCCTCGGAAACGTCGTCTGCGTAAACCACAGCCCCAAAGGGGTCAGTACATAAACGTACTGGCAAGCAAGACTCACAGTTCACCAAAATGTAGCCCGTCAACACCAAGCACAGATGCCTTGGGTTCAACGGAGGAAAAGGGGATATAAAAGATGCTGCAACTGGCTGCGCTAACCAACTACAGAGATTCTACCACTTCCGACTAACAGAAAGGAGATAAGATCGAGGATTGTAACCAACTGAAAGATAACTTCAAACAAACCCTTCCTGGATCTCGCCCCTTATCCAAAGAAGCAATCCGAGGATAACTCACACAGTTGTATTAAAGGTGAATCAATTTATTGTGTCATCAACCTGTTACTAGTCAAGTTATTAATCATTGGGTGTAACATGTTTGATCGTTATGTTTGAGTTGTCCTGAGTACTTGTTAGCCAGTACTTTCACCAAGTAATCCATAACCGCGGAAAACACGGCTTCTCGAGAAGATTATCCCTGCAGGGTTGCACCAATTTGGCCGTACACGCAAGAATGACCCGCCAGATGGAAATGCACTTCCACCAAGCGGGGCACTCTACACAACCAACCATTCTTCGCATCAAGCCCAAAGCACCTTGGGCGCACGGCTAATCGAGCCCAGAAGAAAATGGACCCTCATAGCACTCTAAGAACGTGTCCCCCTATATGCCGACTACAAAAGTTCCACCCTGGCCTGGGCTCGCAAAAACATGCATGCGGCAAATGGAAAACACGAACTAAATGAGGCGATTTGGACGAGATGCGAATCAGGTCAAGTTGAGGGGGGCGCCCATACTCGCTTCCCACATGCGGGTAGTGCGCTCATCATGGATCAGTAGACAATACCCTTTTCCTATTAGGGTCGACACTAGCAGGCTTCAAAACCTCTCATGGGCCTCCTGCCGGTGCCTTATCATCAAATTTATTATTAACAGTAACATTAGCATGATTGATTGATTAAACATCGAGCCCCCACAACGTAATAGAAATAGTAACAGAAAGTAACGGGTAACAGACTCGAGCAAAGCAACCTAAGCATGCTAGTAAGACACGGGCTCAAACAATGGGTTGTAGGAAGGGAGATGAGGCAATATCAGGGTTAAGGGATTCATGTGATAGGTTCGTAACAGAAACAACTACTACTAAGGCTAGCAGAAATAGACAACGGAAAGTATCGGTAACCAAGGTTGAAAGGAACACAATGGTTCATGTGAGTGATAACTTGCCTGCAAAACCCAGTAGCCTGGTACTGAGCTAACTCCTTAGACGGGGTGTCGTAAGTATCGTCGGTCTCAACGTCGTCGTGTATCCGAGAAGAAGCAAACAAACAATGCAGAAAGATAAACAATCAATATCATGGCATAGGTGCACAAACATGGGATGATGCATGCCATGTTAATAGATGCATCAGAATAAACTACTTGACAAGATAACACAATTTAATTGGACCCATATGCAATTGGATTGCATATGGAAAAGATCCATTGAAAATAAGTGGAAACAAATGATTTACAATTAATTATTATGTGAGAGTTGTTAGCATGAGGCATGCATGATGATAACAACAAAATAGCAACAAATAACAATAATAGATGCAAGTGATAGAAAGGATTTAACAAGTTTTGGAAATCATTTATTAAGTTTTGGAAAGTTTGGTTACTTAAACATGTCACACAAGTATTTGTTGTTTTCATCAAGTTTAAAGTGGGCAAAACAATTAACAAAGTTTATATTTGAAAAGAACACACAATTTTAGGTGGATTGCATGTTTCACTTGTTGAAAAAGGATTTCAAATAAATTAGTTATGAATTAAACAAGTTTAAGCAAGAATTAAATGGATTTAATTCAAACATGAACCTATTTGAATTTTTATATGTTCAAAACATTAGGTGAAGTTCATATTTGAAAAGGTTATGCTTTTATGGTTTGAAAACATATTTTATATGTCCCAAAAGGTTTTAATTTGATCAAGTTATGAATTTAACAATATTAAATGATTTAAACAAGGTTTAAATCATTTAACCAATTTTGACTATTCAAGACATGAAGCAAATTTTTATATTTGAAAAGGTGGTTTAATTTTGCATGGAAAACATATTTCATTTGTGGAAATTGGATTTAAAATGAGCAAGTTATTATTTTGGCAATTTTAAATGCAATAAACAAGAAACAGTTGTTTTCAGCAATTTCAATTATTCAAAACAGCAAACAAAATTTATATTTGGAAAGAACATCAAATTTTAGTTGGATTACATGTTTCAAATATTGAAATTTGGATTAGGATGAATTTATTACGAATTAAACAATATTAAACAAGTTTTAATTGAATTTAGAACAAGTTCGAATATTATTTGAATTTTATTTGTTCAAATCATAAATTCAAATACACATTTGAAAAGTTCACACTTTGATGGTTTGAAAACATATTTTGCATGTTCAAAAATATTTTATATTAAGCAAGTTATAATTTTATCAAATTTAATTGAATTAAACAAGGATTAAATTATTTAGGCAATTTAAATTATTCAAACCAGGAAACAAAATTTATATTGGAATAGGATATTCAAAATGGTATGGAAAATATATTTTATTTGCCTTATTTGGAATTAGTATGAATTATTTATGATTTATTACAAATTGCATTTGAATTATTCAAATTTGAATTTTAAATGTATTTGGGAAATTCAAAACAGTACACAAATAAGTTATTTGGAAAGATTATTAAATTTTGAACAGAAAACATATATAACTTTTATTTTTTAGGGTTATAGATCAAAAGTTATTAAAGGTTTAATTTTTTGGTTTAAACCTGTTATTTAAAATGATTTGGGGATTAAACAGAAACGTAGAACACTTTGGTTACAGCACTGGAGTGTACACCACCCACTGCCAGGGGGCCCAGGGTACTGTGTGCGTGCGTGGCAAGAGGAGGCACTGACGGGTGGGACCTAGCGCGCGCAATGGAATAAAAGGAAAAAGGGGTTGCGCCCCTGGGATTCAATCCCAGGATCTGCACCGCGCGCGAGGGGAACTGAACCAACTGGGTTGTTTCTGCTTCGTGACAGGTAAGGGCAGGGGGCAGGTTAACATGTGTTTCGTGGTAAGTCCTTTTCTTTTTAACTGAACTTTGTTGTTCGTGCGTAACGAAGCCTGACGGAGCACAGCGCCCGCCGGCGATCTGCTGTGGGTGCTCGCGGCGGCGCGAGGGGGCGTGCGGGGCCGGTGTGCGGTACGTGGGTGTGTGCCTAGGGCGTGTGGGCGCGGACAGCAGAGAGGGGAAGGGAGGAGCGGAGGCGAGTACCTGCTCAGGTCGTCGTCGACGTTCAGACGTGGAGGCAGAAACGGAGGGAGTCTCCGGCGATGGCGCGGCCGCCGTGGTGCCTCCCGGCAAGCAAAGAGGACACGGGGAGATGCAGGAGGGTGCCGCGGTTCCATTCCCGGGATCCGTGGCTCCTCGAGGTGGATGTGTGACCGGCGATGAGGGGAGGAGGTGGCGGTTCACGGTGGTCTCGGTGGTTCAGACATCAGAGGACTAGCAGAGAGAGGTGGAAGATAGGGAGGACGGCGGCGATGGAAAGGAGGGGCTAGGGTTTCTAGGGTTGGCAGAGGGTAGAGGTAGTTTTTATGGGGGGGTGAGTGAGCTCGTACGGCGAGCATCGAGCGGAGGGAGAGAAGATCGGGTGGTGTTCCTTCTGTTCGTACAGAGGTGACATCAGCTCGAGGTGGAAGACAGCGACAGGAGGGGGTACTGGGCCAAGGTGGAAACGGGCTGGGCTGGGATAGGTTAGGTTTAGCTGCTGCCCGTTTTCTCATTTTGTTTATTTTTCGTTTTTCTGTTTTTTTTTTGTAGGTTTTGCATTTTGGAAGAAATAGTTAGGTTTTAGCTTAGGGAAAAATCCAGAAAAATTAGGTTAGACTTTTTAGATCAATGGCAACCCTATGCCAAGGTTTGTTTTCAAAAGTGGTGATTTAAAATTGTTGTTTGTATTTGAAACCATAATTAAAGGAATTTTGATATTGTTTAAACATTATGAAAAACAAGGTATTCTAATAGGGTGGCCCCTATTATTAATGTGATTAAAGTGAGTTGATTGGTTTGGAGATTTTCATAATTTCCAAAGAAGGTGCTGTTGATGTTTTGCTTTGAATTTGAAACCAATTTGGAATTAATTAGTGAAAATAAAGGCACCATTTTATTAGTTGATCAACATGGAATAAAATGGAACAATTTGGTTGTTTTCATTTGTGATTTTTATTCCAAAAGTTGTAACAGAACAAGTATGAAAACAAAGCAGTTGAAATTTGTTTGATTTTCATTGTGAAAACAAAGAATAACAGATGCAAAACAAAAGAAAGAAATGCAACAATATGATGACATGATGCAATACCTTAACAACAAGAAATCAAACATTCTAATTGGTAGGTTTTTCATACTTGGGCTGTTACAAAATCACATCCTAGCGTACCAGGTGCTACTTCCTAATTCCTTGCTCCTCTCCCCAAAGTATGCGGGCCCCAAAGTAATACATGCATTTTCTTCGACCCCTTTCGGGAGAGAATTAAACGACATCATATACAGAGTAGCCTCATATACAATTTCAGAGTAGTCATGACTAAGTGAAAAAGCTCGAGTGTTGGATAAGTGATTATGCCTCCTGGGGGGAGGGGGTAGGTTAACCTTGATTGATTCTAGCTCACCAGAGTCCCCTTATACTTTTTGTCTATGTTTCTCCTTAGTAAATCTTGTATTGAGAAGCTGGAAAAACATAGAAGAAGGTTCCGCGAAGCCTGCAGGGGTACATCGATAGCGACTACGCAGGTGACGTAGACGATCGCAAGAGTACAAGTGGTATTGTCTTCTTCCTCGGTTCAAGCATCATCACATGGGAATCGCGGAAGCAGAAGATCATCGCGCAATCTTCATGTGAAGCTGAGTACATCGCGGCTGCAACCGCCGCGAGCCAGGCTGTGTGGCTAAGCAGACTTCTCGCAGAGGTGCTTGGAAGAGAACCGGAGAAGGTGACATTACGAGTCGACAACAAGTCCGCCATCGCCCTGTGCAAGAACCCAGTTTTCCATGACCGCAGCAAACACATAGACACCCGCTTCCATTACATTCGCGAGTGCGTGGAGGAAAGGAAGGTGGAAGTGATTCATGTGGGAACCAATGATCAGATGGGTGACATGCTCACCAAGGCCCTACCTCGAGCCAAGTTCATCGAGATGAGACAGCGTCTCGGAATCATAGAGGTAAAATCTACTCAAAAGGTTTAGGGGGTGTATTTATCCGCAACAGGATTAGGGGGTGAAATGTAGCTTCATTATTCCCGTTGTCGGATAGACTACAGTAGCTAGGTTCGTTTTTCTGAATTTCTTCAGTTAACTGACACGGGAGTCTGTTCCCTGTCGGTAGTTTCAGTTTAGGCAGCTTATCTGCTCACCGCTATGACTTGGTCTTGGGATGGCAAGATCGTTACGCTCATAGCGGTGATGGTGGACACGATGGATGTCGGATATATACTGAATAGGGGTATAGAAGATGGTAGACAGAGAGCCGGACTACCAGGGTGGCCTTCAAGGTAGTGGGCTTAGGTCCATTGGGCGGCCCAGTAGTCCGACGCGCAGAAGCCGGATTCTAGAAGAACCCGGATCACGGCCCGCGTGGTCTGGCTTGGAGGAGAAGACGGATTCCTTACTTTCCAAGTTACAAGTTAAACGTAGTCTTCTAGGTTTCCTAATCTGTAAGCCCTAGTCCAGCTATTATATAAAGCCGGACAGAGGATAGATTCAATAAGTTCAATAGGCTCTAAGCTCTAAGTTCTAGGTTATCTCGCCGAGAAGCTCATCCTCGCCGAATAAGCTAGATCCATTCCCTCACACTGTAACCCAGATTTACGGGCTTTAGTCCCTTATAGTGAGAAAGGCAGGAGTAGGTACGCCGTACTGTCGCGACGTACCGAACCTGGGTAAAATCCCGTGTTCTGTGTTACTACGCCGTTCCGTTACCCCACGTCTCTACCGTAGTCTCATGGCACCCCCGTCTATGAAAACTACTACGATGTCTCGACAGTTGGCGCCCACCGTGGGGCAAACGACGTCAGGCGTAAAGTTCCGATCGGGGATACTCGGCGGAATCGGAAGATCAATCACTGTCGGAAGCTTGGAATTCGACAACGACGTCGGGCGCTTCCTCGACAACGGATCATACATACCGGCGCAAAACCACCTGGTAAGTGCCTGCGTGCTTCCGATCGGATCTGCTAACATCTTTATCGGATTAACCGCAGAGGCTATGGGGTTTTGCGGTGGAAGCAAATTTATCCCACCCGCCCTATACCCAGTCGAGGACGACTATGATGCCGGATTTTGCCCAGATCGCCGACAACAAGGTGATTCACACTTTATCGGCATGGTGCAATCTGAGGTCGCTGAAAACACGGAAGATGGAAATCCCGTGCAGGAGGCAGACAATGATACACCCGTCACAGAGACGGAAGAACCACTACCCGTCACCCAGACGGAAGATCCGACATCCACCAGCACAACGGCAAACTCAGAAGCCGAATCTGTGCTAGCTGCTATTGAGGCAAGATTGGAGTCGGACACCGGATCAGATAAATTCGACTCCGAAGATGAAGATGAGGATGCCTTCGAAAGGAAGGTAAAATCTCTTCAAGAGGGCTTCCATGAAGTGCTAATGGCAAAACCTGCAGAAATCACGGATGCCGGCAGCCAGGAAAGCCCAAAAACTCCTCCACCAGGGGAAGAGAGAGAAGAAGGAGAAACATCTCCAATATTCCCTAACGTCAAGGAGATGACAGAAGACGAACCTGTCAAAAAACCTCCCTCTTCCAAGAAAAGGCACAAATCCGCCAAAAAACTCCGGAAGAAAAAGCTAGCATATGCAGCTGAAGAAAGCCCGGAAATAGGAGAAGCAAGCGGAGAAAAGCCTACGGAGAAGGCAAAGGAAATCCCTGTTCTGCCAATGACAGAACAGGAAGAGCAAGAATTACTGCAAACACCTGTAGGACCAAGCGAGCCCCCTGAGATGCTGGAAGCCAGGAGGCAAGCTTTCCAAAGGCAGCAGCAACGCCTACTCAGATCTCGGGAACACCTCCAAAAAACCCAACATGATATCAAAATCATGAAGGAAGAAATAGAGGAGTACGAGAGAAAGAATAGATCTGCCATCAAACCTACAAGATTACCCGGAATTGCAAAGCCGGAAGATCTGCCGCCGAAAGAAAGGTTCCATAACCCATCTTGGCAAATGCGGGTAAACGGCAAAGATGCCAGGGGCGAACCAATATATAAAACCGCAGCAGAAAACGCGGAAGCAGCGTTCGCCATCCTCAATAACGATCTGTACTCCAACGGGGAAAAACTTCAAGGGGTGTATGCTTTCTTAGGAAAAGCATTGCAACAACAACAGCGGGGGCAAGAGCGATCTGGAAGGCTGCATGATAGTTCCGCCTTATGCAAAACAGCTACTTGCGCTGCTGGAGCACCTGGACCTGAAGGACCCGGAGATTCAGACAACAAAAAGGAGGATCCGAGGAAAGACAAGAAAAATCCCGACAACCGGGACGCAGCGTCTAGAACCGGACCCCATCTCCCGAAAGACGGATACAAGCCACACGATCGGGAAGACAAAAACCGGAATGACGGCAAAATAATGCCACCTCCGAGAAACCCAGCCGAGAAAGCTGGAAGATACGATACACCTCACAGGCGTGAAAGATCTCGGACACCGCCCAAGGACAAAGAGAGGCACAGGAGCAGAACTCCACCTCATCCAAAAGGGCGCGACAACGGAAGGGATAGAAACAACCCCGGAAAAGCGCGTCCGCGCAACAATGGAAAAGAAAGGAGCAGATCCCCTTCTGTCCATTCAGCCGGAAGATATTCTGCACATATTGATAGAACAGAAAAGGATGATTTATATTTCGGTCCTAAGTGCTTCACTGACAGGATACGAAGAATAACCCTGCATTCTGGCTTCGCCAAAGTTGGTCCAACCTATCAAAAGTATACCGGCAGTACAAATCCGGATACCTGGCTCTCAGACTACTATACAGCCGTCCAGATCAACAATGGGACAGACCTGGAAGCTGTCAAGTTTCTTCCCCTAATGTTGCTGGAAGGAGCCAGAGATTGGATCAATGGATTACCTTCAAGAACTGTCGACAGTTGGGATGATATGGCGAGAGTATTCACTCAGCATTTTCGGGGAACATACAAACGCCCGAACAGCATCAACCAACTCAACCGTTGCACTCAATTTGAGGATGAACCATACGTGGATTTCATCTCTAGATGGACAGCAATGAAGAATAGTTGTTCTGGAGTAACTGACGTACAAGCAATGCATGCTTTCGTCAATGGCCTGAAACCCGGACTTGTACCGTTCATGGTTGGTTCCAAACAGCACAGAGATCTCGGATCCATGCTTACAACCGCCAACGAACATGCTGCAGCCGAGGATGACATCAGAGCAAGAGGTGGCAATATTGATACATTGATACTTGCCAAGAAAGCCCCTCGTTCTGACAAAAAAGGAACTTCAGAATCAACAACCAAACCCAAAGAGGTGAACCTAGCCTTTGGAGGAGAAAAGGGAAACAAGTGGAAAGGTCGCAACTCGGATCCAATCAATTACTCTCCTGAAGAATGGGAGAAAATTAAGTCGGAACCCTGCGTCCACCACTCCCAATTTGGCAAACCTACCCATACAAATGCGCAATGCCGGCTAAACAAGCATATGAAAGGCAATGCAGGATCCGGAAATAAGGGGAAGGATTCCAAGAGGAAGCCTGCCAAACAAAAGCCACAAGCTGACAAAGAAGACAGTGAATCGGACACTGATGACAAAATCCAGGAACAGCAGCGAAAAGGCGAGCCCAAATTTCCGAGAGTTGACGGAGAAGCAATGCTAACCTTCTTAGCAACTCCATCAGCAAAGGTGGCCAAAAGAACACTTCGGGAAATAAACGCGATTATTCCCGCGACCCCGAAATTCTTGAAGTACTCCAACACACCAATTACCTGGGATCAGTCTGATCATCCTGGAAATATCCCGGAACCCGGCACGCAAGCTCTTGTTGTAAGCCCTATTGTTCAAAACATTAGGCTAAAAAGGGTGCTGATGGATGGAGGATCCAGCATTAACATAATGTACCTGGATACGCTAAAGCACTTGAAGATCTCCGAGTCCCAGCTCAACTACAGCAATATACGCTTCCATGGCATTGTTCCTGGCAGGCAAGCACGATCCCTAGGAGAAATTTCCCTAGATGTCACCTTCGGAGATAAAGATCACTTCCGGCAGGAAAAAGTATCCTTCGAAGTTGTGCCGTTCGAAAGCGTGTATCACGCAATACTCGGACGTCCGGCTTTCGCCAAATTTATGGCAAGGTCATGTTATATCTACAACAAGCTGAAGATGCCAGGACCAAAAGGAGGAGTAATCACCATTGCCGGTGATTTTAAGCTGGCAAATGAGTTGGAGAAGCAGAACGCCCTGTGCGCTCAGAGAGTTATTGCACAGGAAGAACTAAAGGAGTTAGCCAAGGAGGTATCGCCGAAAGAAATGCCGGCAGGAAAAGAAACTCGGAAGCCAACAGATAGCTTCAAGGCATCCGAGAATACAAGGCAGGTTATCCTGGACCCCAATGATCCGACAAAATTCGTCGTTGTAGGGACTGGGATGACCGACAAATAGGAAGGCGAGCTCATCAAGTTCCTCCGTGAGAATTGGGATATTTTTGCCTGGTGTCCAGCTGACATGCCAGGCGTACCCAGGGAACTTGCTGAGCACCAACTCAAGGTTATAACTGGATCAAAACCCGTCAAACAAGGTCTCCGTCGATTTGACGGAAGAAGACGGAAGGCTATTGGCAAGGAAATTATCCGGCTTTTAGCAGCGGATTTCATCAAGGAGGTAATCCATACTGACTGGTCCGCAAATCCGGTATTAGTACCGAAGAAAGACACAACTGCCCTCAGAATGTGTATAGATTACACAGGACTGAACAAGTTATGTCCGAAAGATAGGTTCGCACTTCCGCGAATCGATCAAATAATCGATGCCACTGCAGGCTCCGAGCTTTTATGCTTTTTGGATGCATACTCCGGGTACCACCAAATACGCATGAAAAAGGAAGATCAAATCAAGACTTATTTTATAACCCCGTACGGGACGTATTACTACATAACCATGCCCTTTGGCCTGAAGAACGCAGGTGCAACCTACCAGCGTTGCATGCAACGTTGTTTGCATAGCCAGATTGGAAAAAATGTCCATGTTTATGTGGACGATATAGCTGTCGTAACCAAGGAAAAAGATACACTCCTTGAGGATCTGCGAGAAACTTTCGATAATTTGCGCACTTATCAGATGAAGTTGAATCCATCTAAGTGCGTATTCGGGGTTCCCTCATGTAAACTTCCGGGTTTCATCACAAACTCGGAAAGGATCAAAGCAATCTCGGACATTTCAAATCCAACGCATGGAAAAGGTGTTCAAAACTTGCCGGGTTGTGCCACAGCCGTCAAAAGATCAATTAATCGGCTGGGGGCTAAAACCCTGCAAATCTACAAGTTGCTGGAAAAATTCGACAAAGTCAAGTGGATTACAGAAGCTTGGAAGCGCCTTACAAGTTATGTCCCTTTCTGTACTTAGTTGAATTCTATGTAAACATCTTTGAGATCATGAAATAAAGTTGTCGGAATACTGTCATCCATATTTCTTATAAATGCAAAGTGTTTCCGCCTCATCTATTTCCCAATGATCTTACAAATTTCTCAACGTTAACCCGAATTGTGCTTGCGTACTCGGAGTTACATAACTGAAAGATTTTCCAGCCTTTTAACGGCTAAGAGAAACTTGAATTGCCTGCGTGCCCAAGTTTCACTCAAAACTTTCCTTCTTTCTCTAAGTCTTATCTGATTGTGCGTTTGCTGGGTTACTGGAACTAGTTAGTAAAAATGCCTTTAGCATGATTCATGTTTCCGAGTTTCAAAACTGCCTGGTTCGTCCCCAGTTACTCGGCATAACGATTCATATTGCTATTTGAGCCATTTCAAACACTAAGGACAGTTAAAGCATACACACCAGAGAACTTAGAAGATAAAGGAATGATAAAACCAAAAACTTGCAACGAATTTAATAACTTAAACTGCAAAAGACAGAATGTTCATTCATACAAAAGAAGCATTACATTACATATTACATTAAAAAGAATAGTAATGCTCCTATTGTCTACTTTTTCCATCCAGGATCCAGGTTACTTCAAGAATCCGACTCCTCCTCGCTGCTTTCGTCATCGGGGATTGGAGGAGCCTCCTCTTCTGGATAATTGACGGAAACATTCACCATGGCGGCAATCTGGGTGGCGTGGCCCATAACTTCACCAAAAATGGTGGATCGTTGCGCATCCGTGTATCCCTGAGGGACACCGGTGGCCACACGCCAGGATTTGGCACTAGGATAGTGCATGCGCATAAGGCCTAAGGCCATGCGCGCACCACCCCGTGCAGCGGAGCGGAGAAGAGACTCCTTGGACTCCGCCACCTCCATGATGATACCCGGAAGTTTTTCAACCTCCGAGCATTCCCCAGATTTATCGGGAAGAAACTTGCCTACTAGCTGCGTTGCAGCAGCCTTCATCAAATTCCATGTCTCCCCGAAAGCTCGGATGCCTGCAGCCCGAGTGCCATCTGGGGTGTCTCCTGTTTGATCCAATAAAACATACAAAAGGGTTAAGCAGACAAACAGAGAAAGCAAAACATGGAAAGATGAGGAAAAGGGTAAGAAATTTACCGATGAGCTTGTCGATCTCGGAAACTTCCTCCAGGCGAAGGTTCAGAGCTTCAGTCAAATCCTGAATGGTGGATTTGTCCTTCTCCGCCTGTTCGGAAGCCTTGGAATTGGAAATTCCAAGGGCCATGTTGCTGGCTTCCAGGTCTTGTTGTGCTTTCACAAGGTTCTTGTGAAGCTCAACATTCTCCTTACGGAGAATCTCGGCATTGCCAGAATCTTCCGCTGCTTGTTTAGCTTGAGCTAATGCAGCTGAAAAGCAAGAAAAAATCCGAGTTAATTAACTTCCCGGAAAATACTTAGGCAAATGAATGAAACGGAAATTTCAGAAGGAAAATGATTACCTTTTGTTTCCGACAACGCGAGCTGAGACGATGCCAGCTCTGCTTCCCTCTCCTCAAGAATAGAAAGAAGACTTCGAACTTCTTTATTCTTGATGGTGAGCTTCCTGAAAACTTCTAGGTTTATGGCCTCGGAGGTTTGCTGAAACACAGCAAGGAAAAGTATGGTTAACAAAAAACATCAAAGCAAAAAAGCATGCATTTTGTTTAATGCTTGGGGGCTAGAGTTACATACCTGGCTCATGCGCTGCAAACCTGCTAAGTTTTCTTGGAATTCTTTCGCGTATTCCGCGAAGTGATTTCCGGCTGCGTCCAAGCCTTCATTGATAGCCTTAAAATCATTGTCAAAGGTGGGGATCTCCTCGTCGAAAGTCCGAGAAGATTTCCCCACCTCTGGAGCCGCCCTTTCCCTCGTGTCCGACTCGGACACAACGGGCTGGCTGGGCTCTGGGGGCTTGGTGGTGGTGGCTGCAGTAGGCTCTTCCGCCATTGTCTGAGGCGTGTTCGGGGCAACGGCGGGAGAAGGTTGGCTGCCTCGGCTTGAAGTAACTTTGGGTTTCTTCAGCTTCCTAGGCTTTAAGTGGGAAGGTGGCAGGCTAAAAACAGGAAATCCGGGTAAAGTCAAAACACCGAAGATGGACGAAAAAATCTCCCGTAAAAAGAAAACAACCCAGAAGAACTAACTTGGACGTGGCGACGGCGACGCCGTCAAGGTCGATAATTTCATCCGAGGAAATTATCTTCTTGCGCTTGCGACCTCCGGCAGCAGCGGAGCGCAGCGCGTCCAGCTCAGCTTCGGAGGCTAACTCCGAGTCTGGAAGTTCCGCAAGCTGTCGAGAAAACTAATCAAAACCAAAAGGTAGATTATCCAAGAATTGAAGTTGTACCCAAATGACGGAAATTTTACCTTGGGAGCGGGGTTGTTGGCCGTGTACATTGGCCGACTCTCCGCGTACTGGTCGCGAGATGCGACCAATTGATTGATGCGCCGTTTAAGCTCTTTCGGGGCCCAATCCTTGTCGGTTGTCCGCATAGGATCTTTGGCCCCCGAGTAATCGCACAAAAGGCGGCCTTCATGGTTCGCCAACGGCTGAATTCGCCTATTCAGCCAGCAGATGACCGTGTCCATACCGGTCAAAGGCGGCGTTGAGGAGGTGAGCTTGGCGATGCGCTTCTTGATCCTTAGCAGATCA
The DNA here is from genome assembly GCA_028641055.1 of Alopecurus myosuroides. Classification (NCBI taxonomy): domain Eukaryota; kingdom Viridiplantae; phylum Streptophyta; class Magnoliopsida; order Poales; family Poaceae; genus Alopecurus; species Alopecurus myosuroides. The sequence goes on along the minus strand of CM054063.1, from coordinate 197,273,332 downwards.
GGCGGCAGGCTTTGGACGGCTTCTGTTCCCCAGTTATCCTGGGGAACGGCGGCGGAGTTCACAAAAGGTGGAACCCCGACGGCCTTTTTAGGAAAGGGCACGTCGGGGTGATAGAAGAAAGAGCCCGTCCAAAATTTGACGGACTCGGAAGTTTTAATCTTGGGGAACCAATCCTCTCGGAATCTCCGAAGAGTAAAGGAAATGGTCCCGCAAGTGGGGAGAGCACCCTCCACAGAGTTGCGTTTTACCCCAAAACAATACATCCAGAAATCTAACCTAGGCTCTATTCCTAGGTAACCCTCAAACAAGGCCTGAAAGCCGGCCATGTAAAGAATAGAGTTGGGAGGGAGATTGTGTGGTTGGATGTTGTAGTGGGATAGAACCTGGATGAAAAAGGAAGAGGGTGGAAGCCCCATACCTCGTAGAAGGTGGGAGGTAAGGAGAACCCTTTCGTTCTCCTGGGGCGTAGGCTCGGTCTCCTCTTCTGGGACCCGCCACTTCTTCTTCAGCACCAGGCCCTCCTTCTCCAAGTTAGGAAGAAGAGCCGGAGGAATACTGCAGGCACTCCAGTTGCCTGCAGTTTCCTCTTCTTCGTCTCCACCGGCGGCGGCAGCGGACGCGGCCCTCGCGGCGGCGAGCTGCTCGTCAAGAAGTTCTACTTTCTCCTCCACCGTTTCGGGAGCAAACGGTGGAGTCGATTTGGAGCTGGACCCCGCGATATCCGCGGCGGCGGAAGCATTTCCTCCGCCGCCCGCCGCGGACGCAGCGTTCTTCTCCGGCCCGCCGCCGGCGTGCTTGGGCGACCCAACCTGGGGATCTAGATCGCCCAGGAGTTCGTCGATGGAGGCGCGGGCCGGTGACGATTTCGGGGACGCCATCGTACTCGGTGGTGCTGGTGCGCTCCGGCGTGGCAAGGGCTCGTCGGGGCAGGAACTAGCTTTCGCTCTCGAGCTTGCGTTCGTACCAATGGTGAAGGCAGTGAGGGAAGTGAAGAAGATTGCCGATGGGTTCGAGGACGGCTATTTATAGCCGGAAATCTTTTAGATACGTGCCAACGGCTCTTTCGAACGTTGGATGTTTGACGCGTGTCAACCATCGGGAAATCCGGGAAAACGGATCGACAGGGAATGATGGCTATCTCCTCGGTTCCCGTGAGAATCTGTCAGAGATACGTTGCAGGGTTTCCCGCGTGAAACCAAGCGTCGCCTGCGTCAGCATGATCAAAGCACTGACGTCAGAAGTTCCTTTTCCGCGAAGGATCGCGAGAAGAAAAGCCGGATTTTCAGAGTTCCGAGTTTTGCATTACCATCTCCTTCAAAAGGAAAGAAGAAAGAATCAAGACTGCTGAATCAAGATTTCCCGGACAAGCGCATTAGACGAAAGACGGAGAATCAGAGTTTTGATCCTTCCTGGGGGCTACTGTCGGATATATACTGAATAGGGGTATAGAAGATGGTAGACAGAGAGCCGGACTACCAGGGTGGCCTTCAAGGTAGTGGGCTTAGGTCCATTGGGCGGCCCAGTAGTCCGACGCGCAGAAGCCGGATTCTAGAAGAACCCGGATCACGGCCCGCGTGGTCTGGCTTGGAGGAGAAGACGGATTCCTTACTTTCCAAGTTACAAGTTAAACGTAGTCTTCTAGGTTTCCTAATCTGTAAGCCCTAGTCCAGCTATTATATAAAGCCGGACAGAGGATAGATTCAATAAGTTCAATAGGCTCTAAGCTCTAAGTTCTAGGTTATCTCGCCGAGAAGCTCATCCTCGCCGAATAAGCTAGATCCATTCCCTCACACTGTAACCCAGATTTACGGGCTTTAGTCCCTTATAGTGAGAAAGGCAGGAGTAGGTACGCCGTACTGTCGCGACGTACCGAACCTGGGTAAAATCCCGTGTTCTGTGTTACTACGCCGTTCCGTTACCCCACGTCTCTACCGTAGTCTCATGGCACCCCCGTCTATGAAAACTACTACGATGTCTCGACAATGGAGGAGCGTGGGATGGCACACTCGTTAACTCTGTCCGAGTCTACAGCTTTTCGGTTAAGATTTGTTAGCTTGTATCTAGGAGATATAAAAGGCAATAACAGAAACAGAAAACGCTGCAAGTTTTGCACGCAGCACAAACGCCAGGCTCTCGAACAATCTCTGAATCCACTCGTGATCCTTGCTCCTCGATCCTCGTCTCGCAACTTCAGTTGTTATCAGAGCGTCAGGCGTTCGATCTGACCACGCGATGTCAAGTTCTGACGTCGGATCTGACAAGGGGGACAAGGGATCGCTTGCCGCGGCAACGCCCAGAGCACGGCTCACGGGCGGTGAAGGCGACCACGTCGTGATTGAGCGCATCATCCGCGAGAGCGATGGCGGGGGGCACATCCCGCCCCTCACACGGACGAACTACGTCGAGTGGGCGTTGCTGATGAAGGTCCAGCTGCAGGTGGCAGGCTTGTGGGACGTGGTCTCCACGGGAGTGGGAGAACCGCGTGATGACCGGCGCGCGCTCTCCGCCATTCTGCGCGGAGTGCCACCGGAGCTCCTGCGCACACTCGCCGTCAAGGACACGGCGAAAGCGGCGTGGCACACGCTGAAGACCATGCGGCTGGGCGTGGATCGCGTCCGGGAGGCGAAGGCGCAGACGCGCCGCGGCGAGTTCGACAAACTCGCGTTCAAGGCCGGGGAAGGCATCGAGGCGTTCGCCATGCGCATGACGGCGATCGCCAACGACCTCGAGCTCCTCGGCGACCCCGTCACCGAGTACAAGCAGGTGACCAAGCTGCTGCGGCTAGTGCCGCGCGCGTACAAGCACATGGCCGCATCCATCGAGTCCCTGCTGGATCTGAAGACCATGCCGCTAGAGGAACTCGTTGGGCGCCTCATCGTCTGCGAGGAGCGCGAGGAGGAAGAAGACTCCGGCGCCGCCGTAGGAGGGCGACTCCTTCTCACGGAGGAGGAGTGGGCCGAGCGCCAGCGCCAGCGCAACCAAGACGGGGGCCCGAGCTCGAAATCCTCCGGCGACAAGAAGGGAAAATCTCGGTGGAAGAAGAAGCCGCAGGGCGGCGAAAAAGGGGCGCAGAGCGGCGGCGCTGGCGGATCCGGTGAGAAGAAGAAAGGCAACTGCAACTACTGCGGGATCGCAGGGCACTTTGCCAAGGAGTGCCGCAAGGCCAAGCGCGACAGGGAGAAACTACACAGTCTAAACCTGTCGCAGGCCGAGCCCGAGGAGGAGCAGAAGGCCGCGCTCATGCTCGCCACGATCGACGTCACGCCCACCAGCTGCGATGGGCACGTCGGAGTGCAGCACGTGCTCCTGAACGAAGAGCGCGTCGTGCCGGTGCCCACAGACGACGACCGGTGGTACTTGGACTCCGGCGCGAGCAATCACATGACGGGGAGCGAGCGGCTACTGTCGACGATCGATCGATCCATCAGAGGCATTGTACGCTTCAGCGACGGATCACGGGTCGAGATCACCGGAAAGGGCTCCGTCCTCTTCACCTGCAAAAACGGAGAGCACCGGGTGCTTGGCGACGTGTACCTGATACCGCGCCTCCGCACGAACATCGTGAGCCTCGGGCAGCTTGGCGAGATCAAGTACAAGACCGTGATCGAGGATGGCGCCATGTGCGTCTACGATCGGCAACGTCAGCTGCTCGCCAAGGCCATCCGGATGGAGAATCATCTGTACTCCGTCGCGCTGGAGAAGGCCGTGCCCGTGTGCCTGCTTGCCAAGTCCGGAGACATGGCATGGCGCTGGCATGCGCGGTATGGACATCTTCACTTCCGCGCCCTGTACGAGCTGGGCGCCAAGGACATGGTGGACGGCATGCCTGCGATCTCGCGGGTGGAGCAGTTCTGCCAGGGCTGCGTACTCGGCAAGCAACACAGGACGCCGTTCCCGCGTGCGTCACCGTACCGCGCCGAGCGCGTGCTGGAGCTGGTCCATGGAGACCTCTGCGGCCCGATCTCTCCGGCGACGCTCGGCGGCAGCAGGTATTTCCTCTTGATCGTTGACGATCATAGCAGGTATATGTGGCTGGAGACGCTGCGCACCAAGGACGACGCGCTGCGCTTGATCAAGCGAGTCAAGGCGCTCGCGGAGAACGAGTGCGGACTGAAGCTGTGCGCGCTGAGGACAGACCGCGGCGGCGAGTTCAACTCCAACGACTGTCGCGCGTTCTTCGACGAGCACGGCATCAAGCACTTCACCACCGCACCGTACTCTCCGCAACAAAATGGAGTCGTGGAGAGGCGGAATCAAACCGTGGTGGAGATGGCGCGCAGTCTTCTGAAGAGCATGTCGATGCCGTCCGCGTTCTGGGGTGAGGCCGTGCGCACCGCGGTTCACATCCTCAACCGCGCTCCCACGCGCAGTCTAGCAGGGAAGACGCCTTACGAGGCGTGGAGAGGACGCAAGCCCAACGTAGCCCACCTGCGCACGTTTGGATGCGTGGCGCACGTCAAGAACGTCGGGCCCGGCATCACCAAGCTCTCCGATCGCTCCACTCCAATGGTGTTCATTGGGTACGAGGAGGGGTCCAAAGCGTACCGCGTCTACGATCCTGCAGCGCGCAAGCTCCGCGTCACGCGCGACGTCGTGTTCGAAGAAGGGCGTGCCTGGCCGTGGGCGACGAACGGTGGCCTCGACACGCAGGAGAAGTTCACTGTCGTCTTCGACATGGAACCTGCGGACGCAAGCAGCTCCCACACGCAGTCCCCACGAACCACCAAGGAGAGCAGCATCGTCGAGCCAATCACACCTGCAGCGCCCAGCTCAGACAGAGACCTGAGCACGCCGTGCGCGCCCACGCCGCGCTCAGACAGCAGCTCGCCCGCGAGCGCGGGCACGATTCCAGCTGCAGACCCACCTCCACGGCACCAAATGCAGACGCGGGCTAGCCACGGCATCATCCTCCCCAATCAGCAGTATCCAGAAGAGGAGTGGGACACCTGCGGGCTCTGCCTGGTCGCCGCGGAAGAACCGTCCTCTGTGGAGCAAGCGCTGAAGGACACGTCCTGGAGAAAGGCAATGGAGGAAGAGATGCAGTCGATTGGGGAGAACAACACATGGGAGTACACCGAGTTGCCTGCCGGACACCACTCCATCGGGCTGAAATGGGTCTTCAAGGTGAAGAAGGATCCGTCTGGGCGCATCGTCAAGCACAAAGCGCGCCTAGTCGCCAAGGGCTACGTGCAGCAACAGGGCGTCGATTTTGACGAGGTTTTCGCCCCGGTTGCTCGCTTGGAGACAGTTCGTCTGCTTCTGGCCCTCGCCGCGCACTCCAGGTGGGAGGTACACCACATGGACGTTAAGTCCGCTTTCCTCAATGGCGAGCTCGTCGAGGAAGTATACGTCAAGCAGCCGCCAGGGTTCGTCGATCAGCGACACGCTGGATACGTCCTCAAGCTCAACAAAGCACTGTACGGGCTCAGGCAGGCGCCACGGGCCTGGAACGCTAAGCTCGACGACACGCTCAGGAAGATGGGGTTTGAGCGCTGCCCACTGGAGCACGCTCTGTACCGCCACGGAAATGACAATGACTTCCTCCTGATCGGTGTCTACGTGGATGATCTGATAATCACTGGTTCAGACACCGAGTCCATCGTCAAGTTCAAGCAACAGATGAGCGGCATTTTTCGGATGAGCGACCTCGGACTCCTCAGCTATTATCTTGGGATCGAGGTCGAGCAGAAAGATGGGTGCATTGCTTTAAGTCAGAAGGGCTACGCTCTGAAGATACTCGAGGCAGCCGGTATGCAGGAATGCAATCAGTGCAGCACACCCATGGATGCACGGCTCAAGGTTGGGAAGAACAATGGGGGCGAAGCAGTTGACGCCACCATGTACCGCAGTGTGATCGGAAGCCTTCGTTACCTGGTGAACACACGTCCAGATCTCGCCTTCTCTGTCGGGTTCGCGAGCAGATTCATGGAGTCACCGGGAGTTCATCACTGGGCGCTCGTCAAGCAGATACTGAGGTACGTAAAGGGCACGGTTGGCTACGGTTGTCGATACAGTGCAGGAGCAGCTTGCAGCCTGCAGGGGTACATCGATAGCGACTACACAGGTGACGTAGACGATCGCAAGAGTACAAGTGGTATTGTCTTCTTCCTCGGTTCAAGCATCATCACATGGGAATCGCGGAAGCAGAAGATCATCGCGCAATCTTCATGTGAAGCTGAGTACATCGCGGCTGCAACCGCCGCGAGCCAGGCTGTGTGGCTAAGCAGACTTCTTGCAGAGGTGCTTGGAAGAGAACCGGAGAAGGTGACATTACGAGTCGACAACAAGTCCGCCATCGCCCTGTGCAAGAACCCAGTTTTCCATGACCGCAGCAAACACATAGACACCCGCTTCCATTACATTCGCGAGTGCGTGGAGGAAAGGAAGGTGGAAGTGATTCATGTGGGAACCAATGATCAGATGGGTGACATGCTCACCAAGGCCCTACCTCGAGCCAAGTTCATCGAGATGAGACAGCGTCTCGGAATCATAGAGGTAAAATCTACTCAAAAGGTTTAGGGGGTGTATTTATCCGCAACAGGATTAGGGGGTGAAATGTAGCTTCATTATTCCCGTTGTCGGATAGACTACAGTAGCTAGGTTCGTTTTTCTGAATTTCTTCAGTTAACTGACACGGGAGTCTGTTCCCTGTCGGTAGTTTCAGTTTAGGCAGCTTATCTGCTCACCGCTATGACTTGGTCTTGGGATGGCAAGATCGTTACGCTCATAGCGGTGATGGTGGACACGATGGAGGAGCGTGGGATGGCACGCTCGTTAACTCTGTCCGAGTCTACAGCTTTTCGGTTAAGATTTGTTAGCTTGTATCTAGGAGATATATAAGGCAATAACAGAAACAGAAAACGCTGCAAGTTTTGCACGCAGCACAAACGCCAGGCTCTCGAACAATCTCTCAATCCACTCGTGATCCTTGCTCCTCGATCCTCGTCTGGCAACTTCATGGTGTATCGTCTCCGTGGGCATGTCCGTCCTCACCGTCTCAAGCACGTCCTGACGAGCCTTCTCCCTTGCCCTGCATCTCGCCTCCTTCCGCTGCCTTTCCAGAGACTCCTTGTCCTTGGCACGGGCGATCAGCTCGGTTATTGCTGGCGTGGCGGCGCGCTCTGCCGGAGCTGGACTGTCGACGCTCTCGTCTGAATCAGAATCCGAGTCACTGTCGCTTGCGGAGTCTGAGTCGCTGCTGCTGCTCGAGCTAGGGCTGCCGCTGCCGTCGCCAAGATTCTTCGGCCTCGCCACCGGTGAGGCGTCGCCGCAGATGTCCACGTACTCCTCGTCTTCCTCCTCGGCGAGCGGCAGAGGTGCCGACACGATCGCCAAGGGGGAGACGCCGCCAACGATGTCAACGTCTTCCTCCTCTTCTTCCGCCAGGTTGGCATGTAGCTGCTCCTTCTCACTGTACGTCGTTTTCTTGCGCTTGATCGCGGGAGGAGGAGACGCCTTCTTGCTCCTCTTGGCCGGAGGTTCCTCGAATCGTGGCACCGGCTCGGCAGCTGCCTTCTTGAGGAGCCGCTGGACCGCGGCGAGTTCTGCCTGGAACCGCTGCCGAACAACCTCCCGCGCGTGCTCCGGGCCGACAACCTCCGTCGCGGCGTGGAGTGGCTTGCGCTTCCGGCTGCCGATCATTGGTTCCTCATAAATTGATCTCCATGGGGCTCGACTCATGGCGCCCAAGAAACGAACAAGGCCGATAGAATGTGGGTAGGTGATTGGAAGGGAGATCGGGATGGAAGCGCAAATCAACAACGAAGGGCGCAATCCATTTATGAGGAACCAAACCAATGATCAGCTCACGCTGGGTGTCCATGTTTTGGACTCGGACTCGCTTGTCTCTGAACTCCATGGCAACAACAAAAATAAGGAGCAGTCGATCGAATTGCTATCTGCAATACATGGCTAATCCATGTCAAGGCTGAAACGGAACGAAAAAATGCTTGCGGTGAGCGTGGATCGAACACGCGACCTTCAGATCTTCAGTCTGACGCTCTCCCAACTGAGCTATCCCCGCGATGTTGATATTACCAACACATACTATTATTACAACCTAATGTTCTTCCATTTTATTAAGGCCACCCGACCAGCTAGCTCTAATAGTAAATAAACTACTCAGAAATATATATAATAAATTATCTAAGTATCAATAAACACGCATTGGAGAAAATTAAATGGGCGATGCTAACCGTTAACCGTACTAATTTGGGGAGAAAGCAGCTAGGTCCCTTTAAGTGAATCAATCTGGGACGTCCGATCATCGAAACACACAAAAAAAACGTGAAGGCAATATTATTATTTATATGTGTGTGTAACACCGTTGCATCATTTTTATCCACGGTAGATAAGAGTTGTGACAAAATATTGCAGCAATTTGATCACACTATGTAGCAAAAACAAACATTGTATACAACCAATCTAAATTTGGTTGCAGGAGCTAGCAAACGGTTGGTAAGTGTGTCCTCGTTTTTTTTTTCATTTCTTGAGCTAGACTCATCCACATAAGGAGATTAGAAATTGGGAGTGGAAGCAAGACTTGGGATGGGGAGCATGTGCCGAATCAATTGATGTGGGCAAGGTGGGCCATGACCTACCTTGGATTTTGGAGAGAAAAAATTAATGATCAAATGTTATGTCTCAATCCAAAACACACGGAAGCCCTACACCAATGCCCTTAAAGGCCTCAAACACGATCAGGATGATTCTGCTCATATCTCCTCTGCTCTTGTTCGACTGTCTGGTCAAGTCGAGAAGCGGAGATGCAAGTCACGACCAAAGCGGCATCGATAGTGATACTTTAGAAACATATCTATAAATTTTTAATCTAATTATGCGTCATATTTGGAGTTACCACCATTTATGTGATTTACCACGAAACTCCCCCTTTTGGGTTTATAACTCTACGAAACAGAAAAATTTGTTTCTCATCTTTTTACTTCCAGAAACCTTCATGAACTCAAACATACGGGGATTTTTCCACATTAGTATTATGGAAGCACGAAGACTTGGACATTCATAAGGAGGTTGTATGAGGCCCGAGGGTCCAGATATCTCCCTCGACGCGGGGAAGGGGGGACTAGGCACGCAAAAGGGTTCATCTAGCCCCTCGACTGTCCGATCGACTCTGTTCCAACTCCCGCGCCTCTTTATTGACCTAAAACAGGTAATATAAATTATTTTTTCGCAACTTCCGGAAGGGGCCGGCGCCACGAGAGAAACACCGGAACAAAGATGGAAACTTCGCTGCCGGAAGAAAATGGGAGGGGGAACCGCTGCCGGAATCTCCTATGGGCACCTCTCCTCCATCGTCATCACTTCTCCGCCGCTCACCAACCATGAAGAGGAAGTATTCCACCCCTTGGACTATGGATTTCTGGTAGTAGCTTAATCAGCTCTCAATCTATTATCATTGTTTTAGACCATATGAGCTTCCCTACCCTATTACGTCACTATATAATGTAATTCTCATCATGGATGTTTGTTTATAAGATGATAAACTTGTTGTTACATAAATTGTGAGATGTTTTATAGATGTGCGCTTGTGCTCTCGTTCTATTTGCATATATGATAGGATCACACTATAGCTTGTTGAACTGGATACATGTTGGTCGGAGAGGGCAGAAAAAACGACCTAATTCTGGGATGAGTGATATAGGGGAAACATGGGGATCTTGACACTTAATGCGGTGGTTGGGAACTTAGACTTAATAGTATTAATTATCTGTTATTTGCTAATTTGTGCGGCCTTGGGATAAATCACTAGGAGTGTAATTAATCATGTATGTGGCTGCACCTATTTATAGCTTCACCCTAGAATTTATTGCATGCAATGATTCTGTACTAAATCCTTGAAGTAGACAACATGAGAGTATGATGTGTGTTAGAATGAGTGTCACCGGTATGTTACTTATTAAGTGAAAAAAATAGCAACCGCACCATTTGGAAGTTGCACAACTGGGTATAAAGATAGAATGGAATAATATTCACTCTTGACATCAAAGTGTGCATTTAAGGGTATTGCAGTTCTCAACCTCATGTCGTGAAACTTAAGGTAATACCAGTCAGCACTTACTAATGAGATAGTCTCCAAAGGAATACCTTGATCTTAGAAAGGATCTTATTTTTTCATAGAAAACTCAAGTTCTTATGTCCATTCACTCCAATAGAGCTAGCATGTCCATCGAGGTACGATTATGTAACTACCTTGGTCTTCACTAGCATCGTTTATGCGGAACGGGCTCAAAAGTACCACTATTGTCAAAATCTCAGGTCCACATATCATTGTGCCGAACTGTTTCCCAAGCAGATTGACTTGGTAACCTCCTTGTCAATATGCAAAAATTACATCCAACAGTTGTTCCTTCCATGTTCTGGTAGGTTGATCGATCAAATGAGACACCAGAGTTGGAGGTGCGCTAGATGTCTTCGTGATCGGCTATAAACGTGAATCTTGGGGAGCCAATTTTTGCTCTGGCTAAAGTACATCTCTTACTTCACAAATATCATGCCAGATTTTCGAAGGCCTTGGTCCAAGACTAGCTGATAGGATATCTCAACTGGGTATTAGAAACATATACTCTAAGAGTCTTGCGCAACCAGCAAGGGTACTTTTCATAGGTCACCGTTCTCCAGACCAGGACCACGGGCTGCAAAATCGTAGAATTTGGTTGCCTGCATAAGGTCCCTGCTAGGCCCGCTAGCTGCAAAAATGAGTCCAACAAAACCAGGCCCGGTGGGAAAGGACGAATCGGCATTTTTTCTGGAGCCAGGTCCGGTGGATTCGCAAGGGAGGCACATAGCCTAATGGGCGACACAACTCTTAGGGAAAACCCACCATTTATTACCCTTACCTCTCACGCAACCTCTTCCTTTCCACTCGCTCCTCTCCTCTCCTGTGTCGATAGTTTCCTTTTCGTCGGCACATCAAAAGCACTATGGCGACCATCTTCGACAGGAAATGGAGACAAAAAATCAGAAGAAAAAATAATAAAATACAAATAAGAGGATCACAAGCATGTTCTTTCAAATTAGATTTAATTTTGACATTGGACATAGAAGTTCTTACCGGATCTCTTGTGATGTGGACATCAAAATATTTAGTCATAACTTAGCTTGTGTTTCCTTGCATGAGTACTTATCTTGCTTTGAGCTTTCATAATTAAATGTTATTCGGTTGCTAATGTGTGGAAACTTTTTAATAGCTGCATTTTTCTTTAACGACTCATACTTTCTCGGGGAGAGTAAGAGTCTAAGCATGGGGATGTTGATGTGTCCATTTTCTATAGATTTTGCCTATTGTTTTTTATATGTTTACATTGGATTTTTGGTATTATTGTATATTTTTTCTACCTTTTATGTTGATTTCAACCCCAACTCATTCTCCAATGGTCCTTTCACAATCGTAGGTTTCTATTAGGATTTTACTTGTTTCCATTGTCTTTTGCGTTCTTTTATGTGTGGGTGGAATTTATAAAAAAATCAAGATAAAGGAGACAAAGAGAGAAAAATCCGAAGAAGTTACAGGAACCAGATGACAAGTTAAGAGGCTTGAAAAATGGTCATTTTCCACCAACCCAAAATCAAGATCCATACGAGCTCAACGAGGCAAAAGAACACTCAAAACTAATTTCATATAAGAAAATGGTGTCCTGAAGAAGATCAATAGAAGTTTTAATGACCACGGGTACGGTGACACGCGACCGTACCGGCGTTTTTGCCATACCCACAAGACGTCAGAAATTAGGCGAATTTTCATGATTATTCACTGCTTTTTACCCTGTTTGATCCCTAACCTTTCTGAACTCATTAGGTCAGTCTAGGAGGCTGAGAGAGACTCATCTATATCCCTTGGATCAAGAGGAGGCCTCCTATATAAGGAGTAAATTCCCTGGCCTCCAGGAGGCATAAGAGATGTGTAAGGACCCCAGACCGGCAGTCTGAAACCCTACGTATGCATACATTCACGATCCCAGAAAGATCAGTCGTGAACAACATACAAAGTTGGCACACAGAATTACATCATCCATTACACGAATACATAAAGGTATTACAAAAAGATCACATGATCAAGTTTAACGCAACTGCCACAAAGGGCAGGCAACTTAACAAACACAGCGGAAGACAAATAAAAACATAACGTAGCTGAGCCCATGTCACGCCTTAACCTACAGGCTGCTGACCGGGAGACGAGCCTAATTCGCACAGTCGTCAACTCCGTACTTCTCTTCATAGACCTCCTTCGGAGACTCCTTCTCCAAATCTGATAAGTAGATACCAGGGGCGAAACCATAATGAGTACATTTGAATGTACTCAGCAAGACATCCATCATGTCACTTACCAACATGCAAATATGCTTATATGGTGGAATAGGTAGGCTATAAATATGGTTCACTATCAATGGTGTTCATGTATGATGACACCACAGTTGTAGTCAGGTTAATCTGTATCTTCGTTGAAGAAGATACTTCAGAAGAAAATAATATAGTTTTATTTCTCTTGTCGATGTCACAAGTACAAGAGGTTTTTGTAAAACTTTGTTAAAGAATATTTTCTCCTGGCAAAACTTCTTGGAATCAGTTTCCAGAATTCTTGCTTAGAGTAGAAAAGGTTTTGTTTGCAAAACATTTGGTTTTGTATAACATCATCTGGCTTTTCATCATCACTGATACCTCCACGGTATAAGTTTCCATTCCTTTCCGAACTTCACAAGTTCAACACTTCCTGTCCAAATTTCCCCTTTCCAAAAACTTCCTTTTTGAAAACATTGACACAATGCTAGCTACATGGCCATTCAACTGTCCATATCCGAGGACGCGGCTTCTTCGAAAAAGTTATACTCTGCAGAGGTGTACACATCCACCAGATCCAGTACACCTCCCGTGAAACAACCACGGACTGTAACAACAGCATGTAAACATCAGGTATCTGATCATAACCATCCACTATGTTCAAGCTAGTATATGCCTATCTCTCAGTTGAGTTTTACCACATCCCCGGCACTGAGCTAATCCCCGCCAAGCCAGGATGCCTCATCTGATGCATCCGGAGGGAAAATTAATCCCACACTTTATATGTCTCCGCGACATTCGGTTCAGAGGATCCCATCCTCTATAGCACATTGAGATAGCACACACTAATAAGAACAAACTTCAAGTTAAGCCCCTTGCCCATGTTGGGGTAGGGTGGCAGTACGGTAAAGGTTGTCCGGCGAAGACTAGGTTATGTGTCATTTTTGAAAACACCACTTTCTCAAAAATGACCACTTCCACATTCCTCCGGAGAACAAGGATCCGCCTTTTCTCCGGGTTTTTCCGTAAAGCCTTTGTTTTGTAGAATCACAATTTTAGGGTGTCCACTTAGGGACTAGTATATTTTATGGTAATAAATACCATGTGGTGGCTTATGGGCTTGGTATTACCAAGTTTAACTATTGGCATGATAGTAACCTATAATATAGTATAGTAGTAATTTTCCACATCAAAAATAGTTTTGATAATCAAGTTTTTGTAAAACTTCAGAGGTGAAACATGCATGATATATAATGGTAAGTATTGTATCAGCAAGCAATCAGGATGCTTGCCTGGTATCTCTTGTGTCCCTGGTTCTGGAGTGACTGGATCTTGAAACAGAGCTTCACGACACTCCCTTCCTCTTCGTTTTCTAACGCCGTAAAAGGAATGAAGGACACACATTCAGAACCAATCAAGGCAAGCAACCATATGTAGCAATACATACAGCAAGGAAATCTAATAATAACCAATCACACAATTATTAATGGAGGCAAACAATCAAACAAAACTACTTGGCATAAATGCCATTTAACAAGACAGCTCAAGGTTGGAGGAACATATCTCACAACCTTAATATCATGGATTCAGTGGGTGTGCCACTCTCATACCAAGATATTAATAAGCCCAAAATACACTTAGTTTCACAAGGGTGAGACTACTAAAGAGTGTATAAAATATGCACAATAATAATCATGGCAATGGGTCTATCAACCACACCACAAAAAGAACAAGGTAGCTAAGCTACTAAGTCTAAATTCCCATCAAGAATAACTAAGACACATGATTTGCAAAAGTTACTTTTACAAATCAGTGAGCCTACAAAAGTGTAACAAGGTAATAGACTCATCATAAAACACACAATTTCTCATAGTGAGAACAACAGAAACAATGACTAAAAAGGAGGAATCCTATTGACATGTTTCTACTAAAAGTTTGCTATGAAAACATGCATAACATGTAAAATACTAAAATGCAAACAAGGAACCATGTTATCATAATGGGAATGAAAACATGTCCTCATGCAAGGATACACAATTTTCTACCAAACACAAGTTGGCAGGAAAAACAATTCAACACAAAAATAACTGCTAAGGAAACTAGTACTACTCACACATGAAGAATCAATGGATGCATTTCAATCAAGTAATTGAAATACAACCAGAGGGTCCATGTTACAAAAACAGTAGTGAAAAATTATCTATACTTGCTATAACAAAAATATCCCATTTGATAAAACAAGGTATCAATTTGCAGGGCAACTCCTACATACTAGTAGTAATAAAAAGGGCATTACTTAGAGGAATCAATCAACACTCCAAGAATGTATTTTTCCTAGCAAGCCACACATGATTATAACCACTTACAAACAGAAGCATACCCATTTTTGTTTAGCACAAAAATTCCCAAAGCAAAAATACTAGACACTCATTAGTTATGAAACTACATAAGAGAGATGCATCTAGTTTGGGGAAATAAAGTTTCCACCAAAAATGCAATGACACCAGTGGGTGTTCCACTAGCATATCAAAGCATTAAGAGGTCCAATGCCTCTGGTCATACTTGACAAAAATTAGCAAAATACTAAACTAGCAGCTAGTGCATTAACCATACTAGTAGAAAATACTAGGATGCAAAAATAAGCAATGTAATGCTACTCATGCTATAGTTTTCACACAAGTGAAAACTCTAGGGTTCAAGTACTCATAATAACATAATCAAAATGCTACTGGTCCTATGAAGATAACACAAAAATATGTGGCTATGCAACCACAAATATTAATGCCAAAAATTCCACACATGAGGGAATTTTTCCAAAACATTTTCATAGTAATGATTAAACTACTCATTCTTCTCTACCAACTCAAATGCAAGCTAGCAGAGGTGATAATAACAAAATATCAGTACCAAGATGGTACTGGATACAATCAACAAATCCAAGTGTTTGCACATAATTTTATCACCCAAAATTATATGCAAGTATTAAACTAGAGAATAAACATATGCTACTAATATAAATCCTATTTCTTCTCCACTCAAGTCCACACAATATAACATGCTAAAATAGCTAAGCACATCTTAGAAAACAAGCTCACACCACTTATACATGCTAGAAAACAATGTTGCCACACAAAAATATAATAACACAATTTAATTAATTAAAATGCCCAAATGGCAGAAACAAGCAAAACAAAGATCTGTCCACCAAATTTTATAGGATGCTCTAAAAATTAAACCCTTCTAGGTTTAGATAGTCCTAAACATATACAAGACCATCCAATTTGTTTTGCATCAAAATTCATCTTTAATTAATTTATAAAAATCACCAAAGTGCTCACTGGTGTTTTACCAAATTGCATGCCATTTCAAAAATACAATGAATTTGGAAACGAGGTTAATTGCTCCTGTTAGGAAATTGCATGGGCTTTCCAATGCAATTGGCCTCACTTCATTTAGAGTTGTGGATTTAAAAGGGTGCTTATTTTGGTGTTTCTGGTACCTGTTGCCAAATCATTTTTAATTTCAAAAATGTTCATCCAAAAGTAGATCTGCAAGTTGGAGGTGGTTTAGAATTAGTTGAGGTACCACTGTGAATTTTTGTTTGGTCAAAAACATTTGTTTGGTTGCCTTTTAAGTCCAAAAGTAACCATGGTTGTTTCTGTGAAAATAAAATGGGAAAAAGACTAGACATGGGCCAGATCTAGTTATTGGGCCGGCCAGGGCAAAACTCACCGCGAGGGAAGCCAGCCAACACCGCTGACCTGCGGGCCAGTAGGCCACGCGGCAGCCACGCGGGCAAGGCCAGGCCCCACGGGCCAGTTTGACTGCCAAGCGCGCGGTCAAGGAAGGCTAGCGTCAGCACGACGTCACCCGCCGGCGGGAGCTGCTCCGGCGAGCTCGAAACTGTCGCGTCCGTGCACCGTTTCATGAATCACGACTATCTACGCGATGGTCTCGACGAGGGGAACTACCCTAGGGGCAACTCGCTTCCAGGGAGACGCCAGAAAGGAGCCGGCGACGGCGCGCGGCGGCGACCGGACCGCGGCCACTACACGGCGTTGATTCCGAACGAGAGGGAGGGGGAAAAAGCGACGGGGAGGTTCACCTTCTTACCCTAGACGCTCTGGAGGACTCTGCGAGGGCGGAGGAAGAGCGACGCGGCGGGAATGGCTCGCCGGAGTCGTCGGGCTCGGAGAGGAAACGAGGATGGCGCGGCCACCTCGAGTCGTCCCACCACGATTCCCCTTGCACCCAGTACCACCACGACGAGGCGGAGCTTTTGGGACACACGGTTGCCGGCGGCGAGGTCGTTAGCGGCCAAATCGACGGTGAGCTCGAGCTAGGGTTTCGGTTTCGGGTCTTTTCTGAGCAGAGAGAGAGGAGCTCGTGGGGGGAGGAGATAGAGGGGGCAATGGGGAGACAAGGCACATGGGGGGGCCCCTTTATCCCCAAGGATTGCTTCTCATCGAAGGCATGGCTAGGGGTGCTGTTCTTCTACAGGGTGCTAGAGGTAGGAGATGACTGGGATTTAATTTAGGTCCCTGCAAAATTTACAAACAGGTCCCTGTCTTCACTGAAAATTGATGTTTTCCCTAATCAAACAAAGTCAAAAATTCAAACCCTTTTTCCCAAAATTCTTATTTGATGAGATTCACAACATATGTGAAAATTGGCTCAATTAGATAAACTTCATAATTCAAAGTTGTTCAAATTTGAATTCTGACATAAATGGACATTGAATTTATTAACCTACTTAGGAGCTTCCAAAAATGATAATTTTTGGCACACTGTCCTTATTTGATGTGTTCCTTATGTGGTATAAAATTCAAGTCATTTAGAGTTACTTAGTAGAACAAACTTGTTCAATTTTCAAAAAGGTGCTGTTAAGAAAACAGGGGTTTTTGGCAACTTAAATTATTCAAAACCTTATGCCCTTTTGGTTTTCATCCTCATTTATGATATAGAGCATGTGGTATTTATTTCATGGCATTTGGAAACAGTTTGTAGAACAAACTTGTTTAAAATCCCAATTGTTGCTGTGGAGAAAAACCATGTTTTCAGGACTTTAATTGATTCAATTTTTGGTCTCCTCTTGTGTGTGTTCCTTATTTTATATAAGGAAGCTATGGTATTAATTTCAGATCATTTGATTAAAGTTTCCAATAGTAACTTGTTTTAGTTTTCAGTTTCTAGAAATATTGGAATTTCTATTTAATAAGGCATTTGGCTTTTCTTTAATAATGTTTTGCCAAAATATTTATATGACTTGAGATAGCAAGTCAATGCTTTCCAATACCTTTGTTTTTAATCTTGCAAGGTTGGAAAAACATTTGATAATATTATGGTGAAACATTTAAGAATGCCTCCTTTTTCTGATATTTCTTTATGGAAATTTTATTAAGTGTTTCCTCTTTCTTAATTTGGGTCTTGGAATAATATTCAACATGTATGGGACTCATAAGATGTTTTGGAAAACTATTTGTTCAATATTCACTTTAGAAAATATTGCCAAACTCATTGGAACAATATGTTGAATATTTTTATCATTGGAACAATATGTTGAATATTTTTAGTTTACTTCTTTGCTATCCTTTTTAAGTTTGTTTAGTTGCACTTAAACAAACACAAACAAACACAACCAAGGTTTATTAGTCAAGCAATTAGCAAAACAACTGTGTTAACATGTATTCCAAAATTGGGATGTGACAGGTCTTCCCCCCTTAAAAAGA
This sequence comes from Alopecurus myosuroides, assembly GCA_028641055.1. Classification (NCBI taxonomy): domain Eukaryota; kingdom Viridiplantae; phylum Streptophyta; class Magnoliopsida; order Poales; family Poaceae; genus Alopecurus; species Alopecurus myosuroides. The sequence goes on along the minus strand of CM054063.1, from coordinate 197,255,309 downwards.
ATCTCGTCCCCGAGATTCACAAGCGAGGACTAAGGGAGGGCCAACAAACACAATGTTAGTGTTGGAGTGCAGGTGCTTCCCCCCTTTGACTTTTCTTGGGAGGTGGGGTACATCCCTAAATTAGTGAATTCACTATTAAAAGAAGTACACCAGTACTTGTTTTAGGTTCAAAACTTTTGTTTCCTGGTTTGAACAAAAATTAAGGTTAGTGCAGAACTACTTGGAAATGTACCGTCAATTTTTTTACCTGAGTTTCTAGCTAAATCCCACATATTACATACCACATATGGAGTGGTTTACCACTCTCATAACAAGGTATATAAGAAGCTAAAAATATAGCTTGTGGGTGCAAAGGTTAGGTTGCTAAGGTAAAACAAACAGACAGAATAAATACTCATGGTAGTGGTTATTACTCACCACAAGCAACTATGAATTAATATGTTCATGATTTTAGTTGGATATTTTAGCTTCATAAGATACTCTTAAGCACAATCATAACACCAGTATAAGCTCATGCTAAGGTAAAATATTTAAACAAAATCCAATAAGCAAGCAAACAACACCACAAATGAATAGACTATTTATTCACTAGGTTATTGTTTATTAGAGGTTTTGGAATCCATCAATCATGAACAATTAGCAAACAACCAGTAGCTAAAAACCAATGAATACAATCCTAAAGGTACTCTAAAACACCATCTTTACACAAGATAAAAACTCCTATTACATAGGCATAAAAAAAACAGGACTGCACAAATAACACACTAGTATGAGAAATCTACACCAGCATGCTATAAGAGATAATCATATCCTATAACCATAGGACATGCAACTAAATAACTCATGGCATGATAACAGAAGTAATAACTTCCTAAACATGCTATATCAACACATATACTCATAAAATTAAAAGAGGGTAATATTAGAGCAAAAATCACCATTTTCTAGTGGTGGAACTAGTTTCACTCTAGGGAAGCAAACAATGCTATCATTATGTTTAAACATAAACAAGCAAGTCATGGATATAAATGTACCTAATAACAGTACACAAAACTTACTCATGTTAGTAAGCACAAACATCAAAACAATCCCATGAAGCAACTATTAAACATGCATAAATTAATTCTAACAAATTTATGTTTTTCTTAAACAATTACTAGCAAACAAGAAAGTTATAACTCACACAACCAGTAGCTATGAAATTAATGAAAAGTTATCTAAACCTTTTCAAAAATCCATACACTCAATTTAAAATTATTCACAAACAATCTACCAATCAAGAGGAATTTATTTTATTTGCGAACAATTTAATTTCAGCACACGATAGTGAAACATTTCTTAACATGATACCCCTAAGGAATATTATGCTAACAAAAGGATCACACCTAAACATATTAGTATTTACTAATAAGAAATAAACTTCTCACTTTCATAGGTGAAAAGAAACAATTATATTTTCCATGGTGGAAAATAGAAATCAGTCACATAGTGAAACATGCTATTTTCACACATGTGTATGGTTGGGGATTTTCATCCTCAAGCCAAAACACAATGGGACCAGTGGGCTATGGCCTACTAATACCAAGTAAAAATAGGTACTAAGCCTCTGGTTACTCATCAAAAACTTTGCATACATGATAAAAAAATATAAGGCTATTTAATCTAGTGAAACAATACTAGTGCACATTGATAGCAATGCTTACATATGCTTTACTATTAAGAGACATGCAAGTTAACATAGGTACAAGCATCAAATATCAGTACCTAAATGGTACTGGACTCCATTAAACATAGCACAAAATCTACTAAAACATTCACACAAAAATCTAGCTCTCACAATAATTCCAAAGAATAAACACTAGAAAAATAACAAATGGTACTCATGCTTTGCTATAAGACCATATGCAAGTTAATGAAGATAATAGCATATAAATCACAGTACCAAAATGGTACTGGACTCACCACAATCATAGCAAAAACTTAGGTAACAAGCACACCAAGATTTGCTCACACAACTAGTGAAATAAGTACCAGAAAACAAACAACAAATGTTACACATGCTGTGCTATAAAATAAGGTGTAAGCTAATAGAGGTAATAACATAGAAACAACAGTACCAAAGTGGTACTTGATCTAATATAACCACAACAAAATCTAGGTACAACAAAGCTACAAGGATTTGCCCACACAACAATCCAAATAATAAAACTAGAAGGTAACAAATGTTATTTCATTTTTATTCGAGTTTTCAATCATGCACACACTTTCTAGGGTAGATTTATTGTAATAAAACAATATAATAACAAGTCCTAACAACTCCATATAAGTTAGGAAGCAAGATTGAATAAAACACAATTGATTTCAATCAAGAGCACACAAAGAAATAAAAACAGGAAAACTGTTGTCTCCTAGATCTATCATAACTATTTCATCGTTCACTTAATTCCTAAACCCCGAATATCATAGTACCTACAATGTCTACCAAGTTTTGGTTTCCAAAGTAGACACACATGATATCCTATTGACTAGTAAACGAATAGGTCATCATTTATTTTCTCGTGACTTCTCCTTTTTACCAACTAGATTAAAAAGTGTCGTAAGTCACTTAGTTCTTTGGTTTAGAAAGAGTTATCAGTAGTTTGCATGCTTTGATTAGGTATCAACCTAAAATTAGACAAAGCATGTTAGTCTTGTTAACTTTCTATTTAATATGTTTGTCCGACAAGACACGACTAGTGTCATACGTCGAACATTGAATTGTGCTCTTCGGATTGGCTTTTGAGGGGGTTGCGCATCATGGCATGTGAAGACTTCTTTTGCAAACAGACAAAACATAGAGGTTTTGGTCAGTATTGGTTGGTTTTCTCACGCCTTTTCTTCTTTGAGGATTGTCGTTGTTGGAGCTTTATATGCTGGAGTGCATCACTGGTAGCAACGCTAGCAGCTCGTGTGGCTTAATGATCCTCTATTATTAGGTCCAATGGTGCTTTCATTGATGGTGGGGAAATGGTGGTGGTTCACGACGGGTCGCATTATGAAGCGAAAACAAGTATAAGTCTAAGCAACAAATTCTTGTTTTTGAATTCTATACAAACATTTTTGCTTGCAAAAATTTACCACGAGGCGATTCAAAAACAAGAGCGGGGCAATCACAAATATGCAAATTTTGAGCACCCCACAAACATATAGAAGCCTAGATGAACTAAATTCTACACCACACAATAGCACACAGTCCTACGGACACACATAAACAAGCCAAAACACACAAGCAAGACTCCATTGGAGCTACGTCGGGGGATGATCCAAAATCCTAGAAGTGGCTGAAGAACTGTATCTACTTCTGACCATCATCACTGTAGAGCTAGGCAATTATTTTGGTCTTCTCGGGACATCGGCAAGTATACAACTTTTGTATGAAAACAAGATAATAGAAGTAAAGTTTGTTAAAACTTTTAATTGAGAGAGGTAAAACTATGCAACAATCTGTTTTTGAAACCCCAACTATTTTCTGGACAGAAAACTTCAAAGTCGAGAGATGTTTCAAAAACAGAGCGAAGCAGTTGCAAAAAGGTAAGAAATAAACTCTTAACCGAGAGAGATACCAATTCTATAAGGCCCGCCCTTCGAACCACTGTTTCAAGGACGCCCTTGATATGCATTTAGAATCTTTTCAAAAGATAAAAAGGAGGGGAAAATATACTAAAATTCCCTTAGATAAAATTGATGTAGATAGTAATTTGGTTTTTACTCAAAAATACTTTTCTTTCCTATCTGACGTCCATGCTAACTAAGGTCTCCTAAGGTCAACCTGGCTCTGATACCAACTCTGTAAGGACCCCAGACCGGCAGTCTGAAACCCTACGTATGCATACATTCACGATCCCAGAAAGATCAGTCGTGAACAACATACAAAGTTGGCACACAGAATACATCATCCATTACACGAATACGTAAAGGTATTACACAAATGATCACATGATCAAGACTAAAACATCTGCCACGCAGGGCAGGCAACTTAACAAACACAGCGGAAGACAAATAAAAACATAACGTAGCTGAGCCCATGTCACGCCTTAACCTACAGGCTGCTGACCGGGAGACGAGCCTAATTCGCACAGTCGTCAACTCCGTACTTCTCTTCATAGATCTCCTTCGGAGACTCCTTCTCCAAATCTGATAAGTAGATACCAGGGGCGAAACCATAATGAGTACATTTGAATGTACTCAGCAAGACATCCATCATGTCACTTACCAACATGCAAATATGCTTATATGGTGGAATAGGTAGGCTATAAATATGGTTCACTATCAATGGTGTTCATGTATGATGACACCACAGTTGCAGTCAGGTTAATCTGTATCTTCGTTGAAGAGGATACTTCAGAAGAAAAATAATATAGTTTTATTTCTCTTGTCGATGTCACAAGTACAAGAGGTTTTGTAAAACTTTGTTAAAGAATATTTTCTCCTGGCAAAACTTCTTGGAATCAGTTTCCAGAATTCTTGCTTAGAGTAGAAAAGGTTTTCTTTGCAAAACATTTTGTTTTGTATAACATCATCTGGCTTTACATCATCACTGATACCTCCACGGTATAAGTTTCCATTCCTTTCCGAACTTCACAAGTTCAACACTTCCTTCCCAAACTTTCCCTTTCAAAAACTTCCTTTTTGAAAACATTGACACAATGCTAGCTACATGGCCATTCAACTGTCCATATCCGAGGACGCGGCTTCTTCGAAAAAGTTGTACTCTGCAGAGGTGTACACATCCACCAGATCCAGTACACCTCCCGTGAAAAATCACGGACTGTAACAACAGTATGTAAACATCAGGTATCTGATCATAACCATCCACTATGTTCAAGCTAGAATATGCCTATCTCTCAGTTGAGTTTTACCACATCCCCGGCACCGAGCTAATCCCCGCCAAGCCAGGATGCCTCGACTGATGCATCCGGAGGGAAAATTAATCCCACACTGTATATGTCTCCACGACATTCGGTTCAGAGGATCCCATCCCCTATAGCACATTGAGATAGCACACACTAATAAGAACAAACTTCAAGTTAAGCCCCTTGCCCATGTTGGGGTAGGGTGGCAGTACGGTAAAGGTTGTCCGGCGAAGACTAGGTTATGTGTCATTTTTGAAAACACCACTTTCTCAAAAATGACCACTTCCACATTCCTCCGGAGAACAAGGATCCGCCTTTTCTCCGGGTTTTTCCGTAAAGCCTTTGTTTTGTAGAATCACAATTTTAGGGTGTCCACTTAGGGACTAGTATATTTGATGGTAATAAATACCATATGGTGGCTTATGGGCTTGGTATTACCAAGTTTAACTATTGGCATGATAGTAACCTATAATATAGTATAGTAGTAAATTCCACATCAAAAATAGTTTTGATAATCAAGTTTTTGTAAAACTTCAGAGGTAAGACATGCATGATATATAATGATAAGTATTGTATCAGCAAGCAATCAGGGTGCTTGCCTGGTATCTCTTGTGTCCCTGGTTCTGGAGTGACTGGATCTTGAAACAGAGCTTCACGACACTCCCTTCCTCTTCGTTTTCTAACGTCGTAAAAGGAATAAAGGACACACATTCAGAACCAATCAAGGCAAGCAACCATATGTAACAATACATACAGCAAGGAAATCTAATAATAACCTATCACACAATTATTAACTTAGGCAAACAATCAAACAAACACACTTGGCAGAAATGCCATTTAATAAGACAGCTTAAGGTTGGAGGGACATATCTCACAACCTTAATATCATGGATTCAGTGGGTGTGCCACTCTCATACCAAGATATTAATAAGTCCAAAATATACTTAGTTTCACAAGGGTGAGACTACTAAAAGTATATAAAACATGCACAAAAATAACCATGGCAATGTGTCTATCAACCACACCACAAAAAGAAAAAGGTAGCTAATCTGCTAAGCCTAAATTCACATCAAGAATAAATCAAACACATGATTTGCAAAAGTTACTTTGACAAATCAGTGAGCCTACATAAGTGCAACAAGGTAATAGACTCATCACAAAACACACAATTTCTCATAGTGAGAACAATAGAAATAATGACTAAAAAGAGGAATCCTATTGACATGTTTCTACTAAGAGTTTGCTATGCAAACATGCATAACATGTAAAATACTAAAATGCAAACAAGGAACCATGTTATCATAATGGGAATGAAAACATGTCCTCATGCAAGGATACACAATTATCTACCAAACACAAGTTGGCAGGAAAAACAATTCGACACAAAAACTGCTAAGGAATCTAGTACTACTCAAACATGAAGAATCAATGGATGCATTTCAATAAAGTAATTGAAATACAACCAGAGGGTCCATGTCACAAAAACAGTAGTGAAAAACATCTATACTTGCTATAACAAAATATCCCATTTGATAAAACAAGGCATCAATTTGCAGGGCAACTCCTATATACTAGTGGTAATAAAAAGGGCATTACTAGAGGAATCAAACAACAATCCAAAGATGGATTTTTTTCCTAGCAAGCCACACATGATTATAACCACTTACAAACAGAAGCATACACATTTTCATGTAGCACAAAAAATTCCCAAAGCAAAAATACTAGGCACTCATTAGTTATGAAACTACATAAGAGAAGTGCATCTAGTTTGGGGAAATAATGTTTCCACCAAAAATGCAATGAAACCAGTGGGTGTTCCACTAGCATAACAAAGCATTAAGAGGTCACAAAGCCTCTGGCCCACTTGTTAAAAATTAACAAAAGCCTAGACTAGCATCTAGTGCAAAAACCATACTAGTAGAAAATACTAGGATGCAAAAATAAGCAATGTAATGCTACTCATGCTATTGTTTTCACACAAGTGAAAACTCTAGGGGTCAAGTACTCATAATAACATAATCAAAATGCTACTGGACCTATGGATACAACACGAAATTATGTGGCTACACAATCACAAATGTTCATGTCAAAAATTCCACACATGAGGGAATTTTTCCACAACAATTTCATAGTAATGACTAAATTACTCATGCTTCTCTACCAACTCAAATGCAAGCTAGCAGAGGTGATAATAACAAAATATAAGTACCAACATGGTACTGGATACAATCAACAATCCAAGTATTGGCACACAATTTCATCACTCAAAATTACTATGCAAATATTTACTAGAGAATAAACATATGCTACTAATATAAATCCTATTTCTCCTCAACTCAAGTCCACACATCCTAACATGCTAAAATAGTTAAGTAACACTTATAAAACAAGTTCACACAACTTATACATGCTAGAAAATAATATTGCAACACAAAAATATAATCACACAATTTAATTTCTTAAAATGCCAAAATGGCAGAAACAAGCAAAACAAAGATCTGTCCACCCAATTTTATAGGATGCTCTAAAAATTAAACCCTTCTAGGTTTAGATAGTCCTAAACATATACAAGACCATCCAATTTGTTTTGCATCAAAATTCATCTTTAATTAATTTATAAAAATCACCAAAGTGCTCACTGGTGTTTTACCAAATTGCATGCCATTTCAAAAATACAATGAATTTGGAAGCAAGGTTAACTTCTTCAGTTAGGAAATTTCAAGGTCTTTCCAATGCAATTGGCCTCACTTCATTCTGAGTTGTGAAATTAAAATGGTGGTCATTTTGGTGTTTCTGGTACCTGTTGCCAAATCATTTTTAATTTCAAAAATGTTCATACAAAAGTAGATCTGCAAGTTGGAGGTGGTTTAGAATTAGTTGTGGTACCACTGTGAATTTTAGTTTGGTCAAATTCATTTGTTTGGTTGCCTTTTAAGCCCAAAAGTAACCATGGTTGTTTCTGTGAAAATAAAATGGGAAAAAGACTAGACATGGGCCAGATCTAGTTGTTGGGCCGGCCAGGGCAAAACTCACCGCGGGGGAAGCCAGCCAACGCCGCTGACCTGCGGGCCAGTAGGCCACGCGGCAGCCACGCGGGCAAGGCCAGGCCCCACGGGCCAGTTTGACTGCCAAGCGCGCGGTCAAGGAAGGCTAGCGTCAGCACGACGTCACCCGCCGGCGGGAGCTGCTCCGGCGAGCTCGAAACTGTCGCGTCCGTGCACCGTTTCATGAATCACGACTATCTACGCGATGGTCTCGACGAGGGGAACTACCCTAGGGGCAACTCGCTTCCAGGGAGACGCCAGAAAGGAGCCGGCGACGGCGCGCGGCGGCGACCGGACCGCGGCCACTACACGGCGTTGATTCCGAACGAGAGGGAGGGGGAAAAAACGACGGGGAGGTTCACCTTCTTACCCTAGACGCTCTGGAGGACTCTGCGAGGGCGGAGGAAGAGCGACGCGGCGGGAATGGCTCGCCGGAGTCGTCGGGCTCGGAGAGGAAACGAGGATGGCGCGGCCACCTCGAGTCGTCCCACCACGATTCCCCTTGCACCCAGTACCACCACGACGAGGCGGAGCTTTTGGGACACACGGTTGCCGGCGGCGAGGTCGTTTGCGGCCAAATCGACGGTGAGCTCGAGCTAGGGTTTCGGTTTCGGGTCTTTTCTGAACAGAGAGAGAGGAGCTCGTGGGGGGAGGAGATAGAGGGGGCAATGGGGAGACAAGGCACATGGGGGGGCCCCTTTATCATCAAGGTTTGCTTCTAGTCGAAGCCATGGCCTAGGTGTGCTGTTCTCTACAGGTAGCTAGAGGTAGAAGATGGTGTGACTCGGATTGCATTTAGGTCCCTGCAATTTTACAACTAGGTCCTGGTCCTCTCTGAAAAGTGTGATTTTCACCAAGCAAACAAAGTCAAAATTTGAAACCCTCTTGCCCAAAATTCTTATTTGATGAGATGCACAACATATGTGAAAATTGGCTCAATTAGATAAACTTCATAATTCAAAATTGTTCAAATTTGAATTCTGACATAAATGGACATTGAATTTATTAACCTACTTAGGAGCTCCCAAAAATGATAATTTTTGGCACACAAACCTTATTTGATGTTTTCCTTATGTGGTAGAAAATTCAAGTCATTTAGAGTTACTTCATAGAACAAACTTGTTCAAATTTCAAAAAGGTGCTGTTAAGAAAACAGGGGTTTTTGGCAACTTAAATTATTCAAAAACTTGTGTCTTTTTGGTTTTCATCCTTATTTATGATATAGAGCATGTGGTATTTATTTCATGGCATTTGGAAAAAGTTTGTAGAACAAACTTGTTCAAAATCCCAAATGTTGCTGTGGAGAAAATTCATGTTTTCAGGGCTTTAATGGATTCAATTTTTGGTCTCCTCTTGTGTGTGTTCCTTATTTGATATAAGGAAGCAATGGTATTAATTTCAGCTCATTTGAGTAAAGTTTCCAATAGTAACTTGTTTTAGTTTTCAGTTTCTAGAAATATTGGAATTTCTATTTAATAAGGCATTTGGCTTTTCTTTAATAATGTTTTGCCAAAATATTTATATGACTTGAGATAGCAAGTCAATGCTTTCCAATACCTTTGTTTTTAATCTTGCAAGGTTGGAAAAACATTTGATAATATTATGGTGAAACATTTAAGAATGCCTCCTTTTTCTGATATTTCTTTATGGAAATTTTATTAAGTGTTTCCTCTTTCTTAATTTGGGTCTTGGAATAATATTCAACATGTATGGGACTCATAAGATGTTTTGGAAAACTATTTGTTCAATATTCACTTTAGAAAATATTGCCAAACTCATTGGAACAATATGTTGAATATTTTTATCATTGGAACAATATGTTGAATATTTTTAGTTTACTTCTTTGCTATCCTTTTTAAGTTTGTTTAGTTGCACTTAAACAAACACAAACAAACACAACCAAGGTTTATTAGTAAAGCAATTAGCAAAACAACTGTGTTAACAGGTATTCCAAAATTGGGATGTGACAAGATGATGATGCGTCATCCTCTTGGATGGCCCGATCTTCACGAATTGACTAAGGGTGGACAAAGAACACTCAAAGAACACATAGGGATTGCGCAAACCATATCGAACACACAAGAACAAAAATAACTAGCAAGTGAAAGCGAATGGTTCCCCCATGTGTGGTTTTGGTAATTAATAACAATCCTTATGGACTAATATTTGCTTTGATATATTCTTATAGATCTTGTCCATGGGAAAATATTAGTGTTCATGTGTTGGAATCTAGAAGTTTTCATGATGATCATTGTTATATTCAAAGATTTATATGAAGAATGGTCATGGATAGAGTTGATCTTATTGCAAGTGTCTTGAAGAAAAGGATTAGGTGATTTCATGATTATCTTCAAGACATCGTCATATGAAGAGAGAAGAAAAGATTCAAGGTTGATCATGCAAGTGATCATCAACAAAAGCTACAAGATGTACCAAATGGGATTATGTATCTTGTGGTATGGTAAGCAATTGACCATATAGCTTTGTGAACTAACCCATGATATGTGTGTGTGTGGCATGTCTATGTGTGGTTAGGTATATTTCCATGGGTATGCATCAAAATAAAGATTTAATATAGCCCATAGTCTATGTCGTCAAGCGGTGTTCATCATCAAGCTTGACGTGGAAGCTCAAGTGAAGAATCTCGAAGAAACTCCATGCTTGATGCTTTCCACCCATTTTGATATTGTGGCCTTTTGAAGATTTGTCGAAAAGGGTCTCTCCTATAGTGTTGTATGGGGGGAAACTTGCAAGTCTTCATCAAGAGGAGCATGTGCTAGAAAGCACGGTCAATAAAGAGGATAAGAGGATCCAATTTGATAGAGTAAAGATCGTCATCATCTAGTTCAAGTGGAATGCTCAAGACAAAGATATGATCTTGATAGGTTTTCTATTTTACCGGTCTCGTGCCTTTGGGAGACCAGGTTATAGGATAGATAGTCGTACTATCAAGAGGGGCTCTCAAGTGAGTAACTTGATCGAATCATTGTGGAGAGACCTCCAACCAACTATAAAAAGGACTCCAAGGCTAAGAGCTAAACCAAAATTTTGCGAGCAAGCCTCTCTCTCTCTCTAGTAGAATTAGAGGGTCTAACTAGATCCCCTCTAATTGAAATAGATATGCTTCTAATTGGGTTTTGAAGTGAAAGAGGGCATGATATGTCCGGGGATGTTGGAAATATATTTCTATCATCGTTAGATAAGGTCTATGATTTTATCTATAGGGGGTCAAAGGAAGAGTTTCGAACAAAAACCAAGAAGTGGGTGTGTGGAGTGCCGGAGGGGGTAGGAATGCCCCCATGGCTGCACCCATAGTTTAGGGGCTGCCAGGTGGGCCCCACGACACTACACATGGCGCATCATGCTCCCTACATTTTCCCATAATTGAATTGGAGATAAAAAAGGAAAGGGAAAAGTAAAAAAGGAAAAAGGAAAAAAGGAAAAGTGGAGGTGGAATTGGACTCCACAAGGGAGTACAATCCGAGTTCCACAAGGAGGGAATTGCGGACACCTCTACGGTGCGGCCTCCCCCTTTTTGGATTGGTTGAGGGACTCCTTCCCCCAAAGGAAGGTCTCCCCCTCATCCAACTATAAAAATGACACCAAGGCTCTATTCAAAACACACAATTGAATCTCAAGCATCTCTCTCTAGTAGAATTAGAGGATATAATTAGACCTTATAATTAGATCCCTCTAATTGAATTAGAGTTTCTTCTAATCGGGGTTTTGAGGTGTCCTCTCCCAGTTAGATCTAACTTCTAATTACTCTCTCTCTCTCTCTCTCTATCATGTGTTGAGAACTCCACCTTCATATACACCGACGACATCTAGTCATGAACGGCGAAGCGCTGCAGAACTGGTCCCAACGTGTGTGCGAAATCTCAGAGGGGTAACATGTGAGACCTTCACTCTGCTGGATCAGGGTCCTGGATACGGGAAGTTGGCAACATCCCCACTCATAGGCTTGTGCATGAGGATTTTCAACAAGCTTCATTGAAATTTTCACTGACATCTCTTCCGCTTCTATGGTGTCTGGTACACGATCTCGAGAACTAGATCTTGGAATTATTATTCCACTGTATCTTCATAGATAGATCTTGGCGGTTGTGTAGCATGCATGGTGAAAATTTTAAATTCCCGTACACGCAACCTAGTAACGAACACTGATGAACCACAAGTGTAGGGGATCGCAATAGTCTTCAAGGATAAGTGTAACCCAATTTATTGATAATACACAAGGGGGCCAAAGAATACCTATAAGCCTTAGCAGTTGAGTTTTCAATTTAGCCACGCCTCAGAAGTACTTAGAAAAATATTTTATTAGTAATAAAAGGTGCAATAAAACAGTGGATGGAGTGGTGTTGTGATGTTTCTCTTGCGTCCTCAACACACCTAACACGATGGCAATTGTATAGATGCACCGGTTCGGCGAAAATATAGTTAATATTGTGGAATACGGAGTTAAACAAGTGATGTTTTTATCTCTATTACACGGTTCAGCAAGGAATCAAGTAGTAAAAGCATGTAAAACAGTAGCAATAATAGTAAAACATGGACCGGGGTTCACAGATTCACTAGTGGTAACTCTCCAAACGATAGGACACGTGTTGGGTAAATAAATTCAAGCTGGGAAATTGACAAATCATGGGGGAATAACAATGCTATTATGACGAGATATAGTTCACGGGTTCTAACATGGTAGGAATTACGTCAAGGCATATAGACCGCTATCCAGCATGCATCTATATCTAATAGTCCACCTCAAGAAAGTTATCCAGCAAATCTCTCTGCTATTAAGTTGCAGCTACAAAGTGATTGCTTTTGTGCAACAGACAATTGCATTAAGTAAACTACGTAATGTAAGCAATGGTTCTCATCCGTAGACAAGAGCACCGCTGTTTTATCCCTAGTGGCAATAACACATCCTCCACCGGCCACGTTTTTGTCACTCGAGTACAGATGTAAAGGAGGCATGAAACCCACTATCTAGCATAAATACTCCTGCTTGGAGATGCATAAAACTATGTGATCAATATAATCATAAACATCAGAGAGCATGCAAGAACACATTAAAACACTCTAAGGATATAACTGAAGATTCTCATATAATGATATGAATGAAATAATCATAATTCCATGGTTCATCGGATCCCAGCAAACACAACACATAGCATTACATCAGATAGATCTCTATCATGTGAGGCAGATCAGGAGACCGTGGTATTGAACATAAAGGGGGAGAGAGTACCAACTAGCTACTGCTATGAACCTGTAGTCCCGAGATGAGCTACTCACGCATCAGCATGAAGGCAATCATGACGATGAAGAGGCTTCCGGTGGCGATTCCCTCCCCCGACAGGGTTCAGAATAGGGCTTCAGAAGCCCTAGATTGGACTTTCTAGGTGACGATGGCTCTCTGTATGTTTTGTGGAAAATATCTCCGTCCCCGAACTTTTTAGGGTTAATGGCAATTTATAGGTGAAGAGGAGATGAGAGGCGGTGTCTAGGGCGTCCAGGGGCCCACCAGGAACGGTCTAGGGTGGGGCCAGGCCTGGCAACCCCCTAGGGGCCACCTGGCTCCCCGACAGGTCTCCGTCTTTGTTTCGGGTAAAAAAGGATCTCTGTGGATTTTCAGCCCTTTCCGAGAATATTTCTTTAAGAACTTTTCTGGAATACAAAAACGGCAGAAAACAAAAACTTGCCTGGGGCATCTTGTTAATATGTTAGCGTATGAAAACATCCGGAAAACAAAGAAAAAAAATGTGAAAACATGTGGAATACATAAAGGCATTGGATAGAAAAAAAGCATGGAGCATCAAAAATTATAGATACGCTTGCAACGTATCACACACCCTGCAAAACAAAGTTAGATGCCTCTAACATTTTGTTTGCAAGTTTTAGCATGGTTGTAGGTTCTATGATCAACTCGTCATAACTGATGCATGCGCTGGTGTGTTGGAAACCCCAAGAGGAAGGTGTGATGAGTAAGCGGCAAGAATTTCCCTCAGTTAAGAACCAAGGTTATCAATCCAGTAGGAGGAAGAGGATCTCAGGAAGGTTGATGCCACTAACGATGGTGTTGGCGCTTCACTGGTGTCAGCAAAAACGTGGAACCTGCACACAACACAACCAAAATACTTTGTACCAACGGTAAAGTGAGGTTGTCAATCTCACCGGTCTTGCTGAAAACAAAGATTAGACGTATAGTGTGGAAAATGATGTATGCTTGCAGTAAGTAAAGAAAGCAGTAAATAGTTGTGATTTGTTTAATAGTGTGGAAAAATGGACCGGGGTTCATAGGTTCACTAGTGGTGTCTCTCCATAAAAGATAGCATGCTGGGTGAACAAATTACAGCTGGGCAATTGACAAATAGAGGTTGAACGGTAGTGCACAATATGACATGAAGGTTGCTATGATATTTAATGCGGGAATTACAACAAGATACATAGACCGACATCCATCTGCATCTATGACTAATAATCCACCCTCAGGTTATCATCCGAATCCCCTTAGGTATTAAGTTGCAAGCAACAGATAACTGCATTAAACAAAGTGTGTAATGTAAGCAATGATTATGCACGCGGGCGCTCTCACCGATGTTTTCTCCCTTATGGCAACAACACATCCCCCCCTTCACGTTTCTGTCACTCGAGCAAGGTGGTGAGGAGGCATGAACCCACTATCGAGCATAAATACTCCCTCTTGGAGTCACTAGCAACTACTTGGCCAGGGCAACCACTAGCAACGGAAAGCATGCAAGATCACAAATAGCATATGCAAATAAAGACTATAATCAACTTGGCATAAGTTCAATATTCATCGGATCCTATCAAACACCACATATAGAATTACATAAGATCAATCTCGATCATGATAGGCAGCTCACGAGATCTAAACATGGAGGCATATGAGGAGAAGACAATCATCTAGCTATAGCTACGAACCCGTAGTCCAAGGATGAACTACTCATGCATCACTCCGGAGGCAGGCATGGTGATGTAGAAGCCTCCGGTGATGATCTCCTCTCCGGCAAGATGCCGGAAACAGCTTCAGAACCCCCCCTGATCTAGGGTTGACGGTGACAGCGGCTGCGGAACTTTTCGGGGATTTCTGATCAGGTGTCTAGGGTTTTCCATCCGGGGGGCTTAAATAGGAGAAAGGGCAAAGGCGGTGGAGCTCCAGGGGCCCCACACCCATAGGTGGCGCGGCCAGGGGGACCCGCGCCACCCTATGGTGTGGACCCCCTGTTGCCCGTCTTCGACTCCTCTTCGGTGTTCTGGATGCTTCCGGGGAAAATAGGAATTTTGGGCTTTATGGGGTCCAATTCCGAGAATGTTTGCAGAATAATTTTTCTAAAACCAAAAACAGCAGAAAACAGGGAACTAGCACTTGGCATCTTGTTAATAGGTTAGTCCCGAAAAATGTATAAAAATGCTATAAATAAGGGAGAAAACAAGTAGCAATTGGCAAAATATGATCATGGAGCATCAGAAATTATAGATACGTTGGAGACGTATCAAGCATCCCCAAGCTTAGTTCCTACTCGTCCTCGTGTAGGTAAACGATTAAACAATAATTTCTGAGGTGACATGCTACTAACATAAACTTGATCAATTTAATGCAAAAGCATATGCACACTGAGATCATAGAACTTTAAACACAAACATGATAAATAAAACTTTAATAATAAAGCATAGCAATTACTTAGCATCACGAAGAGTAACTCAAATAAAGGACCATGAATAATAATGCAAAGAAAGGTAGACGTTTGTTTCAGGTATAGAGAAAGCATGGCAAAGTGATATTTCGATAGTCCTTAAGAGTGGGGCAAAACATAAATGCAAGGACACCTTCAAAGTTCATGAGGAAGACTAGAACAAATAATTTAAGAACGAATAATATCACATCATGAAGTAATTATTGATGCTTATGGGACAAATGCACATAGAACTCAGAATGGCAAAAATTCTCTCTCAACTATGCATAAAGTTAGAAGATGGAGACTCAACATAAAAGTAAAAGAAATGCCCTTCGCAGAGGGAAGCAGGGATCACTCATGTGCTAGAGCTTTTATTTTATTAAACAGAGGTATTAAAAGTTTGACACTCCTCCCATTCATCTTTCACAAACCATGGCTAACTGAATCCTCAGGTTCCTGCCAACAATCACATACCATGGAGGAGTATCTATATTTTGGGAGATGTATGCTAATGTCAACGAATGGTAAACAGAAAATACAGTACGTCACAAGCCAACTGAATTCACAAGAGCGGCTCCCATGGTGAAGGACGCAACTGGTGTAGAAGGTCATCCATGTTTCTCTTTTGTTTACACAATTATGTTTTGACTGATAAATCAGGGGCAAAATAGTGAAGAGAATTTGTTTGCATTAATTTGGCGCTGGGCACCCCGCTGCCATCTCTTCTATCATTTGGATAAGCGGATGAATCCACTAGTCTAGGGTGTGAAATCAAATTAACAAGTGAGATAAAGATTCTCTATTTACGTCCTCATGAGCAAAAACAGGAACATAAAGCAGGAGTAATTTTGAAGGTTTTAAAGGTAACACATGAGCAATTTACTTTGGAATGGCAGTTAAATACCACATGTAGGTAGGTATGGTGTACACAATGGGAAAAACTTTGGTTTAGGGGAGTTTGGATGCACGAGTAGAGCTCCTACTCAGTACAGGTGGAGGCTAGCAAAAGACTGGGAGCGACAAATCAAGAGAGCATAAAAGTCATAATCATGCATAGCGACATAAGCATCATTAATTAAAACATAAGAAGTATCACAAGTTCAAAAACTAGGTCGTCATGGAGACTATTCATGACTGGTTTGTAGTCATAAACATGGTGTGAGCATGCGCCAAGTCAACAAAATAAAACATTCGAAAGAGAATACCATATATTGATGCTTTACTATGACAAGAACAACTCAAGAATCTTTCAATACATATTAAACACTCTCAGCTATTTGAGAATAATCATGCTACTCAATAACCACAAGGCTTTAAAACTGAAATAACATTTAGCATGGCATGAAAAAGTTATAGCCACAGTCTATACAAGCTTCTACTAGTAACATTATACTAGACTGACATGCGCGCTTTGCCGCGCCGCCTGCATGACGTTATTAGAGGGCGTGGCTGGCCCACACTTATACGTTCCTTCATTTGGGGGTAACATATTTCTATTTCTAGCGACGTGTAATAATGGCACATGTTGCTGGTGTGGTGGCATGTCTTGTACGGATCCGAGCACATATCATCTACACAAAGACGCATCAAGAGAAAGGATATAACCATAAATTAATCGTCTATTAGTATAGTGTGCCTACTGAATCTTTTCCTTGGTAAAACTTTATCTCAAGCTTGGAGAGACATCTGAGGGAAATACTTGTGTGTATAGAAGAACATATTGTATTTATCCACACATAATTCTAAATAGAAAAAACACACCAACTCCACCAAGAACCGGAACATAGTCCATTGTTTACGACCTTTTAGCTTTTTTCAATTAAACATCCTATAAAGCCTAGGGGATGGACGAAATAAGATATTGGCACAATAAAAATACAATACATCACCCATATTTTGCATACATAAGTATGAAAATATCTAACAACCAGATACATTAAAACATAACGAAAGATTCTAAAAATATTCAGGACCAAACCAAACCGATGAAAATACGATATATGTAATTAGGAAGTGACTTCCTTACCGCCAAGTCTTTGTAGAATAAATAATTAGACTATATCGGCTAACATCAATCATCAAATTATCTACACGAGCATTACAATAAACACATGAATCCAATACACAAATTCGTCATTACCACTTGGTCATCAGGCTCTGCTTAGTTACATCCATTGACACTATTTACATGGCATGTTAATCTGTACAATGAACTCCTTCGAATCTTGAATGCCACGGATAGACCTTTCAACGCACCAAACACCTGCGATCCAGCTTGTATGCCTCGTCCATGGTGACAAACTGACACCACATTCCCTCAGCTCTACCTCCACAGAGAAACTAACGTCCAACCATGTGACATAGTATTTTTTGCTATGGTATCCTGAGTCATGAGTGTAATTGAAGCGCAGGAGCGCATCCACTTTCAAAAGTCAAACAGTTAGGGTCGGCACTGCTAGACATGTGTACGGGTGGAGTAGCCTGGTCAGCGTTGGCCTGGCGGCACATGGGGCATGTTTGTGATGGTGATCGCGGGGCCTTTGCGTTGTTGTTCCAGCGTGATCACTTTTGAGTATTGATAATCTTGGTGATGGCAATCGCCGAGACCTTAGAGTTGTTTAGGAGGCCAATATGTAGGCTGGAGAGAATCCATCGGCACCTATGAACATATATCTGTTTGTACACTAACAAAATATATGCATGTCTCTAGAAATCAATTGAGGAGTAATTAGGTATTGAGGCAATTTATATTTATGTATGCAAATAAATACCCAACGTTATCATATCGGGTATCCAATCCGAAACGTTCCATCTCTAGTAAGGAGGACTTTATTCTATTCATGCTCTAATATAAGTACATGACCAAATCCCTTTCTCAAGTATTGGCTAATTAGTTTGTTTGAAAATCATTATTGGGTCTTGCATATGTTTAGATTCAATTAGGGACTCGTGAAATGGCATTACAAAAATGGTAAATTTGTTAAGCTAATAATTAGGAACATCCACATAGAAATCGCAAAGATATTTATTTCACGGTCGAAAATAGAATCGGTAATATTAGCAATTACTTGTTTCGAGGAAGCATCCTAAGTATCTACTTAAATATGAAAGTAAGCGACACCAGAGAGTTCGATATATAGGATTCATCAAAAACGATACAATGATGGATGTCGAACAAAATTTTGCTAACAATGGAAAAAAATACAACAAAAAATGTCTCCATATTTGATCTTTCAAAGTAAAGCACTTCCATTTATTCATCACAAATTTCACATATCTATACTGGAAGCCATGGCACTCATTCATCCTCCATAGCTCATCAATTAATCATCCAACAGAAACATCATGGAAAGAAAGGAACGAAAGCGAGTCACAATAACTTTTCCAACTCAGTTATTTGGGTAGCTCTAAAAGTCAATGCAATATGCATTTCATCTGTCCTTGGAATTAGGTTTCACTTTGTCGAGACATCGTAGTAGTTTTCATAGACGGGGGTGCCATGAGACTACGGTAGAGACGTGGGGTAACGGGATAACGTAGTAACACAGAACACAGGATTTTACCCAGGTTCGGTACGTCGCAACAGTACGGCGTACCTACTCCTGCACTTCTCACTAATCAGGACTAAAGCCTGTAAACAGGGTTACAATGTGAGGGTGTAGATCTAGCTATTCGGCGAGGATGAACTTCTCGGCGAGTTGGCCTAGAGCTTCTCTGTTTTCTCCTCGTTTTGTTTATCTCCCGTCCGGCTTTATATAATAGCCGGATTAGGGCTTACAGAATAGGAAACCTAGAAAACTACGGTAACTTGTAACTTGGAAAGCAAGGAATCCATCTTCTCCTCCAAGCCAGATCACATGGGCTATGATCCGGGTTCTTCTAGAATCCGGCTTCTGCGCGTCGGACTACTGGGCCGCCTAATGGACCTAAGCCCACTACCACTTAGGCCACCCTGGTAATCCGGCACTTGGCCCACCATCTTCTATACCCCTATTTGGTATATATCCGACAGTAGCCCCCAAGAAGGATCAAAACTCTGATTCTCCACTATTCGCCAAATGTTCTTTGTCCGAGAAATACTGATTCAGCAGTCTTGATTCTTCTTATTCTTCATTTGAAAAAGATGGTGACATGAAACTCGGAATCCTGAAAATCCGGCTTTTTTCTCACGATCCTTCGTGGAGAAGAAACTTCCTACGTCAGCGCACTCAACCATGCTGACGTAAGCGACGTTTGAGATTTACTCGGAAAAACTCAGAAACGTATCTATGACAGATTCGGGCGGGAAACGAGGAGATAATCATCATTACTCCGTCGTTTCATTTCACGGATTTTCCGGCGAGCGACACGCGGCAAACATCCAACGGTCAAAATAGCCGTTGGCACGCATCTAAACGGTTTTCCGGCTATAAATAGCCGTCCTCGTCCTCAACGAAAACTTTCCTCACTCCCCACTGCCCACGCCATTGACGCGAACGAGCTCGAGAGCAAAGCACTTGTCCCAGGCGCTCTCAGCATCCAAGCCCACCGGAACGCAACGCACCACCACAAGATGGCCTCCTCGCCGTCATCGCCGACCCGCGCCGCCATCAACGAGCTTATCAGCGATCTAGATCCGCAACTGGGATCGCCCAAGCACACAGGCGACGAGCCGGAGAAGACCACGGCCTCCGCGGCGGGTGACGCAAATCCTTCCGCCGCCGCGGACGTTGCGGGATCGAGCTCCGCAGCCTCCCCGCCGTTTGCTCCAGAAACGGCGGAGGAGAAGATCCAACTCCTTGGCGACGAACTCGCCGCCGCTGGAGAAGCAGAATTTGTCGGCAACTGGAGTCCGAGTAACTCTTCCCTCGTCCTCCTTCGACAAATGTCAAAAGAGGGATTGATAGTTAAAGGCAAATGGCGAAAGTCAGATGACGAACCCGAGCCCAGACCAAAAAACGGAGAGTGTGTCCTCCTTACATCTCACATTACGCGAGGTATGGGTTTACCGCCTTCCGCCTTCTTCATAGACATCCTTAACTATTACGGCGTCCAACCACATAACCTCTCTCCAAATTACATCCTCTATCTAGCTAGCTTCCAAGCTCTTTTTGAGGGATATCTCGGAACAAATCCTAGTCTAGATTTTTGGCAATACTGTTTTGAAGTAAAACATAACATCACAGAAGGTATTTCCCCTATCTGTGGAACCATATCTTTTATTCTTCGGAAAAATAGAGAGGATTGGTACCCGAGAATACAAATGCCAGAACCCACCAAATCCTGGCTGGGTTCCTTCTTTTATCATCAGGACATCCCATTCCCTGGAAAGGAAATCGGGGTTCCTTCATTCGTTAATTCCGCCGCCATTCCTCGAGAGAGTTGGACAGCTGAAGCAGTTGAGACATTGCCGGAAAATTTAATGAAGATAAAGCGCCGTATTGCCAAGCTTACTTCTTCCAAACCTTTCTTAACTGGGAAAGACACTGTTTTATGCTGGTTCGGACGTCGCATTCAACCCCTTTCATTTCGTTCCCGGCTTCTTTGCGAATACCAAGGGCCAGAAGATAGCATGAGGGGAACAGATAAAGCCTATACCAAGAAAGATTTTATAAAGCGACTTCATCAGCTAGTTGCCTCCAGCGCCCAAATCGAAGAAAACCTAGCCATTTATCACGTGGAAAATCGAGTTCCTAAGGTATTTGTACTGTCCTCGTTTCCGAGTTTTCCTCAGATTAACTTGTATCTCCACCTTTTGATCATGTTGTGAATTCTTTCCTAGTTCAACGAACTCGGAGGGAATGATCTTGCTTCCGATGCCGAACTCAGCGAAATACATGCTAGGTTTTACAACAACCGGAAGCGCAAAAGGCAGGTGACTTTCGAGAAAATGGTAACTGTTGACGGAATTCCTGTCGCCACCTCCAGGTATTTTACCGGGTTTTTCCTAGTTACCATCCTCCTTCAGTTCTTCGAGATTTTTAACTCTCGGATATTCTTCTTGCAGCCTTGCCCCAACTCTTTTGAAAACAAAGAAGCTGAAGAAACATAAGGCTGCTATCAAAGAAGAATCTTCTTCTGCAGCCATGGGCCCAAGGAATAGAACGGAAGCTCAGACAGGCGAAAATCTCCGGACCTCTGCTGGAAACGAACCCGTCTCCAATTTGGACAGTAACATCCGGATAAAAGAAGAACCGTTCGACGATCTCGGATATATTCGTCCGGAGGCTAAAAAGTTCTTCGCTCCTGCCCCTCTAATTCGTCCTTGGCCACAAGGTGGATTAGTGGTTCGCAATGATATTGTATTTAACCCCAGCCAGGTCTTACAAGATGGCCTTCATCACGTTTGGATTCTTTTTACTGAATATGCCAAAGAATTCAATGAGAACTTGGCCGACTTGCGAGAAATGAGCCAGGTGATACCTCTAGCCCCCAAGCATTAAGTTGAAAATCTGAATTCTTCTTAATGTTTTATCATATGCTTGTTCATACTTAAGCATTTTGGCTTTCATTTCCGTATTCAGCATTCCGCATATGCCATAAACTTGGAAGTTTTTAAGAAGCTTAATCTCAAAAGTAGAGAAGTAAAAACCCTTCAATCCATGATTGAGTTGAGAAGCAACGAGCTGGCGTCATCTCAGCTACAATTGTCTAAAACAACAGGTATGTATTCTCTGCAGTTTTTATCCGGATAACATTTGTCCCGAATTTTCATAAGCTCGAAATGTTTTTGTGTCCCCTAACTGCTTTAGCAAAAGCCAACAAAATAGCCAAGGACGCTAGCAATGTATCTCGGCTCCGCGCAGAAAACTCGAGCCTTCGCAAGGAACTTACGAAAGTTGAAAAAGACCTGGAGGCCAGTAATCTGGCCCTTGGGATTGCTTAATCCCAGGCTTCTTTGCAAGCGGCGGAAAATAAATCTATTATCCATGATTTTGAAAGTATGCTATTCCCGCGCATGAAAGAAGGCACCGAAATTGACAAGGTTCCTGGTAAGTTAGTTCCTTTTACCAATTTCTCCATGTCTTACTTCCTCTTCTTTTGTGGCCTAAACTTGTTTCTGCCATCAAAACAGGGAATATTCCAGGCATTTCTCGGATTGAGAAAATCCGAGCTTTTGGAGAAGTATGGAACGCGATCAGAAATGCAGGAATGCAATTGATTAATAAGTTCCTTCCCGCAAGTACTATAGATTTCTCGGAAGTTTACAAACTTCCGGGTGCCATCATGGAAGTTGCGGGATCAAAGGAATTCATCCTACGCTCCGCTGCACGAGGTGGTGCACGCATGGCACTAGGCCTTATGCGCCTGCACTATCCTGACGCGAAATCTTGGCGCGTGGCCTCTGGTGTCCCTCAAGGGTATACAGAGGATCAGCGAACCGCCATCTTAGATGAAGTCAAAGGCCACGCCACCAAGATTGCTTCCATGGTTAACATTTCTATCACTTATCCAGAAGAAGAGGTTCCCGCGGTCCCCGAAGATGAAAGCAGCGAGGAAGACTCGGATGCTTGAAGGACTGCCTCTGACCTGGATGATGGATTTGTATAATAGGAGCGCTATTTACACTGTAATTCATACTGTAACGCTTCTATTTCATTTGTCGAAACAAGAACTCCGCCTTTTGCAGATTTGAATTATGAAATTCCTTGCAAGTTTGTCGGGTTGAATTGCTCCCTTATCTACTAAGTTCTCTGGCATATGTGTTTTGACTGTCTTTAGTGTTTTAAATGACTCGATAGCATTATGATCGTCATAACGAGTAACTGGGTATAACCAATCAGTTAGAACTCGAAAACATGGACCATACTAAAGGCATTTTTACTAACCAGATCCAGTGACCCAACATATATTCGATCAGGTAATGCTTAAAGATTTGTAAGGAACTTTCTTGAAACTTGGGCACGCAGGCACAATCCGAGTTTCCTTTAGCCATTAACAGGCTGAAATCGTTCAGTTTTTTAACGCCGAGCACGCAGGCACAATTCGGGTTAACATTGAGTATTTTGTAAGATCATTGGGAAATAGAAAAGGTGGAAACATGCTTTTACTATAATGAACTTGTAAAAAACATGGATATCAGAATTCCAACGACTTTATTTCATGATCTCAAAAGATTTTTACATAGATATTGAACTAAGTATAGAAGGGACGTAACTGCTGGATGCTCCAAGGTCTCTTTGTCTCTCCTAGCTCATCATCTATCTTTCTCTTTCTTTTGCGATTCGGTTTCTCGGGATCGTCTTCCGTATCTCGAATGTCAACAAGATAGTATGATCCATTTTTCATGGCTTTACTTATGACAAATGGCCCTTCCCATACTGGGGCTAATTTGTGCTTCCTTTGCTGCACCAACCTCAGCACTAGGTCACCTTCTTTAAAAGAACGATGCCTGATTTTCCGACTATGGTAACGTCTTAAACCCTGCTGGTAAATGGCGGACCTTTGAAGCACAAGCTCTCGTTCCTCTTCTAGGAGATCAACTGCATTCTGTCGTGCTTTTTCGGCGTCCGATTCGTCAAAATCTTGCACTCTTGGGCTATCATGGATCATATCTGTTGGGTGAATAGCTTCCGCGCCGTAAACTAGGAAAAACGGGGTTTGCCCAGTTGACCTATTTGGCGTCGTTCTTATACTCCAAATCACGGAAGGCAACTCTTCTACCCATGCTCCGGCCGCTCTATGAAGAGGAGTTTCGAGTCTTGGGCGTATTCCTTGCAGGATTGAGCTATTCATTCGCTCAACCTGTCCATTGGATTGCGGGTGTGCCACAGATGCTAGATCTAGGCGAATTCCCGTTTGTCGGCAATATCTTGCCAACTCTCCGATGGAGAAATTTGTCCCGTTGTCGGTTATTATGCTGTGTGGCACACCGTATCTCATCACCAAGTCGATGATGAAATTTCTAGCAGTTGCACCATCCAACTTTTTGATGGGCTTAGCCTCCACCCATTTGGTGTACTTATCCACTGCTACTAGCAAATGAGTAAGTCCGCCTCTTGCGGTTTTGAACGGTCCCATCATATCTAGCTCCCAGACCGCAAACGGCCACGTAATGGGGATAGTTTTAAGTGCTTGGGCCGGCAAATTGGTCTTCTTACCGTAATATTGACAACCTGCACATGTATTAACTATATGCTCGGCATCTGTCTTGGCTGTTAGCCAGAAAAAACCCGCGCGGAATGCTTTTTTTACTATGCTTTTTGATTGAGCATGATGTCCGCAATCGCCGGCGTGGATTTCCTCCAGTATTTCTCTTCCTTCTTCTGGTGAAATGCACCGCTGAAAAATTCCAGAAATACTGCGTTTATATAGGCAACCGTCAATTACTGTGTATCCTTTGCATCGACGCTGTATTTGTCTTTGCAAGACTTCGTCTGCTCCTTCCGGGTACTTCTGATTGACTAAGAAGTTTAAGTACGGAATTGTCCAGTCCGGTTTAACGATCATGACTTCAATCGATTCAGACGCCAGAGGGTAATCAACGTCTCCACCTTTTATGGATGGCTCATGTAAGTGCTGAACGAATACTCCTGGCGGTAAGGTTTTTACCCTTTCTGATCCCATGCGGGCTAGCGCATCCGCGTTCCAGTTTTCCTCCCTTTTGATGTGAAGGACCTCGAATCCAAAGAAACAGATGGCGAATTCATCTACCCTTCTCCGATATTCGGCCATTATAGGGCTTTTTGCGTCCGAGGTTTGGTTGAGCTGATGCTGCACCAAATCCGAGTCGCCATAGCACAGTATGCGCTTCACTCCTATTTCTTTTGCGATATGCAAGCCGTGAAGCAAAGCTTCATATTCTGCCACGTTATTACTGGCGTTGAAGTGTATTTGCAACACGTACTCCATTGTGTCTCCCTTAGGAGATTTTAAGACTACGCCAGCCCCAGCTGCTTCCTTCATCTTGGATCCGTCAAAGTGCATGATCCAGTACTCGGACTCCGGCATTGGTGTGTTTTCCATTGCTTCTGTCCAGTCGGCAACAAAATCTGCCAAAACCTGGGATTTTATGGCCGTCCTTGGCTGGTGAAAGTGCAAACGCGCTTAAATCATCTTGTTTTGGTGTTTGTTAACAACACATGTAATCTAATAGGTGTTTGATGTATTTCAGGGGTTACGTCAACTTATTATCATTTGTGGTGATGAGGTACAAAAAGGAGCTGTTGTCCAATATCTCTGCTCTCTGGAATTTTCCCCAGGCCGGAGTCTCCGGTCTACCAGACCGGAGTCTCCGGTGTGGATATTTGCACAGGGATTTTGGCTAAGGAATTTCTGGTGTCGCGTACTGTACCCACACCGGAGAGTGTCCGGAGACTGTCCGGAGTCTCCGGTGTGGGCTCTTCTTCAAGGATTTTCTCTAAGGACTAGGTGGTGTCGCGCACTGAACCCACACCGGAGACTTACCGGATACTGTCCGGAGTCTCCGGTGTGAGTATTTGTTTCCTTCGATCGCAAGACCACAGACATACTCTCAGCGTTTTCGAAGCACCAAGACCGGAGTCTCCGGTCCACCAGACCGGAGTCTCCGGAGTGGATTTTTCCTGAAACTTTGGGACACCGGAAACTGTCCGGAGTCTCCGGCCCGGACCGGAGTCTCCGGTCTTTACACCGGAGTCTCCGGTGTGACTTTCGCCAGAAAAGCTCCAACGGCTCTTTGCATTTATGGGGGGTATAAATACCCCCTCCCCTCCACCAACCTCAAGCTAGCTCGACCAGACTTAAAGACTCCATTGTTGAAGCTCAACCACCTTGCTAGATCTCCCAATCCAACCACCCAAAAGCCTAGATCTTTGGTGGATTGAAGGAGAAGGCCCCGATCTACGTCTTCACCAACCGGATTTCATTTCCCCTCTCCTTTGCTTGAGGAATCTTGGCCTAGGGTTTCCTCATGTGGAGAACCTAGGCTTCTTGCTACTCTTTGGTGATTTGTGAGTGTTGGGAGCCCCCAATTAAGTTGTGGGTGTGTGCCCCAAACTTGTTTGTAAAGGATTCGATCCCCGCCTCAAAGGGGTTCTATAGTGGAAGGTGAACTAGGCCTTTGTGGCGAAGTTCATCGGAGAATAGGGTGAGGCCTTTGTGGCGTTGAGTAGGCCTTCGTGGCGAGCTCACACCCCTCCAACGAGACGTACTCCCTTAACAAGGAGGAACTCGGGAATACATCGTGTCTCCGTGTGCTTCCATCGGTTATCTCGTTCCTCCCTATTCACTTCTAGTACTTGTCACATTTATTGTTGTACTAGTTGCATTAAGTGTTGTTTTAGTTGTCTCTATTGCTTGCCTTGTCATATAGGTAAATTCACCCCTAGTTGCATAATCTAGAGAATTTACCTTCTTGTCAAGCCTAAATCTTAAGAAAAATTAAAATTGGTCGTAGCACCTATTCACCCCCCCCTCTAGGTGCCTATACTTTACTTTCAATTGGTATCAGAGCCTCGGCTCTTCTATCGGGCTTAACCGCCTAAGAGTTTAAGTATGGGTGATGAGGATGACGCTCCGTCCGAAGTAAATGTGTCCATGAATGATCTCAATGCTTTGAGAGAATCATTGACCTCATCCATAGACACTAAATTTGAGGAGTTGCGTCTACTCATGACAACACTCCTCAAAACCAAGGAACCGGAGGTGGTCGACTCATCCCCTCCGGAAACGGAGGGTGCCAAGATTGGGGTTGATGGTGAACTACCTAAAACTGCTTCCGCCGAACAATCCTCTAAGAAGGGTGCGAGTGGAAAGGAAGGATATCGTGCCGTAGAAGGCTCGTATTCTCCCGATCCCCCCATTCCTTTTCCTCATATAATTCCTAGGGGAGATCCACCTAAAATTGATGCATATTCTTTTCGTGAATGGCAATACTACATGGAGACTCACTTGAACTCTTCTTGTATAGATCTTTGGAGAATCACTCGTGATGGATACAAGCCATATGATCCCAAGAATCTCACAAGAAGAGAGGTTGTAGATTGCCAACTCAATTACACCGCTTTATCCATCCTTCATCAAGCCGTGGGGCCCAATCACATGCCGCATCTTCAACACTTCTCCACCGCCAAAGAAACATGGGATGCACTTGTCATCATGTTTGTTGGGAATGAAAGCATGCAAAGAAATCGCTATGACACCTTGACCAATGAGGCCGAAGGATTTTTCATGCGTGATGGAGAAGATCACGTTGACATGTATCGGAGGCTCAAATCTCTTGCCACCGCTTTCTCTAATGCGGGTGCAACACATATTGATGATGCTTGGATCAAGAGGAAGTTCATAATTGCCGTGATGCCTTTTGAGGGCACG
Source organism: Alopecurus myosuroides (assembly GCA_028641055.1). Classification (NCBI taxonomy): domain Eukaryota; kingdom Viridiplantae; phylum Streptophyta; class Magnoliopsida; order Poales; family Poaceae; genus Alopecurus; species Alopecurus myosuroides. Next base: position 197,227,400 of record CM054063.1, on the reverse strand, counting down.
GATATGAAGAGCATTCAAGGGAGACATGATTTCTCCATCATGACCTCTACCCAAGTCATGCAAGAATTGAGCTCCTACAAAGTGCAAACCAAGAATGCTCTTGACAACCGTGCTAGGGCCATTGGGATGCATCAAGGAGCTTCCGTTGCTTTGAAGGCCAAGGTGTTGACAAGAGAAGTTGAGAATGATGACGATGGTGAAGAAGCATTGCCTCCTTTGAAGGAACAAGAATATGATCCCGTTCTAAAGGATCTAATTGCTCTCACCGTGCAAAAATTTTGGAACAATCCCCCAAAAGGCAAGAAATTTGTTGAGGAAAAGACCAAGTCTCGGTATGGTAATGATGGGGCTCAAAGAGTGAGATCTTGCTTCAATTGCCAAGACAAGTACCACTTCATTGCGGAGTGCCCCTATGAGAATAGAGAGAACCATAGCGGGAAGCTCATCCGCAAGGACAAGTCCAAGGTTGAATACAAGAAACCTCACTTCAAGAAGAAACCTTTCAACAAGAAGACCCCCACCAAGTTTGTGCTCTTGACTCAAGAGGAATATGATTCCGGGAGTGATGAAGAAGAAGAAACCACAAGTGAAGTGGCCGCTCTAGCTATTGCTTCCACTCCATCTTCGTCATCTCTCTTTGAATCCCCCAATGAAAATCTTCCTCAACGCAATGCCAAGTGCTTCATGGCTAAGATCACGGAGGTATCATCTTCTCCTAACTCTAAGACCCCTAGTGAACTAGAACATATTGCTAGTCTTAGAGAAGAAGAGGAAAGGGCCTCTTTGGACCGTTTTATGTCTAACATGCAAGGGGAGACCAAGAAGTACTTTGAGCATCTCATGAGGCAATTGGGAGAGGCCCAAGAGTCTCTTGAGAAGAAAGGTGAGATTGAGAGAAGGGATGCGGATGAAATTGCATCTCTCTCAATGACTCTTGAGGAAGAACATGATGGTAGAGTTTCTCTAGAAGATGAACTTGAAACTATTGAAACTACCCATAATGAACTTGTCTCTAAAATCATTAAGGAACGTGATCTTGCTATTGCTAAATATAAAAAGGCTAAAAAGGATAAAGTAGAGTTTGGGGTTGGTCATGGTAAACTAACCAAGGAGTTTGAAAAACTAACCATTGCTCACAAAGCTTTGGAAAGTGAACACTCATCCCTCAAAGAGTTGCATGAACAACTTCAAACTCAACTTACTCAACTTAACCATCCTAGCACTTCTACTTCTTCTTGTGATCATGCAAATATTATTGAAGAAAATGCTAGGTTGAAGGATGAGCTAGCAAGGCTCAAGGGCAAAAGCACTCAAGTTGAAGAGATGGTGCTTGCCACCCCACAAGTGGTTGCCTCAAGCTCTAATGTGGTCATTTCTAGATCACAATTGAGTGCTCCAAGGCAACAAGTGGGCAAGCAAGGTCTTGGATATATAACCAAGAAAAAGAACAAGAAGAAGAAGAACAAGAAGAAGAACAAGAATGGTGCTTCGGGTGGTAATGTCATAAGGGACAACACTACTCGTAGCACCTCCGCGGGAACTAACAACCCACACCATTTCTTATATGTTGATTATTATGGTGTTGTGCAAGCTAAATATGTTGGTCCTATTGAGGGCTTTATTGACTACACTATATGGGTTCCAAAGACCCTTGTTGCTAACATGAAGGGACCCAACTTGGGTCCTAACTCTAGTCAATGATCTCTTGCAGGACTATGCTTCCGGTGGGACTAAATGGATTCTTGATAGTGGATGCACTAATCATATGACCGGAAGCAAAGAACTTGTGACGGAGTTGCAACCAAATGACATCCAAGCAACCGTCACCTATGGGGACTCGTCCAAGTCTAAGGTATCCGGATTTGGCAAGGTTGTGGTGGCTCCCGATATCACTATCGTGAACGTCATGCTTGTCGAATCCCTTGGTTATAATTTACTTTCCGTCCGTTCTCTTAGTAAGATGGGTCTTTCCGTCTTCTTTGATGGTGATATTGTGGTCCTTTTGAGAAGCAAGACTCTTGACGTCGTTCACGTGGGACATGTTGAAAATGAGTTGTATGTGGTGGACTTTTCGAAGTCAACCAACACTCAAGCAATGTGTCTTTTCGGGAAGGCGGACTTGGGATGGTTGTGGCATCGCCGCCTATCCCATGTCAACATGAGAACTTTGCAAAGTCTTCACAAAAGTGGCCTTATTGTTGGACTAAAAGAAAATGTTTCCTTTGCAAAGGATCGTGTTTGTAGGTCGTGTGTTGAAGGGAAGATGCATGACATTGTGCACAAGGCCAAGACTATTATTTCATCAAAGAGGATCTTGGAGCTTCTCCATGTTGATCTCTTTGGTGCCGTGCCCGAAGCAAGTCTTGGTGGCAAGAAGTATTGCTTGGTGATTGTCGATGATTACTCAAGATACACTTGGGTTTATTTCTTCAAGTGCAAAAGTGAGACCCAACAAACCATCATCGACTTCTCCAACGAAGTGCAACGTCAACACAATGTGCAAATCATGGCTATTAGGAGTGATAATGGTTCGGAGTTCAAGAACTATACATTGAATGAATTTCTTAGTGAAGAAGGCATTCGCCACCAATACTCCGCCACTTACACTCCTCAACAAAATGGTGTTGCCGAAAGGAAGAATCGCACTCTCTTGGATATGGCAAGGACCATGTTGGCGGAGTACTCTTCTCCCCAATATTTATGGGCCGAGGCCATATCCACCGCATGCCACTCCTCCAACCGCCTCTACATCCGCAAAGGCTTGTGCAAGACCCCATATGAGATCCTCACCGGCAACAAGCCCAACGTATCCTACTTCCGGGTATTCGGTTGTAAGTGCTTTTATTTGATCAAGGGTATTAGGTTGTCGAAATTTCAATCCAAAACTATTGAGGGTATTTTTGTTGGTTACGGTGCCGAATCCCACACTTATAGAGTCTATGACAAAGCCTCACGGATTGTCATAGAATCTTGTAGTGTGGTTTTCGAGGAAAATGACGGCTCCCAAGTGGCGCAATTTCATGTTTCAAATGTAGATGTTGAAATGCCTCAAGAAGCCATAGGAAGGATGGGTGTGGGATTCTTCCGCCCCATCGAGGGACACCTTATGGCGACTCGAGAAGGACTATGCTCTACCCAAGTGGAGCCCTCCTCTACACTTGAAGATCAAGCCAAGGAGCCAACCACTACACCTAACCGAGAACATATTCAAGACCCTCCTCTCATTGATCAAGTGACTCCGCAAGTCGTACCCACTCCTCTCACTAATGCGAGTCAAGATCAAGGCCAAGATCATTCTTCCTCGTCATCCTCTTCCCAAAATGAAGCTAGTGTTGAAGATATTGTTGTTGACAATGTTGATGATCAAGGCCATTATGGTCAAGATGGGGACCCAAATGATCAAGATGATCAAGTTTCTCCTCCTCGCAATAATGAGGAGATCGAATCCCGTCGCATCAATAGGATAAGAAGAGCTTTGAAGCTAATTGATGCCCAAGATGACAAGGTCTTGGAGGATGTTCAAACTAGAAGATCCACTAGAAGGCAATTGGCTCATTTTTGTGAGCATCATGCTCATATCTCTATGGTGGAGCCTAAGAAAGTGTTTGAAGCTCTTGAGGACTCCGATTGGGTTGAAGCTATGCATGATGAGCTCAATAATTTTGAGCGCAACAAGGTTTGGAGATTGGTTGAGAAACCCAAGGATTGCCACAATGTTATTGGCACCAAGTGGATATTCAAGAACAAGCAAGATGAGAATGGCATTGTCATTAGGAACAAGGCAAGATTGGTCGCTCAAGGTTACACCCAAGTTGAAGGCATTGACTTTGATGAAACCTACGCGCCCGTGGCTCGCCTTGAGTCCATCCGTATCCTCCTTGCTTATGCATCCTCACATAATTTCAAATTACAACAAATGGATGTGAAAAGTGCTTTCTTGAATGGTCCTCTAAAAGAGGAGGTATATGTCAAGCAACCTCCGGGGTTTGAGAATCTCAACTTTCCTAACCACGTTTACAAACTTGACAAGGCTCTCTACGGTCTCAAACAAGCACCTCGTGCTTGGTATGAGCACCTTAGGGAGTTGTTAGATGATCGTGGTTTCGAAGTTGGGAAGATTGACCCCACTCTCTTCACCAAGAGAGTAAAAGGAGAGCTTTTTATATGCCAACTCTATGTGGACGATATTATCTTTGGCTCAACTAACCAAGCTTTCAATAATGAGTTCTCTAAACTTATGACTGACAGGTTCGAGATGTCTATGATGGGTGAGCTTAAATTCTTCCTTGGCTTTGAGATCAAGCAATTGGCCCGTGGTACCTTCATTTCTCAAGCCAAGTATACTCAAGACATGCTCAAGAGATTTAACTTCCAAGAGGCAAAGATCAAAACCACTCCTATGCAAGTCAAGTGTCATCTATCACGCAATCCTAAAGGGAGTAAGGATGTGGATCAAAAACTTTATCGTTCTATGATTGGTTCTTTGCTCTATCTTTGTGCATCTAGACCCGATATCGTTTTGAGTGTAGGTGTGTGTGCAAGGTATCAAGCGGCTCCTAAGGATTGCCACTTAGTGGCGGTTCATAGGATCTTTCGTTATTTGGTTCATACCCCAAGATTTGGTTTGTGGTACCCAAAGGGGGCACATTTCTCTCTCAATGGTTATACGGATTCCGATTGGGCGGGTGATCAAGATGATAGGAAGTCAACTTCCGGGGCTTGCCAATTTCTTGGTAGGTCCCTTGTAAGTTGGTCCTCGAAGAAACAAAATTGCATTTCACTCTCCACCGCCGAAGCCGAGTATGTTGCCGCCGCTAGTGCATGCACCCAATTGTTATGGATGAGGCAAACTCTTAAGGAATATGGTGTCCATTTGGACAAAGTGCCTCTTTTATGTGACAATGAAAGTGCCATCAAGATTGCTTACAACCCGGTGCAACACACAAGGACGAAGCACATTGAAATTCGCCACCACTTCATCCGTGATCACGTGGCAAGAGGAGACATTGCACTAAGTTATGTGCCCACCAAGGACAATCTTGCGGATATATTCACGAAGCCACTTGATGATGCAAGATTCTTGTTCTTGAGGAATGAGCTAAATGTGATTGATTCAAGGAGCTTGACTTGACCATCTTGCACACACCCCTATAGATGAAACGCTTTTGAGTCTAGATGTAGGCATGGACATAGGGGGAGTGTTATCCTAACACATTGGGTTCTCCCTCCTCCCATTATGCCCAAAGCAAAAATTCATTGTAAACTCTCCTTTTCTAATGTTGAATTGTGAGCTTCAATGTTGAGTAATGGCAATGCCCCCAAGATATATCTTCGCGGTTGCATACCATAAACTCTTACATGGTGGCCTAGGCCACCAACCTCTTCCGTCAAGCATTGGTTCTTATTTGCGAGCTTTTGGCATTTTTTTGTTAAGGGATGTACTCACATTTGATGTTCTTCATTTCCTTCTTATTGTTGTTTGAGTACATTTTTCCCTCCTTGAGTTGCTTCTGAGTTTCATGCCAAAAACTCATATTTGGTGTTTTAGAGCATTACATGTTCTTTTGGGTCGTTTTTCTGGTGAAAGGCCGGAGACTCCGGTGTACCATACCGGAGACTCCGGTCAGGCCGGAGACTCCGGTGTTAACACCGGAGACTCCGGTGTGCTGCGAGTGCTATTTAATCTGGGGGCTGAGGGAAGTTAGGGTTTCATTCCCCACTTCCCCCACGCCCCCCAAACGCACTGCAGCGCCGCCGCCTTCACCAGGAGCCGTCCCGGGGCGATTTCCTCCGCCCCCAACCTTCCCCTTGCCTCTCCCATCCGTGGAGAGACAATGACAGGCCAAGGAAGCAAGGGTACATCCTCTCCCCCTCGTGTGTTCTCTGTTTTTTCATCTAGATCTGAAAACCTAGGTGACCTTTTTGGGGATGATGCACTTTCTGTTGGTAGAACTTCCTATGGCTAGTTTTTGTGTGTAGAACTTGCTTAGATTCATCAGTAGAACCCTCTGTTAAAGAACCCTGCACCTTGCTGTTTATCAGACCGGAGACTCCGGTGTCTCAGACCGGAGACTCCGGTGTCTCAGACCGGAGACTCCGGTGTCTCAGACCGGAGACTCCGGTGTGGTTCTTTCAGATGCGTCTGCTGGTGCATCTGCAGTGTTTCTGCACCTCATTGAACATGTATGCTCATTCTTCTTGTTTTCTCTGTTGTTGTTCTGTTTGTGTTGGTTTTCAGGAACAAAGCTGAAGGCCGTGGTCAAGCGAAAGTCTCGCCCTCACTCCCGCAACTATATGGTTGTTGATGAAGCCACCGGTCGTTATGGTCAGAGGGGTGCCTTTGAGAGTGAGAGGCGTCAGAAAAACAAGCACGAAAGCAGAATGAATGCTGAAATTGCAAAGAAGGCAAGATATGATTCTTTATCCTCAGTGGCTTCCTTGAGCAAGAAGGAGTACAGGCTTATGAGGGGTCGTCCTTTCTTCGAGATGCCCCGCACTGCTCATACAGCCCACTATTGGAGGAGGGAGTCCGAGTTGATCATGGAGGAGATCTATTCTCAGTTCAGGCAGCCCGTGTGTCCACAGAAAGTCCTTGACTTAGAGGCACTTGGACGATCTGAGTACTTTGAGGAGGCAGTCTGGATCACTAGGAAGCTGGGTCTCGAGCAGCTTGTGGGCATTCAGCAGAACTACAACCCTCCTATTATCCAGCAGTTCTTTGCCACTGTCACTCTTGCTGAAGATGAGAAGGTCACTATGAAGTGGATGTCTGGGACAGTGGAGTGCGAGTCGTCCATGGAACGCTTTGCTGAGCTGCTTGGTTACCCTTGGGGAGAAGGGAATGGTGAGCGTATGCACGTTCATGGAGTTGCTTATGATAAAAAGCGCATGGCTCCTATGTATGACAAGCTCTCCAGCTGCGGCACTGCCAAGAATCTGAAGAGGGTCTACAACATTTGCCTTCGTCTCTTTCGCTGCAACATTGCTCCCAAGGTGGGGAACGTTGATGCTATTCGTGGTGGCCTAGTGAACCTCCTTTATCAGGCTTTCCAGTGTCACCTTGCCGGCTCAGATGGCGAGGGATTTGAGATTGACGTGATGCACTTTATCAAGGAGGAGATTTACTGTGCCATGATTGAGATCAAGAAGGTGCCTGTCTATGCTCCATATGTGATGAGGCTCATTCTTGACCAGCTGCCTGGCTTAGCCCACGATACTGTTCACCCTGTTGGCTCCCTCCAGATTCTGTCCGGACGCTCTCGTGATGATGATGACACTCCCATGGGGGATGTTGAGGCACCTTCTGGCTCGAGGAGGAAGAATGCCGATCCTCCCTCTCGCCGCTCTAGCAGGGAGGAGACGCAGGATGAGATGAAGAAGCTCACGTGGTTCCAGCGTAACATTCTTTGCATGACTGTGGCTGTGCACAAGGAGAACCATGTGGCTTATAAGGAGAGACGTGAGCTGAAGAAGATGATTACCAAGCTGCATGACCATGCGGGCCTTGGTGCTACCCCTCCTATGGGCACTCCTCCCACCACTCCACCCACCCCTCCCACTGCTTCTGTGACTATGTCCTATGAGGGGTGGAACACTGATCAGTTTCCTTGGGGTGACTTTGAGGATGTCACCTCGGCTCCTTCCACCTCGACTCACCGTGCTAGGACCCCGGAGATTGAGGAGGACTTCGTTGATGATCAGCCTGAGGATGATCCAGAGGATGAGGACCTTGGTGACTTTGCCTCCGGTGATGATGATGATGATGATGGGAGTGGAGCTGATGATGATGAGGGTGACACAGAACCTGGGGAGGATGATGATGAGGACTATGAGGATGAGGACTGAGCTTGTTGGACCACGGTGTTCTCTTCACCCTTTTTGGTGTCTCGATGCCAAAGGGGGAGAAGTAGCTTTGGCTTGGCTTCTCCTTTTTGCTTTATTTGCTTCGGAACACAAGTCGTTGAACTTGTTTTGCCTCTTATGGCTTGTGTTCCCACTATCCTAGTTGATTTCGATCTTAAGTGCTTAGTGAACTATGGTTGTTATTTGTGAGAGACCGTGAAACTATCTTATTTATCATATCCTTGTCTCTACTACTTGTAATTGTTCACTAATGTTTGTTCAAGTGGGGCTTTGTTTGTGAAAAATAGGGGGAGCTCACTTAGTGAGTGCTCTATCTTTTACAAACAAAGCCTAGCTATGATCTATTTGCCATTTTATGTGTGTTGTCATCAAACACCAAAAAGGGGGAGATTGAAAGTGCAAACGCGCTTAAATCATCTTGTTTTGGTGTTTGTTAACAACACATGTAATCTAATAGGTGTTTGATGTATTTCAGGGGTTACGTCAACTTATTATCATTTGTGGTGATGAGGTACAAAAAGGAGCTGTTGTCCAATATCTCTGCTCTCTGGAATTTTCCCCAGGCCGGAGTCTCCGGTCTACCAGACCGGAGTCTCCGGTGTGGATATTTGCACAGGGATTTTGGCTAAGGAATTTCTGGTGTCGCGTACTGTACCCACACCGGAGAGTGTCCGGAGACTGTCCGGAGTCTCCGGTGTGGGCTCTTCTTCAAGGATTTTCTCTAAGGACTAGGTGGTGTCGCGCACTGAACCCACACCGGAGACTTACCGGATACTGTCCGGAGTCTCCGGTGTGAGTATTTGTTTCCTTCGATCGCAAGACCACAGACATACTCTCAGCGTTTTCGAAGCACCAAGACCGGAGTCTCCGGTCCACCAGACCGGAGTCTCCGGAGTGGATTTTTCCTGAAACTTTGGGACACCGGAAACTGTCCGGAGTCTCCGGCCCGGACCGGAGTCTCCGGTCTTTACACCGGAGTCTCCGGTGTGACTTTCGCCAGAAAAGCTCCAACGGCTCTTTGCATTTATGGGGGGTATAAATACCCCCTCCCCTCCACCAACCTCAAGCTAGCTCGACCAGACTTAAAGACTCCATTGTTGAAGCTCAACCACCTTGCTAGATCTCCCAATCCAACCACCCAAAAGCCTAGATCTTTGGTGGATTGAAGGAGAAGGCCCCGATCTACGTCTTCACCAACCGGATTTCATTTCCCCTCTCCTTTGCTTGAGGAATCTTGGCCTAGGGTTTCCTCATGTGGAGAACCTAGGCTTCTTGCTACTCTTTGGTGATTTGTGAGTGTTGGGAGCCCCCAATTAAGTTGTGGGTGTGTGCCCCAAACTTGTTTGTAAAGGATTCGATCCCCGCCTCAAAGGGGTTCTATAGTGGAAGGTGAACTAGGCCTTTGTGGCGAAGTTCATCGGAGAATAGGGTGAGGCCTTTGTGGCGTTGAGTAGGCCTTCGTGGCGAGCTCACACCCCTCCAACGAGACGTACTCCCTTAACAAGGAGGAACTCGGGAATACATCGTGTCTCCGTGTGCTTCCATCGGTTATCTCGTTCCTCCCTATTCACTTCTAGTACTTGTCACATTTATTGTTGTACTAGTTGCATTAAGTGTTGTTTTAGTTGTCTCTATTGCTTGCCTTGTCATATAGGTAAATTCACCCCTAGTTGCATAATCTAGAGAATTTACCTTCTTGTCAAGCCTAAATCTTAAGAAAAATTAAAATTGGTCGTAGCACCTATTCACCCCCCCCTCTAGGTGCCTATACTTTACTTTCAGCTGGTACTTAATGTCGAAGGCTGCCAGCTCAATGCCCCATTTGGCTACTCGGCCGGTTGCCTCTGCATTGTTTATAATGTCGTCTAGTGGTGCTTTACTAACCACTGTTATGGAATGCCCTTGGAAGTAATGGCGTAGTTTTCTAGATGCGAAAAATACACCATACGCCAGTTTCTGTTAGTGTGGGTACCTTTGTTTTGACTCGGAAAAAACTTCGCTTATGTAATATACCGGATGTTGGTCTGGTATGCTTTGTTCTTCCTTTAACCGTTCCACAACGATTACCGCACTAATAACCCGATTTGTAGCCGTAAGGTACAATAACATGGGCTCTTCGTCTTTTGGGGATGCCAAAATCGGAGCTTTCATCAAGGTTTCCTTCAACTGAGTCAGCGCCGCATCGGCCTCTTCTGTCCATTCGAACTTGTCGGATTTTTTCAGCAGCTTGTATAGTGGTAATGCTTTATCCCCCAGCCGACTAATAAATCTGCTAACGGCAGCTGCGGAACCCGTCAATCTTTGGACATCTTTGACACAGGTAGGTTTTGTGATGTTCAAGATTGCCTTGATCTTTTCCGGGTTAACTTCTATTCCTCTGTGAGAAACGATGAAACCTAGAAGTTTTCCTGAGGGGACCCCGAATACGCACTTAGATGGATTCAACTTCATCTTGTAGGTGCGTAAGTTTTCGAAAGTTTCTCGCAAATCCTCAAGGAGTGTATCTTTTTCCTTGGTTACGACAGCAATATCGTCCACATAAACATGGACATTTTTTCCAATCTGACTATGCAAACAACGTTGCATGCAACGCTGGTAGGTTGCACCTGCGTTCTTCAGGCCAAACGGCATGGTTACGTAATAATACGTCCCGTATGGGGTTATGAAAGAAGTCTTAATTTGATCTTCCTTTTTCATGCGTATTTGGTGGTACCCGGAGTATGCATCCAAAAAGCACAAAAGCTTAGAGCCTGCTGTAGCATCTATTATTTGATCGATTCGCGGTAATGCGAACCTATCTTTCGGACACAATTTGTTCAAGGCTGTGTAATCTATACATATTCTAAGAGCAGTAGTGTCTTTCTTCGGTACTAATACCGGATTTGCGGACCAGTCAGTATGGATCACTTCCTTGATGAAATCCGCTGCTAAAAGCCGGATAATTTCCTTGCCAATAGCCTTCCGTCTTCTTCCGTCAAATCGACGGAGACCTTGTTTGACGGGTTTTGATCCAGGAATAACCTTAAGTTGGTGCTCAGCAAGTTCCCTGGGTACACCTGGCATGTCCGCTGGACACCAGGCAAAAATATCCCAGTTCTCACGGAGGAACTTGATGAGCTCGCCTTCCTATTTGTCAGTCATCCCAGTCCCTACGACGACAAATTTTGTCGGATCTTTGGGATCTAGGATTACCTGTCTTGTATTCTCGGATGCCTTGAAGCTGTCTGTTGGCTTCCGAGTTTCTTTTCCTGCCGGCATTTCTGACGGCGATGCCTCCTTGGCTAATTCCTTCAGTTCTTCCTTTGCTATGACTCTCTGAGCGCAAAGGGCGTTTTCTTTTTCCAACTCGTTTGCCAGCTTAAAATCACCAGCTATAGTGATTACTCCTCCTTTGGGTCCTGGCATCTTCAGCTTGTTATAAATATAACATGATCTTGCCATGAATTTGGCGAAAGCTGGACGTCCGAGTATTGCGTGATACACGCTTTCGAACGGCACTACTTCGAAGGATACTTTTTCCTGCCAGAAGTGATCTTTATCTCCGAAGGTGACATCTAGGGAAATTTCTCCTAGGGATCGTGCTTGCCTGCCAGGGACGATACCATGGAAGCGTATATTGCTGTAGTTGAGCTGAGACTCGGAAATCTTCAGGTGCTTCAGTGTATCCAGGTACATTATGTTAATGCTGGATCCTCCATCCATCAGCACTCTTCTTAGCCTAGTATTTTGAACAATAGGGCTTACAACAAGAGCTTGTGTGCCGGGTTCAGGGATATTTCCGGGATGATCAGACTGATCCCAGATTATCGGTGTGCTGGAGTACTTCAAGAATTTCGGGGTTGCCGGAACAACCGCGTTTATTTCTTGAAGTGTTCTTTTTGCCACCTTTGCTGATGGGGTTGCTAAGAAAGTTAGAATTGCTTCTCCATCAACTCTCGGAAACTTGGGTTCGCCTTTACGCTGCTGTTCCTGGATTTTTTCGTCAGTGTCCGATTCACTGTCTTCTTTGTCAGCTTCTGGCTTTTGTTTGGCGGGTTTCCTTTTGGAACCCTTCCCTTTATTTCCGGACCCTGCAGTGCCCTTCATATGCTTATTCAGCCGGCATTGCGCGTTTGTATGAGTGGGTTTCCCAAATTGCGAGTGGTGAACGCAAGGTTCCGACTTAATCCTTTCCCACTCCTCTGGAGTGTAATTGATTGGATCTGGGTTGCGTCCTTTCCACTTATTTCCCTTTTCTCCTCCAAAGGCTATGTTCACCTCTTTGGGCTTTGTCATTGTTTCTGGAGTGGCTTTTTTGTCGGAACGAGGGGTTTTCTTGGCAAGTATCAACGATTCAATATTGCCTCCTCTTGCTCTGATGTCATCCTCGGCTGCGGCATGCTCATTGGCGGTTGTAAGCATGGATCCGAGATCCTTGTGCTTCTTGGAACCAATCATGAACGGTACAAGTCCGGGTTTTAGGCCATTGACGAAAGCATGCATTGCTTGTACGTCAGTTACTCCAGAACAACTGTTCTTCATTGCTGTCCATCTGGAGATGAAATCCACGTATGGTTCATCCTCAAATTGCGTGCAACGGTTTAGCTGGTTGATGCTATTCGGGCGTTTGTATGTTCCCCGGAAATGCTGAGTAAATACTCTAGCCATATCGTCCCAGCTATCGACTGTTCTTGACGGTAATCCATTGATCCAATCTCTGGCTCCGTCCAGCAACATTAGTGGGAGAAACTTGACAGTTTCAGGTCTGTCCATTGTTGATCTGGACGGCTGTATAGTAATCCGAGAGCCAGGTATCCGGGTTTGTGCTGCCAGTGTATTTCTGGTACGTTGGACCGACCTTGGCAAAGCCAGAATGCAGCGTTATTCTTCGGATCCTGTCGGTAAAACATTTAGGACCAAAGTATAGATCATCTTTTTCTGCTCTGTCAATGTGTGCAGAATATCTTCCGGCTGAATGGACGGAAGGGGATCTGCTCCTTTCTCTTCCATTGTTGCGCGAACGCGCTCTTCCGGGATTGTTTCTATCTCTTCTGTGTTCACGCCCTTTTGGGTTAGGTGGAGTTCTACTCCTGTGCCTTTCTTTGTCCTTAGGCGGTGTCTGGGATCTCTCACGCCTGTGAGGTATATCGTATCTTCCAGCTTTCTCAGCTGGGTTTCTCGGAGGTGGCATTATTGTGCCGTCTTTCCGGTGTTTCTCTTCCCGATCATGGGGTTTATACCCATCTTTCGGGAGATGGGATCCGGTTTTAGACGCTGCATCCCGGTTGTCGGGGTTTTTCTTGTCTTTTCTCGGATCCTCTTTTTTATCTTTTGAGTTGTCTGAATCCCCGGGTTCTTCTGGTCCAGGTGCTCCAGCAGCGCAAGTAGCTGTCTTGCATAGGGCGGAGTTATCATGCAGCCTCCCTGATCGCTCTTGAGCGCGCTGTTGTTGTTGCAATGCTTTTCCTAGGAAAGCATACACCCCTTGGAGTTTTTCCCCGTTGGAATACAGATCGTTGTTAAGAATCGCGAACGCTGCTTCCGCGTTTTCTGCTGCGGTCTTGTATATTGGTTCGCCCTTGGCATCTTTGTCGTTTACCTGCTTTTGCCAAGATGGGTTATGGAACCTTTCCTTTGGCGGCAGTTCTTCCGGTCTTGCGATTCCGGGTAACCTAGTAGGTTTTAACGCGGATCTTGCACGGGATTTCCATCATCCGTGTTTTCGGCGATTTCGGATTGCACCATGCCGATAAAGTGTGTATCACTTTTTTGTCGGCGATCTGAGCAGAATCCGGTATCATAGTCATCTTCGACTGGGTATAGGGCGGGTGGGATAAATTTGCTTCCACCATAAAACCCCATTGCTTCTGCAGTTAGTCCGATAAAGATGTTAGCAGATCCTATCGGTAACACGCAGGCACTTACCAGGTGGTTTTGCGCCGGTATGTAGGATCCGTTGTCGAGGAAGCGCCCGACGTCGTTGTCGAACTCCAAGCTTCCGACAGTGATCGATCTTCCGATTCCGCCAAGTATCCCAGATCGGAATCTTACGCCTGACGTCGTTTGCCCCACGGTGGGCGCCAACTGTCGAGACATCGTAGTAGTTTTCATAGACGGGGGTGCTATGAGACTACGGTAGAGACGTGGGGTAACGGGATAACGTAGTAACACAGAACACAGGATTTTACCCAGGTTCGGTACGTCGCGACAGTACGGCGTACCTACCCCTGCACTTCTCACTAATCAGGACTAAAGCATGTAAACAGGGTTACAATGTGAGGGTGTAGATCTAGCTATTCGGCGAGGATGAACTTCTCGGCGAGTTGGCCTAGAGCTTCTCTGTTTTCTCCTCGTTTTGTTTATCTCCCGTCCGGCTTTATATAATAGCCGGATTAGGGCTTACAGAATAGGAAACCTAGAAAACTACGGTAACTTGTAACTTGGAAAGCAAGGAATCCATCTTCTCCTCCAAGCCAGATCACATGGGCTGTGATCCGGGTTCTTCTAGAATCCGGCTTCTGCGCGTCGGACTACTGGGCCGCCTAATGGACCTAAGCCCACTACCACTTAGGCCACCCTGGTAATCCGGCACTTGGCCCACCATCTTCTATACCCCTATTTGGTATATATCCGACACACTTGGAGCTTAAAATACTTGTTGTCTCTGATGTTGACTGGGTCCTAAAAGTTTGCACCAATATGCAACAAAAGGTACAAACAATGCCCCGATAGTATATCAACTCATATGAAAATATGCTAATCTACACACACACACAAAACAGTAAAGGTCGGAGTTGCATACAAAGTGCCTATTATAACAAAACTACATTATAGATTTATAATACAAACTTAAAATATATGAGTGCTTGCTTGACATCGGCTACGGAGTCAAAACCACAAGCTACTACTCATAAAATATATTAGGATCTTCAAATAATAGTACCAGGGCCATAAAGAGCAGACCGAGCGACAGTTCCATAATTAGCTCTTGATTCCGCTTTTAACTGCAAGGAACACATGATGGTTCAATTGATAGTTTCATCAAATAGTTGAGAAATATAAATAGTTGATGACCTTAATTGATTAGGAATCCACCATGTATAGTGAAAATGAAAATTTCCAGCTTGTTTTCACTATTTGATCAGGACAGTTACGAATTTTGCGTACAGAAAGTGCACCAAGAAAATTGTACATGTTTTCACTCACAAGTTGTACTAAACGGTTCTAATTATATGGTTAAAGCTATGGGAGTCAAACCAATAGGATAAGAAAACAATTCTACCTTGCATGATGAGCTACTGAATAGAACCGAATAAAATACAATAGGCTTGTTTCCTCTGAAATCCGAATAAACATAGTCAAGGCTGCTATCTCAGCCCCCAGTTGTAAGTCACGAGATTCAGGCATGCACATCCAGCTATTGTACACAAATAGAAGAATTTAGACTTGTCGAACTGAGTCTTGACTTGACTCCTGAGATTATATTTTAACTCTCTGTGGAAAGTGATGTGCATATACTGTCCGTGTGCAGTACCACCGGTCAAGATTTCCACACATCTGCATGAAGCAACCCCAGAATTAAGCCAATCAATTAGGCAAGCAGAACTGCCAGTAGCCAAGTAGAATAGCTTACAACTCGTGTGATCATTGATACCCAGGACCACTTGACATGAAAGACGATGCATCAATTGAAAGAATAAAAGATTATCAAAGAAGTTATGTGTATATGTGTTTCATCTTTTAACCTGGACATATCCACCGAAGAGCACGAGGAGAGCGATTTCTTCTTCCTGAGGGAGCTCGACAGTACGCAACACAGATGCCAGAACGGCATACCATCGAAGCCTTTGAGGTGTCGGCGCTGATCTGTAGGACGGATAGATCAGGAGCATTGTCGTGAGAAGAAAAATAACAGCCCTACAAACTAAAAAAGGGGGCGAAAGTTATGCGGCAAACCCGACGGTGTACCTCTTTTAGGAACGCCTCCTCTGAAAAATATCTCCTGGGAGCACCCGGGATCCTCAAGATGCACTTCAATCTTATCCGTTTCCTACAGCCGCCATGGTTCGATCTGGCCTGTAAAGATAGAAGGAGTCATTGGAGGCGGCCGAATTGGTCGCGGTCGACCAGATCGGCAGGGCCAGTACCTTGTGCCTCAACAATTAGGCGGTGCTCCCACTCGACACCCCCCACGCAGTGGCCGTTGCCCACCAACATCTTCCTCTCGCCGACCAGCAAAGCAACAACGGCATCAATGGCGAGCAGGCACATGGAGGCAACAGGCCTCGGCAAGAACGACGGGAGCACCCACCAATGACAGAGAAGCCGCCACCTCCAAACAACGCCCCCAAATGTAGATCAATCACCAACAGGTAAGAACACAGACAAAATCAGAGAACACCACCCAGCGCGGCGCAAAAAACGAACATCCACGGTGAGAGGGAGCAGCTGGTGCTCCCGAGCGGCGATCCGGGCCTTCCGGTTGCCCCCAAAATTGTCTACCTGACGGTTATAGCGTGGTGGCAGCAGCGGCGAGCGCAGGGCTGCCGTGTATGGATGGAAAATAAATGGTACTGGTTTAACGACAAGCAGAGAGAAATGAGAGTGGCACCCTCCTGATCACCTGCAGGTGGCTGCTGCCTCAGCCTCTGCCTGCTGCCGCTGTCGGTTCCGGCGGTACGGACATGAGACCTGGGAGAAGATGATGGTGCTACGGGACAGTCAACGAAATTGGTCGCTCACTGGGCTAACGCGTGGCCAAAGAAACGCTACGCGTCGCATGCGCACGAAAGCATAATCAGGCCCACAAGCAGTGGCAGCGGACGCGCAGATAGGCTGAGAGGAGCCGCAGCCCACGGAACATACAGTTTTAGTATATATTCTACTTCAAGCAGCAGTTTTCTTTCTCCCAACAAGCACCATACAAAATATGTTTTAACAAAAATACTCTTTATTATACAAAAAGGAAACATGAGAGTACTCACATAACACTACTAAAACTAACAACTCTAATAAGAGATGCATGCAAAACAGGAGCTAAATAAATGCAGCAGCTAGACAGAGATTAAGAATACAACGTATTCTCATAAAAAAGCGGAGCGTGTCACTCTCCAATAAAAGAATGCTGGGGTCCAACCAAGCTTATTGAAAAAGTAAAAACAAACTGAAAGCAAAAGCAAAAACAAACTGAAAACAAAAATAAATGTAACATCCCAGGATTTTGAAAATTTTGAAAAATTCAAAACCATCATGCATTCATGAGCATCATATCATACTTGCATCTTGTTTGCATAAGGATTGGTTTTTAAATTGCTAGACACAAAATTTTAGGTGATATTACCTATTGAGCCACATTTTGGATTTAAATCTTTTTCTAAAGTAAAGTATTTTATTTTTGAAACATAATAGTACCAAAATGTTCCTTATGTCCTAAGCTTTTCAAAACATATTTTTATGTATTTTTCTAAAATGTTTTGATTGGGTTTTGCAATGTTTTTGAATCATTTTATTTAAAACAGAAAAGAAAAAACAGAGAAAGAGAAAACCAGCGCGGCAGCCCAGCCCCTCTCTCCTCTCTCCTCGCCCAGGCCCAGGCCCCCTCACCCCCCTCTCCTTTCTCTCGCGCGCAGCGCAGCAGAGGAACAGGCCGGCCCAAACCCAAGCGCAGAGGCCCAGGAAACAGAACCAGCCTGCCCTGTTTCACTCCCTCTCGTCTCACTGGCTCGTGGGCCCCGCGCCTCACGCGAACACCACGTCACGCTGACGTCAGCCCCGCCGCCGCCGGGTCGGAGACGGACTCGACGCCGCGCGTATGCCGCCCGGACTCCGACCACCGCCTCTCTGCCCCTCGCCCACGCCTCCTACCCCCTTAAATACCCAACCCCACCGCCTCTCGACGTCCGTGCCTCGATCTCGCCTCAAACCCTACTCCATCACCTCGAAATCCCTAGCCGCCGTGCGCCATTGCCGCCTCGCCTTGGAAACAACTCGCTGCCGCCGTTACGCCCCTCGGGAGGAGACCCCGAGCACACGAGAAGCACCGCGGAGCCGAGGGGAGCACGCCGCCGTCCTTAACCACACCGGAGGAGCCCGGAAACGCCGCCGCCATCCACGCCATGCCGCGCCGCCGCCATCTTCTTCCACTCCGGCGAGAAACTCCAGTGAGAACCCCCTCCCCTTCCTTCTCGTCCGTTCGATCGGAATCGAGCACCAAGGATTAGATCCCGCGAGCGAAGCGGTACTTTGAATCCTGGCCGCCCGATCCACTTTAGATCTAACGGCTCGCATCACCGATCCGCGCGGAAGTCACCCACCCAATCACAGCGCCCCATTGTCGTTGCCTCGGATCGAACACATTTTTTTAAAAAACAGAAAATAACACATTTCACTTAAAACTTGTAAAAATCATATCTCGAGTTCTATTTATCCAGATTTGATGATCTTGGGCTTTTTGGAATCAACACATTATGTAGATTAATCTAGGCTATTAAAATTTCAATTTTGAAACGTGCAATCACATGTTATTCGTAGATCTCTATAAATTACTATTTTGGGTATAACTTTTAATCTACAAATCTTTTTTAGGTGAAATAAAGTGCTATGGTTTTGTTTTGATGTCCTCTATCCAGTAGATGCGTTGGAAACATTATTTATACAACTTTGTAACATAAACTCTATTAATGTTGATATTTTCCCATAATAAAACCCTACTAATACTAATAATTACAGTTTGATTATTAATTCGTTTTGCATGCATCATAACCATGTTATTAATATCAGAGAACATCATTATTAGTAATTCTTGATAGTTGTGAACTTTGTGCATTAATTTGATCATTGCATAACATGCATACATGTTTTTGTATTGTTATTTTGTTTTCCATGTTATGTTTGTGTTGTATGTTTATGTGTGCCATGTTTCGCTTGTGTTAGATTGTGAAGAGGAGCAAGTCTACTCTTGTTGTTGTTATTCTTGCTGTGATTGTTCATCCTATTGCCAAGGCAAGTGACACACCATCAAATCACCATATTTTACTATGCATTACTAGTGTTTTTGAGTAGTATGCATGATAAGAAATTTTACTAAGTTATTATTATGCTATGCAAAATCCAAAGTAGTGTGTAGCCATCCTTTAGACTTGTTATTTTGGAGACTTAGTACTTAGTAGATGCTTAGCCTTGCTACAAATTTGTTTTACTCCTTGTTGTGGAAAAATTCTAAGTATAAATTTCAATGAACCACCTGGGTGGATTTGATTGTTTGTTTGATGAGAGTTGAGTGTCGCCCCGAGGGGTGTTCACTTGTGGATTGCCACCCAGGAAACAAAGAGATTACCAAGTCCTCTAAGTTTAGTAGCTTTCCGTGCAGCCCTTTGACATATGGGCTCTGTCTTGATCAACTAAGTTGTGAGAGTTCAGCCCATGCTTGACATGAAGATGTAGCAGAATTATAGGTGGAACGGCTCTTGCTGGTTGGGTTGGATTCTTGCTTCTCAAAGATCTCGTCTCAATTCTCTCCTTTCCATGATGCACTCCGGGTGTATAGGATGTTTGGGCTAATTGAAGACAAAGGGTGAAAGTGCACGACCTCTGCAGAGTTGGAAACTATGATCATAGCCGTGTTCCCGGAAAGGACGACTTCGAGCAGTTGGACAAGGATGGATGGAAGAATCTCAACAACGTTTTGAAGAAGTAAAATTTGGCTAAGGAAACATTAGTTTTGGTGCTCATGGGTGTGTCCCATGGTGCCAAGCTTTGAAAAGAAAACCCTTTTTCAAAAGTGTTAGGGAAAAACTTGCTTTCTGCAAATAGACTAAACTCCACCAAGCCAGATATGCATGTAGTTTAGACTTTCCATTTTATATCCACCATAGTGTCATTTGCCAGTACATTGTTTGTACTGAATCTCCTTCGGGGGCTGCATATTCCAACGTGCAGGAAATTCTGAGGATGAAGTTTGATCAAGTGCTTGGACTCGAGTCTACACCCAACATGTAATGCCCGTGGCGCATGATTGAAGATGGAGCCTCATTGCTAATTTTATTTCTGCTGTTTAGAACTCTGAGTTTTGCTAGTCTTTTAAGACTATGCACTTTGTAATAAAGCTATACTTGGCTATTCTGGATCTTTCGTAATATTTTTGGTACTTCTGCAATGATACTTTACATTTTGTTCTGTGGTGCTAGCATTGATCCAGGGACTAGCACTTAACACAGTAGTTCTTACATTACTAAATGTGAGGGCGCAACAAAATGGTATCAGAGCAAAGTGTTGCCTGTAGGTTCGAGCCCTTATGATTGGAAAACCCCTTTTGATCAAATTTATTAACTCCTTTGAATATTTTTGGATCCTAGCGGCATAGTGAGATGAAGCGGCCCGGACCAACATTACATGTCCACGTACATGAGACCGGTTCCCTGATTGGCTAGCGGGTGCCAGTATCTCTCACTATAGTGAATATCCAAGTTTCAATAAGTTGTTAATGATCCAATGATCACCATGGAAGAAGACTCAATATTTTCTAAGTACCTTTACTTGTCTCGTATCTAGTACCTCCTTACCTTATGCTTTTATGGCTTATGTTTTCTCCTACACATCAAAACTCAATGATGATGGAACTTCAACTTCGCAATCGCCAAGGACTACCAACTCAAAGATGAAGAGCTGCAACTTCACCACCACAAGGACTTCAAGAACTCTAGGATTTAACAGCTAGTCTATTCTAACATAGCTATAGCTTTCTTCTAGTATTTCTACCTATTGTTCAATCTTCTAATGTCTTATATAACTTATAGATGACCAACCTAATTGAATCACTCAAGAAGGGCCCATTGATGACCATGACTCTAGACTGTGATACTGAATTCCCAAAGGCATTGAAGAACCTAATGACAAAATTAGGATTTGGAGGAGCAACACTCTACAAAGGTTTTACCTTCATTGAAGATGGCCAAGAGTATTGGTGGGTGCAACTACACCTATACATAAGCAAGGAGTATGACCACAAGGCAGAAGGGGACTACATCTTCACTAACCCACAACAATACACAACATTCTTCGAGTCAGCTAGATGCGCTGCATGGGAGGCAATCACAGAGCTTGGATAAAGACTTATGTGGAGACTTTATCACACTCAGAAGGATCTCCAAGAAGCTGAAGAAGAGATAAACGCCCTTGAAAAGGAGTTGAAGATGTACAAGAACATAGAGATCATCGTGAAGAGTTATGATCCATCCCAGTAGTTGACCACCATGGAATAATGCATTAGCTAGAGTTTTTGTTTGAGTATTGACCTGTCAACTTGTGATATGGCAATGCTATAGTGTTTTGGTTTGCAACCAAGTTATTTTGCTTAAGTTTATCAAACATTAAGTCCAAATTTCGAAATTTGGTTAAGAGATAAAATATTTTAAGTTGTTATTTTCCATTGATTGTTTGTCTTGTTGTTTTGTGTATGGGTAGGAAATTTTTCTCCTCATAGCTCTATCTATCTTTTACTCATCTATGCTGAAAACCCATAGATGCCTCCTCGTCGCGACCCCAACAACAACAACAACAATGAGGACAACAACAACAATGATGCCCTACAGCAGATGCTCACTTCCCAAGCCCAACTTCTACAGATGATGACTCAGTTTGTAGCAGCAATGAACAACAACAACAACAACAATAACAACCACAACAATCCTCCACCACCACCCCAAGTGGACAGACTTACTAGATTTCTGATACTCGGGCCTAACAAGTTCTCGTATGCTACTGATCCTATTGAGGCAGATGACTGGCTTCATTCAATCAACAAGGACTTAGTAACTTGTGAGTGCACTGATGCGGAGAAGGTGAGATTCACCGCACATCTGTTAGAAGGACCTGCTGCAATGTGGTAGGGAACTTACCAAGTGACTCATCCACTGGAAGGCATGACTTGGGATGATTTCAAGGAGGGATTCCGCAATGCACATATCTCATCTGGGATAATGAACCTCAAGAAGGAGGAGTTTCATAGTCTGAAGCAGGGAGGTAGAACCCTGAAGGAGTATATGGATGATTTCCATTCTTTATCAAGGTATGCACCAGAGGACATTGACACTGATGCCAAGAGGAAGGAAAAAATTCTCAATGGACTTAAAGGAGAACTGAAGATACCTCTGTCTGTAGCCTATGCCCCAAATTATCAAACTCTGTTGGATCAAGCCATTACTTTGGACAACAACATGACAAAGGAGGAAAATAGGAAGAGGAAGTATAGTAATGGTGGAAAATACCACTCTAGACCCTCATATAAGAGGCACACATCCAATGGAGGACACAATTTCCACAAAAATGAGAACCATCACAATGGTGGGAATGGACACACTCATAATGATCAAAATCATATTGAGGGACTCAAAGAAACCAATGGTAACAGCAATGGTCACTCAAATGGAAATGGACACCACAACCACAATCATGAGAAGATAAAGTATCTTAGTCAAGTGATGTGTTTCAAGTGTATAAACAAGGGACATTATGCAACTGATTGCCCAGAGCAGAAAATTACAGAAGCAGCCAAGCCCAACCCATTCAAGAAGGGGCATGTGAATCATATCAACATGGATTTTGTGAATGGTAACCCTTAACTCATTTTCTTCCATCACATGTTCAAATACCCCAATTGCATGGTGGAAGTATAATCTCAATTATATTCTTTTAAGGGGGGATAGCCCACCTCATAAATTTTCCAACCCAATTGCTAGCCTTCTCGAATCTCGGGACGAGATTCTTTTTAAGGGGGGGTAGTCTGTAACATCCCAGGATTTTGAAAATTTTGAAAAATTCAAAACCATCATGAATTCATGAGCATCATATCATACTTGCATCTTGTTTGCATATGGATTGGTTTTTAAATTGCTAGACACAAAATTTTAGGTGATATTACCTATTAAGCCACATTTTGGATTTAAATCTTTTTATAAAGTAAAGTATTTTATTTTTGAAAAATAATAGTACCAAAATGTTCCTTATGTCCTAAGCTTTTCAAAACATATTTTTATGTATTTTTCTAAAATGTTTTGATTGGGTTTTGCAATGTTTTTGAATCATTTTATTTAAAACAGAAAAGAAAAAAAACAGAGCAAGAGAAAACCAGCGCGGCAGCCCAGCCCCTCTCTCCTCTCTCCTAGCCCACGCCCCCTCACCCCCTCTCCTTTCTCTCGCGCGCAGCGCAGCAGAGGAACAGGCCGGCCCAAACCCAAGCGCAGAGGCCCAGGAAACAGAACCAGCCTGCCCCGTTTCACTCCCTCTCGTCTCACTGGCTCGTGGGCCCCGCGCCTGACGCGAACACCGCGTCACGCTGACGTCAGCCCCGCCGCCGCCGGGTCGGAGACGGACTCGACGCCGCGCTTATGTCGCCCGGACTCCGACCACCGCCTCTCTGCCCCTCGCCCACGCCTCCTACCCCCTTAAATACCCAACCCCGCCGCCTCTCGACGTTTGTGCCTCGATCTCGCCTCAAACCTTACTCCTTCACCTCGAAAACCCTAGCCTCCGTGCGCCATTGCCGCCTCGCCTCGGAAACAACTCGTCGTCGCCGTTACGCCCCTCGGGAGGAGCCCCCGAGCACACGAGAAGCACCGCGGATCCGAGGGGAGCACGCCGCCGTCCTCAACCACGCCGGAGGAGCCCGGAAACGCCGCCGTCATCCACGTCGTGCCGCGCCACCGCCATCTTCTTCCACTCCGGCGAGAAACTCTGGTGAGAACCCCCTCCCCTTCCTTCTCGTCCGTTCGATCGGAATCGAGCGCCTAGGATTAGATCCCGCGAGCGAAGCGGTACTTTGAATCTTGGCCGCCCGATCCACTTTAGATCTAACGGCTCGCGTCACCGAGGAAGTCACCCAGCCAATCACAGCGCCCCATTGTCGTTGCCTCGGATCGAACACGTTTTTAAAAAAAACAGAAAATAACACATTTCACTTAAAAATTGTAAAAATCATATCTCGAGTTCTATTTATCCAAATTTGATGATCTTGGGCTTTTTGGAATCAGAACATTGTGTAGATTAATCTAGGCTATTCAAATTTCAATTTTGAAACCTGCAATCACATGTTATTTGTAGATCTCTATAAATTACTATTTTGGGCATAACTTTTAATCTACAAATCTTTTTAGGTGAAATAAAGTGTTATGGTTTTGTTTTGATGTCCTCTATCCAGTAGATGCGTTGGAAACATTATTTATGCAACTTTGTAACAAAAACTCTATTAATGTTGATATTTGCCCATAATAAAACCCTACTAATACTAATAATTACAATTTGATTATTAATTCATTTTGCATGCATCATAACCATGTTATTAATATCAGAGAACATCATTATTATTAATTATTGCTAGTTGTGAACTTTTTGCATTAATTTGATCATTGCATAACATGCATACATGTTTTTGTATTGTTATTTTGTTTTCCATGTTATGTTTGTGTTGTATGTTTATGTGTGCCATGTTTTGCTTGTGTTAGATTGTGAAGAGGAGCAAGTCTACTCTTGTTGATGTTATTCTTGTTGTGATTGTTCATCCTATTGCCAAGGCAAGTGACACACCATCAAATCCCCATATTTTACTATGCATTACTAGTGTTTTTGAGTAGTATGCATGATAGGAAATTTTACTAAGTTATTATTATGCTATGCAAAATCCAAAGTAGTGTGTAGCCATCCTTTAGACTTGTTATTTTGGAGAATTAGTACTTAGTAGATGCTTAGCCTTGCTACAAATTTGTTTTACTCCTCGTTGTGGAAAAATTCTAAGTATAAATTTCAATGAACCACCTGGGTGGATTTGGTTGTTTGGTCGATGAGAGTTGAGTGTCGCCCCGAGGGGTGTTCACTTGTGGATTGCCACCCAGGAAACAAAGAGATTACCAAGTCCTCTAAGTTTAGTAGCTTCTCGTGCAGCCCTTTGACATATGGGCTCTGTCTTGATCAACTATGTTGTGAGAGTTCAGCCCATGCTTGACATGAAGATGTAGCAGAATTATAGATGGAACGGGTCTTGCTGGTTGGGTTGGATTCTTGCTTCTGAAAGATCTCGTCTCAATTCTCTCCTTTCCATGATGCACTCCGGGTGTATAAGATCTTTGGGCTAATTGAAGACAAAGGGTGAAAGTGCAGAACCTTTGCAGAGTTAGAAACTATGATCATAGCCGTGTTCCCGGAAAGGACGGCTTCGAGCAGCTGGACAAGGATGGATGGAAGAATCTCAACACTGTTTTGAAGAAGTAAAGTTTGGCTAAGGAAACATTAGTTGTGTTCTCATGGGTGTGTCCCATGGTGGCAACCTTTGAAATGAAAACCCTTTTACAAAAGTGTTAGGGGAAAACTTGCTTTCTGCAAATAGCCTAAACTCCACCAAGCCAGATATGCATGTAGTTTAGACTTGCCATTTTATATCCACCATAGTGTCATTTGCAGTACATTGTTTGTACTGAATCTCCTTCGGGGGCTGCATATTCCAACGTGCAGGAAATTCTGAGGATGAAGTTTGATCAAGTGCTTGGACTCGAGTCTACACCCAACATGTAATGCCTGTGGCGCATGATTGAAGATGGAGCCTCATTGCTAATTTTATTTCTGCTGTTTAGAACTCTGAGTTTTGCTAGTCTTTCAAGACTATGCACTTTGTAATAAAGCTATACTTGGCTATTCTGGATCTTTCGTAATATTTTTGATACTTCTGCAATGATACTTTACATTTTGTTCTGTGGTGCTAGCATTGATCCAGGGACTAGCATTTAACACAGTAGTTCTTACATTATTAAATGTGAGGGCGCTACAATAAAAGACGCTACAAGTAAAGCACATAAGATGCGACCGAATAAAAATATAGTTTCACTAGAAGTGACCTGATAATTTGTTGATGAAAGGGGATGCCTTGGGCATCCCAAGCTTAGACGCTTGAGTATTCTTGGAATTTTCTTGGATGTACCACCGGGGCATCCCCAAGATTAGGCTTTTCACTCTTCTTGATCACATCATATCATCCTCCTCTCTTGACCCTTGAAAACTTCCTTCACATCAAAATTCTCACAATCTTCATTAGCAACGTTGGTGCAATTGAAATAATAAATTCACATGGTTCAGTTTCAACACAGTTCTAACACTCAAAAACACATTAGCTACTGTTACAACTTCTTTCAAAACTCTTTTTCTCAAAAGAACACCAAAAGAAAGAGATTAAGATGCAAATGCGATATATGGCAGAAATCTGTCAAAACAGAACAGCAGGCAAAGATCGATTCTTTCAAATATCTTTCGTTGCTCAAATCAAAAAGTGGTCTTCTAAGAAAAGTTGCGCATATAACTCAGGATTAATCACAAAAATTCTCAGGTCATTTTGCATTTTCTGTGATTTTTAATGGAATTAACAGTGGACAGCAGAAAATTGTTTCCTGCGTAGAAATCCGAAATATAGGCTCAACCTTCCACTGGAGGCTTTACTTGGCTCAACAAAAAATCAAAAGAAAAGATACAGAAGGGTTTCTAAGGAAATAGACAACAATCAAGTGCAAAGGACACCAAAGAAAACGAAAGAAAACAGGTTGAAAACAGCGAAATAAAACGGGTTGTTTCCCGGTAGCGCTTTTCTTTAACGCCTTTCAGCTAGGCATAAAAGGGCAACTCAAGTATTTTCAAGTGAAGAATTCAAATCAAGATTTGGCAATTCTTTAATAATGCATTGTATTTTATCTAAGTGAGTTTCATAGGCTCCTCTCTTAGTACTTTTAGGCTTACTATATTCATCAAATAAATTCTTAGGAACAATCCAATCAAAATTCTTTTCTTGGGATTCATGCAGTGCCACTAGTTTAAAAGGGATTGGTATTTTATCATTGTTTTCATTATTAGATTCAGTTTTTTCTAGAGCACCAACAATGTCTACACATGAGCCAAGCATATTAAAACGACCAAAAACTTTTCTAGCTTCTATAGCAACATCTCCAAATTCTTTAAGCATAGTTTCTAAGATGAAGTTTCTTTTCTCAACATCTTCAATGTTATTCATGTTTAGGAACATATTTTTCATTATGGGATGGAGGTTAACAAACCAAGCTTCTAGCATGTGAACTAAAGAAGTTGCAGCAGTCTTGTAATTGGGAGCAAGTTCTACGATGGATTTTCCTCAAAATTATCATGCTTACTAACATGATCAAAGAATTCTTTGATAGTGTCCTTTCCAAGTATAGAACCACTTCCTACCGGCAAATCTTTCAAGGTAAACTTAGGTATCAACATGATGAGAAATAACAACGTAGAGACAAAAATAACAACTATGAAGTAAACTAATTTTTGTGTGTTTTTGATATAGAGAAGAAAAACAAGACAAAAATAAAAACAAGACATTAAAGAAAATAAAGAGGTTGAGAGTGAGAGACTCCCTTGCCAGAAGACTTCTTCCTCCCTGGCAACGGCGCCATAAATTCTTGATGCCTGCACTGGTTTGTTGGAAACCCCAAGAGGAAGGTGTGATGAGTAAGCGGCAAGAATTTCCCTCAGTTAAGAACCAAGGTTATTAATCCAGTAGGAGGAAGAGGATCTCAGGAAGGTTGATGCCACTGGCGGTGGTGCTGGCGCTTCACCGATGTCAGCAACAACGAGGAACCTGCACACAACACAACCAAAAATACTTTGTCCCAACGGTACAGTGAGGTTTTCAATCTCACCGGTCTTGCTGAAAACAAAGATTAGACGTAGTGTGGAAAATGATGTATGCTTGCAGTAAGTAAAGAAAACAGGAAATAGTTGTGGTTTGTTTAACAGTGTGGAATAATGGACCGGGGTTCATAGGTTCACTAGTGGTGTCTCTCCATAAAAGATAGCATGCTGGGTGAACAAATTACAGCTGGGCAATTGACAAATAGAGGTTGCACCGTAGTGCACAATATGACATGAAGATTACTATGATATTTAGTGCGGGAATTACAACAAGATACATAGACCGACATCCATCTGCATCTATAACTAATAATCCACCCTCATGTTATCATCCGAACCCCCTTAGGTATTAAGTTGCAAGCAAGAGATAACTGCATTAAACAAAGCGTGTAATGTAAGCAATGATTATGCACGCGAGCACTCTCACCGATGTTTTCTCCCTAATGGCAATAGCACATCCCCCCTTCACATTTCTATCTCTCGAGCAAGGTGGTGAGGAGGCATGAACCCACTATCGAGCATAAATACTCCCTCTTGGAGTCACTAGCAACTACTTGGACAGAGCAACCACTAGCAACGAAAAGTATGCAAGATCACAAATAGCATATGCAAATAAAGACTATAATCAACTTGGCATGAGTTCAATATTCATCGGATCCCAGCAAACACAGCATATAGAATTACATAAGATCAATCTCGGTCATGATAGGCAGCTCACGAGATCTAAACATGGAGGCATATGAGGAGAAGACAACCATCTAGCTACAGCTACGAACCTGTAGTCCAAGGATGAACTACTCACACATCACTCCGGAGGCAGGCATGGTGATGTAGAAGCCTCCGGTGATGATCTACTCTCCGGCAGGGTGCCAGAAACAGCTTTAGAACCCCCCTGATCTAGGGTTGATGGTGACAGCGGCTGCGGAACTTTTCAGGGATTTTTGATCAGGTGTCTAGGGTTTTCCATCCGGGGGGCTTAAATAGGCGAAAGGGCAAAGGCGGTGGAGCTCCAGGGGCCCCACACCCATAGGTGGCGCGGCCAGGGGGACCCGCGCCACCCAATGGTGTGGCCCCCCTGTTGCCCGTCTTCGACTCCTCTTCGGTGTTCTGGATCCTTCCGGGGAAAATAGGAACTTCGGGCTTTGTGGGGTCCAATTCCGAGAATGTTTGCAGAACAACTTTTCTGAAACCAAAAACATGAGAAAACAAGGAACTAGCACTTGCCATCTTGTTAATAGGTTAGTCCCGGAAAACGTATAAAAATGCTATAAATAAGGGAGAAAACAAGTAGCAATTGGAAAAATATGATCATGGAGCATCAGAAATTATAGATACGTTGGAGACGTATCAATAACCTACGAACTTTGAGGTATGTTTATTCTCGTTTCTAGATTGACATTGTAGAGTGAATGAAACACACACATTATGAAAATGTCTAGAGCCTCGGTGTAAACTTATTCATAACAATGACCCCGATGTGGATCCAGTCCGCATGCGCTTTCCACCATGCCGTTATATGAGACAAACTATGGTGCAACCAAAAGCTACTTAAGAACTTCTTTGGATCAAGAGAGATATGCCAGGGGCAACTCGAGCGTCCTAGGATTTCTAGAAGTTTGTAAAAAGCCATACCATGTCGTCGGTAACAAAACAAACACAACTTATTGGGAAGAAACAAACATAAACTCGATATTAGAGAACTTTCTAATGTACTTACACAAACTTATGCAATACACGCACAAAATTATGCTCTAGATCAAATCGTATCTATGCATAGAGTGCTCTGATACCACTACGGGTGTATATTGCAGATTTTTTTTAAAAAAATCTACGTAACCGCCAAGATCACTATGCAAATAACGATGCATGCCCATACATGCAATGATCCAGAATCACGACTCACCGCGCAACAGAACATCAATGTATTCATAGAATTGTTATGAACAATCGTAGATCCTCACATCTAGGCCTAGTTGCAAGGAAGTCGCTAAGATTCTCTCGTTAAGGATCACATGTGTAATCCTTCTTCTGGTGTGCACACGTACGCTCGTGTCAACCCGCGAGCGCTCTGCCATCCACGACTTTGCACTGGTGAAGAGAGACAGCCTTTTAGTGTTGCTAATTGGTAGCTCCAATCAAATGTGATTAGAGCTATATGATTATGCAAGTTTCCCAACACATGAGATAGAATAGCAATTAGAGCTAGGTCTAATCGTGAGAGGACACCTCAAAACCCCGATTAGAAGAATCCCGACTCCAATTAGAGGGGATCTAATTAGATAGTCTCATTAGAGGCTCCAGTTCTACGCGAGAGAGAGAGAGAGAGAGACGAGGGCCAATTGATGTGTTTTTCCTAAAGGTCTCAAGGTCCTATTATAGGTGGAGGAAAGAGGAGACCTGCCTTGGGGGGGGGAGAGTCCCTCCCCCAATTCCCATCAAGAGGAGGTGGTCGCATCACCCCTCCTCCTTCCTTTTTCCTTTTTATCATTTTTCCTTTGGTATTTTTCTTTTCGCTCTCAAACCAAATAAGGAATGAACCAATTGGGGAGTGGTGTGCCTTGTGTGGTGCCCACCTGGCAGCCCCCAATATTGGGTGCAGCCATGCGGGCAATTCCGCCCCCCTCAGGCACTTCCCCTTCTCAGTTTTTTGCCCGAAACTCTTCCAGAAACCTGTGAACCCAATAGATAAAAACATCTACATTATCTAATGATGTTATAAACATATTTATAATATTCCGAGACATCTCATTTCCTCTATTTTCACTCATATAAAATTCTGCCTTCCACCGTTCTCTCTTATAGTAACTTCCTCGAAACCCCTCCAGTTGACACCGAACTTGTTTCTGTGACATCGTATCGACATTGAACATTCATAAAACCATTATCAACAACTTTATTATCTCAATTAAAAGTTGGCATGGCTTAAGAGTGTGATCTGTAAAGACTCGATAACACATATACATGTTCGGGAACTTACCGAACAATAACTAACAGCGGGACCGTGGACACCCATGATGGCTCTTGTGTGTCCACGAAGAACGATGGAACCTTCAAGTTGCACATTTCACTTATTACCTTAACCCGATGATACCAACGATATCAGGAGGTGAGACTGATAAGTAAATTATATTGAATTTATAAGATTAATGATTTTTCTACCATTTTTGAATTGACAGGTGGGACCCACCTATCAGATTTATTTTAAATCAAAAATAAAAATAAAAATAAAAAATGACGTCATGGTTGCATCAGGAACAGAGAGGATTCTCCCTATTGAATTCAAATCCGACGAATTCGTTGGAATTAAACGATTTGGAATACACGAGAAGGTAGATGAGATCAAGGGGAGGCTGCGTGTCACAATGGTGTGACCAAATGGTCACCAGGGACTCGTCGGCGTCCACTGGCGTAGCGGATGGCGACGGTGCACAACGATAACGGTGATTTTGATGAAAATAAAATTAAAAGCACCATGTTGATCTTTGGCTCACCCTGGTTGCAGTAGAGGAGACGACGCGGCACAACGAGATACGTAGTGGCCGGAATTGACCGTGGCAATCTGTAGCCGGAATTGAGGACGACGAAGAAATTCGGCAGCTCCCGGTCTTCCCAGCAAGCACGAATCGTCCAGGAGATAGAGGAGAGTATGGTGAATCTTCTAGTGGTGTCCATTGCTCTAGAGGTGGCTGGAGATGACGGCGGTGATCGACGGCCCGATGAACTAGGGTTAGAGTTTCTGCTTCTTTCCAGGAAATAGAGAGAGGGAGGAAAGTAAGAAAGGAGAAGTGAAGGATGCGTACGTCTCCTCGAGGCGCTATTGATACGTCCAAAACATATCTCCTTTTCCGAACACTTTTCTTATTGTTTTCCTCTAAATTTGTGAGTTTTGGATACCACTAACACGGACTAACACTATTTTCAGCAGAATTGCGTTGGTGTCTCGTCTTCAAGACTATTTTCTGGCACCATTGCCGGGGAGCATGGCTTTATTTATTTGCTCACTTGATCGTGATATTGTTTGCTGCAAGCCATTCATCATGGGCAAGACTCATGATGGAAAAGTCTCTATATTACCATCCACTACAAGGAGAGGTACAGCTCTGAACACCTCTATTGCTCTTGATTCACCGTCTGTTATGAGTAAGCTTCTTACTCCACCACATGCTACACGTAATGTTACTTCTGCTGAGTCTAAAAATGTTTCTGATTCTTTTGATGATGCTTCTACTGTGCTTGATGATACTGGTTCTCTAGGTCCTTCCCTAGATGCTACTATTGCTAAATCCAAACAAATTGAAAATGCTGGAATTTCTATTGAAAATATTGGTACACCTCTTAATTCACCTGAGTCTATTGATGATCTTGATGAAACCTATATTGAACTTAATGATGATTTTATTGAAGAAGATCGTGCTACTACTGGTGCAAGTGCTCTTAAGAGTCTTCTTGCAAGGCATGCTGTGAAATATAAATCTTCTCTTGATGCTAAGTTTGCCACATCTCCCATACACATTAGAGACACGGGTTATGATTTTTCTTTAGATTTATCTTATATATATATATATATATATATTGTTGAGAAGGATCCTTTTTGTGGAACTGGAAGTAAAAGTGCTATGGAACACATGAATGAGCTTTCATCTTTGAGTAGTTTATTTTCTGATGATACTAAACTGCATAATTATTTTGTTACCAAGATCTTCCCTTTCTCATTGAAAGATGAAGCTAAAACTTGGTTTAACAATCTGTCACCTGGATCTATTACTAATCCTATGGGTTTGGTTAATGATTTCTTTCAAAAATATTGTCCTGCTAGTGCCTAACATGTTGTTGTGCAGGATATCTTTAATTTTAGGTAATGGATATCCAGGGCTAGCTCTTATCAAAGAACAAAACCTCGTCGAAGATTCAGGCAATTTTTCGGCGGCGACCGACGACCCGATGAACTAGGGTTAGGGTTTCTCCTTCTTTCCAAGAAATAGAGAGAGATAGATAGGAAAGTAAGAAAGGGGAAGTGAAGGATGTGTACGTCTCCTCGAGGCGCTATTGATACGTCCAAAACGCATCTCCTTTTCCGAACACTTTTTTTATTGTTTTCCTCTCAACTTGTGAGTTTTGGATACCACTAACACTTATGAGGACATCCCTAGTACAACTACTATTTCTCCCATTGATGATGATGTTGTTGTTCAAGAGAAACATGATGAAGTGAGGATTGGACCAATGACTAGATCAAGAACCAAACTACTAGAACAACAGGTGAAATCACTCCTATCAAATTATGATGTTTGTTCCTATGAGAATTTTATAGTACCTAAATCCTTGCATTTATGTATAATTCGGGTGATTGATAACACAAGCATTATTGGAGGAGAGGAGCATGGAGCCATGGAACAATGCATGGGAGAACAAGAGAAGAGAGATGATCATGGTAGCACAAGAAAGGAGGAGAAAGAAAGAGCTGAATTTGATGGAGTTGGGACCACCAAGGACATGTCCTAGGGTGAACCAGCCCACAATTGTTGAAATGCGCATTATGCCTTATGGGGGCACCAAGGACATGTCCTAGGTCCTCCCAACCAAGTAGAATAAGGGTTGTGTGCCCCTTATCCAAATCCCACTTGTTGGGGTAGGTTTGTACCCCTTTGAGTCGAGTCCAACTCATGTTTGAGTCCAAACCCAAGTCGGGTCCAGGGGTGGTGCGAATTGGCCTTTGGCCGCACCCCCTCTCTCTTAAATACCTCCCACCTGCGTGTGGTGAAGGTTAGACTACCTTTAAACATAAACCCTAGAACTCCATTGTTGATTGCTCGAAGCATTCATCAGGAATTGTTACTACTTGCAAATCTAAGTGTATTCTCCTGTTCCATTGGGAATAAGGAGAAACAGGACCACTTGTAGTCGGTGGCTACTTGTGCAAGAGTGTGGAGTCTCGAATATCTGAAGGGGTTGAGTGATGTTGCAATTGGTAACATGGTTTAGCCAAAGAAGAGATTGAGGTATCACATTGGTTATCATCAAGTTCACTGAGAAGATTGGGCATCCCCTTATCATCTTTGTATCAGATTACTGGGTTTACTCAGTGAGCTATATCTATCCCTTTGATTTGAGTGTTTTTCATACCTATACCGAAAAAGCCACAAAAATATTAGTGTAGATCATTTCCATGGCCATAGATATCCCTAGTTTTCAATTTCTAGTTGATGTTTTGTGGTTGATCTTGTGTTTCTTTTCTGTTTTTGAGTCATTAGGTTTTGGTTAGGTCTAGGGTTCTTTGTTGTTCTTCAATTCCGAGTTGAGTCCTTATCAAAAAATCCCCAAAAAAATTTAGCTACCCGAGTTGCCTTGTTGTTCTAATCCGAGTCCTATTCTTGTTTCCTACCGTGGCACATAAACTTGCAATTTTTCTGCCTTGGTTTGAAGTCCTACTCGGGTTGTGATCACTTATTGCTGCCGAATCCCTCTCCTAGTGCTTTTCGTTTTCCTGCCACCGGCACAGAAATGGAGCAAAATGCTGCTGTGAGCCTTCCTAGTGCGAGTCGAACTCGGTCTGCCGTGGCACAACAAGGAGCAGTTCTCTGTCACGGTCCTCCTCGCCCCATTGCAACTCGCTGCCGTGCTACAAATTTTGCGCAAAACGCTGCCGCGCACACGGCTCGCTGTTACACCCGCGCACGACACGGTTTTCGTCTGTTTTCTGCCGCAAAGCGCTGCCGCGGGCACCGCTTCGCCTGTTTTGCTGCCGCTACGGCAGAAAAAATAGCGAATTGTTGTCGTGACCACTTGAGCATCTTAGTGTGTTTTCTTCTATTTTCTTTTGTTTTTCTTTTACATTTTATTTAGGAATTCAAGTCTGAACTTTGTGAACCTTAGCCACAGCCTTTCTAGAACAAAAATTTATGTATCTTACCCATAAGACTAGCTACATTTTTGCTCACAACAGGCTGCTCATATCATCTATATCTTTTGTGTCACATTGTTATCACTTGTTAATTTTTGCTCCTAGTTGAAGTTGTCCATTGAAAAGGTACAAAAAAAATAGAAAAGAGAAAAGTATAAAAAAAGGAGAGAAAACAGAAATATAAAAGAGGCCGAGAGCATCATATTCTCAATTGTTATTGGAGATGTTTTGTTATTGCTATATATTGACACTATCAATTGAGCAATCTTGTGCCTGTTTATCTTGAGCTTGGCTAGAGTCTTTCTAGAGCATTCCAAAAAATTCATCCACATATTTGCTTTGCCACATTTGTCTCCATTTGTGTGTGTTTCCTAGGTGCATATTTTGGTATCATCACAAACAAGAAATAGGATTGTTACTTGGTGATTGTTAGGTATCCCTACCAAGCCCCACTATATAACCTGTTTTGCCAGTGTGAAAGCTAAAATCCATGGGTATTCTATTTTACACACCAAGTCACAATAGTTGCTATTACTTTTTGGTAAGTTATTCTATTCACTTTGGAACGGTAAGGATCACCTCTTTGATGCTTTTGAGTGAGTTGAGAGAGGCACCACAACCTATAGCAATTTTTATTTCACTAACTTATTAATCATGGCTTCTCCTAGTGATGTTTCTACGCAGGCTAAGAGGACAAATGGTGATGAGGCTGTGAAGTGGACAGAATTGGAGGAGGTGAGAGATTAATTGACTACAACTATTGAGTCAAAAAATTCCACATTGCATTCTTTGGTTGACAAGCATGGAGTGGATATGGATACACATGTTCAGAATTTGGGCTTGCAAATTGATACTGTTTCTAATACAGCTGCCGCTACACAAGAACAAGTTACAACAATACAAGACACTCTCACAAATTTGGCTACACAAATTGCTACTTCGACAACTTTGGTTAATTAAAGGCTCCCTGTTCAGGAGGATAATGGTAGTGCTCTTGGTGATTTTGATAATGATGAGGGCAATTTTATTCCTCAAGGCCGAGGTGGAGGGAGAGGCAATGAAGGTGGTCGTGGCTTTGTAGCAAGAAGGGTCCATATTCCAGAACCAAACCGAGAGGATGATGGGCTTGGCAAACCAAAATCCATGTTTCCATCTTTCAATTTTGATACTGATGATGTAGAAGAATATCTCAGGTGGGAGCTGAAAATTGAAAAATTATGGAGGATGCATGAGTATACTGAGGAGAGGAAAACTAAACTTGCTTCTTCAGGTTTTGATGGCTATGCTTTGCTATGGTGGGATAATATTACAAGAACATGATCAAGAAATAGAGAACCTGGAATTGTTACATGGAGAGAGATGAAGCAAGTTATGAGAGACAGATTTGTGCCCAAAAGTTATTTGAGAACATTATATGAGAAGTTACAACACTTGAGACAAGGTACAAATTCTGTGGATGCTTATTTTAGGGAGATGGAGCTGATCTTGCAAACAGCTAGAGTGAGAGAAGATACATGACATACTATGCAAAGATTTCTCTCAGGCTTGCAATTTAAAATCAAGAGCATTGTTAGGCATGTGCAATATAATGGTATGAATGAGCTGTTACATCAAGCAAGGGAGGCAGAAAAGCACTCGGCCGAGGAGGCTCTTACGGTTCCAAGGAGGACATTTACTCCTAGATCATCTTTTTCATCACCATCACCACAGCCAGCCCCTAGCCGTGGGGTTTCCACCACCAAATCCGAGAGCACCCCCTCTATTTCTAAGAGCAAGTGCAACTAGAAGCTAGTACAAGTGGATCCACAAGTTCTACAACAAGAAATAGAGACATGAGTTGTCATACATGTGGAGGAAAAGGGCACTTCAAGAGGGATTGTCCTAATAAAAATATTGTGCTTATCAATGAGGACAATGAATATGAGACAGGTGATGATGTTGATCCTACTGAGGAGGATGATTGTGATGATAATGGTCCAGTTGATGCATATCCTTCTTCTTATCCTGCTTTTGTTTGCACATAGAAAACATTGAGTGTTCTCCC
Organism: Alopecurus myosuroides; assembly: GCA_028641055.1. Taxonomy (NCBI): domain Eukaryota; kingdom Viridiplantae; phylum Streptophyta; class Magnoliopsida; order Poales; family Poaceae; genus Alopecurus; species Alopecurus myosuroides. Next base: position 197,190,924 of record CM054063.1, on the reverse strand, counting down.
TAGTCCAAAAAGTCAGAGATGCAATTTATTCCAAACAAGAGAAATTGTAGGCCCTCAATTGGCTTCCAAAGTGATTATTGATGGAGGTAGTTGCAGAAATTTAGCAAGCAAGGAGTTGTGTCAAATCTAAAATTGAGATATATTCCACACCCTCATCCTTATCATATAGAGTGGCTTAGTGATAAAGGAGAGATGAAGGTAACCCACATGGTGAGAGTTGAATTTCAGATTGGGCCATACAAAGACACCATTGAGTGTGATGTAGCGCCTATGTCAGTTTGTCACATGTTGCTTGGGAGACCTTGGCAGTTTGATAGGAGTGTGACACATGATGGGAGAGCAAATACCTATCAGCTGAAGTGGAATGGAAAGGACATAAGTTTGAGGCCTATGACACCACAGCAAATTGTAAATGAGTCTAGACAAAAAAATTCCTAAGAGTGATAGTGAGAGACATGAGAGTGAAAACAAGAGTGTTGTGAGTGAAACTAGCAAAACCAATCTGAGTGGTAAAAAATAAAAGTGAGGGAGTGAGCCTATTATGCATGTTAGCCACTAAAGAGGACTTGAGAGAATTTCGAGCGGACCCTAGTGTGCTTCCTATAGTGCTTATGCACAAGGGAGACATATTGGTTTCTAATGACATGACCCCTATTCCTCTTGGTGTTTCTCATGTTTTACAAGAGTTTGATGATGTTTTTCCAGAGGAGGTACCAGCAGGGCTGCCACCATTGCGTGGCATTGAGCATCAAATTGATTTGATTCCTGGAGCTACATTATAAAACCGAGCCCCTTACAGGACCAATACTCAAGAGACCAAAGAGATACGGAAACAAGTGCAGAAGCTTCTTGACAAAGGGTATATTCGGATTAGCCTTTGTCCATGTGTTGTTCCCGTTATTTTCGTTCCTATGAAAGATGGTACTTGGCGCATATGTGTAGATTGTAGAGCAATTAACAACATCACTATTCGTTATCGTCATCCTATACCTCGTTTGGAGGACATGTTAGATGAATTAAGTGGTGCTGCTGTTTTCTCTAAAATTGATTTGCGTAGTGGTTATCATCAAATTAGGATGAAAGAGGGGGATGAATGGAAAACAGCTTTCAAACAAAATTTGGTTTGTACGAATGGTTAGTGATGCCTTTTGGTTTAACTAATGCACCTAGTACTTTCATGAGACTTATGAACTATGTTTTGAGAGAGTTTATTGGTAGATTTGTGGTAGTTTATTTTGATGATATTCTCATATATAGCCACAATGAACATGAACATGTTGATCATATTAGACAAATCTTGCATGTGTTAAGAGCAAATCAATTATATGGTAATCTTGCTAAGTGTACATTTTGCAAAGATAAGGTCATTTTTCTGGGATATGTTGTTTCTAAGCATGGAATTGAAGTTGATGAATCTAAAACTGAATCTATTAAAAATTGGCTTATTCCTACAAATGTTAGCCAAGTGAGAAGTTTAAATGGGTTGGCTGGTTTCTATAGAAGATTTGTCAAGGATTTTAGTACTCTTGCTGCACCTTTGAATGATTTAACTAAAAAGGGTGTTGATTTCGAATGGGGGGTTGAACAAGACATGGCTTTTGATGCTATTAAAAATAAATTGATTTTGGCCCCATTGCTCATGTTGCCTAATTTTCATAAACAATTCGAAATTTAATGTGATGCAAGTGGTATTGGTATTGGTGGAGTGCTTATGCAAGAAAACAAACCCGTTGCTTATTTTTCTGATAAACTGCATGGCGCTCAATTAAACTATTCTGTTTATGATAAAGAATTGTATGCACTTGTTAGAGTTCTTGAGGTTTGGAAACATTATTTGTGGTCAAAAGAATTTATCATACATTCTGATCATGAAACATTAATTTTTTTTAAAGAGCCAATCTAGCCTTAATAAGAGACATGCTAAGTGGGTTGAATTCATTGAATCTTTCCCATACATAATTAAGTATAAGAAAGGCAAAGATAATGTTGTTGCTGATGCTCTCTCTAGGAAAAATATGTTATTAACTCAACTGGATGTGAGAGTTCCTGGTTTGGAGAGTGTGAAATATTTGTATGCTCAAGATAATGATTTTAAACTTGCTTATGCAAATTGTTCTAATGTTAAAGCATGGGATAAATTTCATTTTGCATGATGGATATTTGTTTAGAGCTAACAAATTATGTGTGCCTGAGTCGTCCTTGCGTTTGTTATTGTTGCAGGAATCACACAGTGGTGGATTGATGATGTTGGCTGACAATTTTAATTGGCCACGAATGAGAAGAGATGTGGAGAGGTTTGTGAGACGTTGCATCACTTGCAACATGGCTAAGTCTAAACTAAAACCTCATGGATTATATACTCCTCTTCCTGCACCTACTACACCTTGGCAAGACATTAGTATGGATTTTGTGTTAGGGTTGCCTAGGACTAAAAGAGGACATGATTCTATATTTGTGGTAGTGGAAAGATTCTCTAAAATGTCACATTTTATTGCATGCCACAAGAGCGATGATGCGTCGCACGTTGCTAATCTGTTTTACAGGGACATAGCGAGATTGCATGGAGTACCCAAGACTATTGTTTCTCATCGTGATGTGAAGTTCATGAGATATTTCTGGAAGACACTATGGGGGAATCTGGGGACAACGCTGTTGTTTTCTACTACTTGTCACCCCCAAACTGATGGACAAACGGAGGTGGTTAATCGCACATTATCCACAATGTTGCGAGCCATGATTAAAAAGAACCTGTGGGAGTGGGTGGAGTGTTTACCACATGTTGAGTTTGCATACAACAGGGAGGTACATTCTACTACTCAGCTATGCCCGTTTGAGGTGGTGTATGGTTTCAAGCCTATAACACCACTTGATTTGCTGACACTTACTACACAAGAGAGAGTCAATATGGAGGCTTCAAAACATGCTGATTTTGTGAGGAAGATCCATGAGAAGACAAAGCAAGCAATAGATAAGAAAGGAAGACATGTAGCTGAGAGAGTCAACAAGAAGAGGAAGGAAGTACTGTTCCAGCCAGGTGATTTGGTGTGGGTACATTTTCGCAAGGATAGATTTCCCACATTGCGCAAGTCTAAGTTGATGTCACGAGGTGCTAGTCCATATAAAGTGATTCAGAAGATTAATGATAATGCCTACAAGATTGATCTTCCTAGTGATGAGTTTGGTGTGAGTAATTCTTTCAATGTTGCTGATCTATCACCATACCATGGAGAGGACCTTGATGCGTCGAGGTCGACGCCTTTTCAAGGAGGGGAGGATGATGAGGCAATCCCTAGTACATATACTATTTCTCCCATTGATGATGATGTTGTTGTTCAAGAGAAACATGACGAAGTGAGTATTGGACCAATGACTAGATCAAGAACCAAACTACTAGAACAACAGGTGAACTCGCTCCTACCAAATTATGATGTTTGTTCTTATGAGAATTTTATACTACCTAAATCCTTGCATTTATGTATGATTCAGGTGATTGATAACACAATTTTTATTGGAGCAGAGGAGCATGGAGCCATGGAGCAATGCATGGGAGAACAAGAGAAGAGAGGTGATCATGGCAGCACAAGAAAGGAGGAGAAAGAAAGAGCTGAATTTGATGGAGTTGGGAGCACCAAGGACATGTGTCGTGGGATAATCACGGCAGACGTTACCGGAGGTAACTTGTCTTGGGAAAAATCGACTCTGGTGTTTGGGAGAGGGTTTAGCTCAAGGGAAAGCATGGTGATACGCAATCTGGTAGCCGGCAATCAAGTCGCCGAGTCTACGATCTGAATATACTGTCTCGATACTCGTGTTACAATGGACACTCGATATCTCGCGATCTCTATCTCGTGAACTTGTGTCTCTGGTGAACTCGTCTGATCTAACCCTAGGGGGCGGCTTATATAATCCCCGGATCCCCTGCTTGCTATCCAAGGCGTACTCGGAATCCTACCCGGACACTACATACAAAACCCTAAACTTCCTTATCGGAACCCACAATCCGGGTTACGAGGCCTACACTCCTGGGCCTTCTAGAAGCTCCTTTTCCCTAAGCCGAGTCTTGCACATCGTCCTTTGGGCCGAGTTACTCCTTGTCGTTAGCATACCGGGTTATCATCCCTCCATCAGTAGTCCCCAGAATAGCTTGGGCTTCACGGGATCCTCCTTGAAGCGCATGTTATTCCCTGCAAAAATAACAAACATACAAATTCATAGAGGCCGGGTTAAGTTGCTTTAATAAACAGCTAGGCCTAACTCCATCGGTGGTCCATATAATAACCCGGTTTCCTCTGAATCCATATTTTACTTTTCTGGGTCGATGCCCTGATGAGAATGCCAAAGATCCGGCTTACTTCACTCGTTAATTGGTCCAGATATCGCGGTAGAGATTTGCTTCGTATCCATTCCGGATATCTCGTCCAGTACTTAACGCGTATCCCAGAAAATCAGGACGGGTATCCCTTATCCCGAAAATTTCGGTTCCCGCTCGTTGGCCTAGGTTTACCCACCCGTACTTATAAATAGGTACCTAGGGGGTGACCTAACCCCAACGGTTCATTCCTTCCATCCCCTTCTTCCTCACCAGTGCTTCCTTGTCCGAGCTCACAGAGCGCCACCACGGAGACCTCGCGCACGCCGCCGGAGCAAAGCCGTCACCAGTTACGCTCTTCCACGGCTCGCCCTGCGCCGCCGCCAATCTCCGCCGCCGCGCCCTCAACCTGCCCGCCGGGAGTCGCAAGGGGACATCACGACTGCGCCATCTGCCGCCGTTGCGCCCTTCTCCAATCCACACCGGTAAGCCCCTTACTTTCATTGATTTAGCTTCAAATTTCCCCGTTTGAACTAGATTGGATCTAGGTCAGCCGCGGGTCACCTCTTGCTTCACGCCGGATTAGGTCGCGTAGCTCCATCCTAGCTTGTCCAATCGCTTAACAGATGACCACACATCACTCCCCTATCGCCTTTAATCATTAATTTCACGACGAAATCATCCACAAGTTTTCCAATCTGGATGCAGTTCGCCCAAACTTCCGCGGCTTCTCTTGATACCCGGAAAATCCACCACTTCCGGTTCTTTTACTTGCACTAGATACATAGGCAATCAATCTTTTTTCATAACGGCCTATCGATACGTAGATATCCCATAATTTTTGCACTGCTCGTCAATACCCGGATAGTTTGCAATTTTCACTCTGCCCAGTGATACCCGGACAACTCATAGTTTCCATGCTTCTTACTGATACTGCTTGTGAATACTCGGATAGCTCATGATTTCCGAGTCTTAACGTTTCGTGCATTTTGCTTTGTATTTTGCAGACTGAACCAATGGCTCCTAGGAACAAAGGGAAGCAGCCGGCAAAAACAAGGACGACCCAGTCCATATCTGCCAATTGGGCGCGGTCTTCCGTGACCCAGGCCAAGCTGGAGGAACTGGCCGAGTCAGGCATCCTCCCTCCTCAGAAGGAGATTCATTGGAGGGTTCCGGGTGACGAGACCCGTCCTACCCCCAATGCCGACGAGGTAATATGCTTTGTCGAGCACGTGATCCGGGGGTTTCGCCCCCCGGGTCACTCTTTCTTCCGTGAAGTCCTCCGCCATTATGGCCTCCGGGTGTTCGACATAGGGCCTAACTCTATGTTGAACATAACCCATCTCATAGTCCTTTGCGAGTCTTATTTGTGCATCCCGCCAAATTTGGCTTTGTTTATCGAGCTCCTCCAATGCAAACCGTGCCGCGAAAGCGGTGACGGGGCCCTTTTGGCCTGCGGCGGGGTTTCCATCCAGCGCCATAAAAATTCTCCCATGCCGACTCTAAACTTAAACTCACATGTTATGCATTGGCAGCTTTCCTTCTTTTATTGTCGGGATACCTCCCCACCCGGCGAGAGAAAATTGTCGGGTTATTCGGAGGGTCTCTTAGATCTTTCCGATACCTTTAATGCCTTTCCCCCTGAGTCGGACAGGGAAGCCATCCAGCCCCTTCTATCAAAAATAGTCGTTCTCTCTGCCCAAGGCCTCCTTGGGCTTAACTTGGTTAAGACATGGGTGGACTTCCGGATCCAGCCCAACTCCATTCGCGCCAAGCTGATGTGTGACTACTCGGGGCACGTCACGGACGCGCTCCAATATTCCTCAAAGAATTACCCAGCTGGTGATACCAACAAGACCATCAAGAGCTTCCTGACTGAGAAGCTGGAGGTGATCAAGAATATAGCCGGGTTAGCACCGTTCACCCGGGATAACCTGGCTCCAGCGGTAAAATCCGATACTTATACACTTATTCTCGTACTTTGACTTGATACAACTATTAACTCTCATTTTCATGCTTTTATCTCAGGCCGACAATGTTTTCTGGAGCATTGAGACCTCCCCTTCCTCCGAAGACCCAGAAGAAGATGAAGAGGCAGCTGACTCGGAAGAAGGTACATTCCGGGTTTTTACCCAACCCAATTCCTGCTAACTTGTCACCCCACACTTCTTGTTTTCCGACTATGTTCATCGGTGACTCAGGGCTGGAGGACAAGGAAGAGAAAGAAGACCCGGAAGATGGGGTAGAAACACAGAGTGACGAGAGTGAAGCTGAACCGGTCACCGAGGTCGGAGCTAAGAGGAAAACCCGAGGGGTTGTCTTTAAGGTCCCATATCGCTCCCTTGCCTCCAAACCATACCCCTTCACTAATATGTGCGAGCTAAACCGTAAACTATCCGACTGGTCATATTTGAAGGAACCACCCCTGACCAAGCGCAGGGTGACCCGAAACACTCCGGGTGACGCCACGCTCAACCCGGGTATCCCACCAACTCCGGCTCAGCACGCCGGTACTTCTCAACCTCATCCCGAATATCGGAGATTTCCTTCTCCCAATCACCCCTTAGCGGGACGACTCCGCGTCTCATTTTCTCAATCTTTGTCAGCTTCTTCCGGGTCCAACAGTGAATTCCCCTCAGACTTCGTGGTGAACTCCGGGTAAGGTTCTTCTCTTGCTGTTCTAATACTCATCCGTAATTTTATCTAGCTACATACCAACCGCTTGCTCGTATCATTCTCAGGGCCAAGGTCACTATCAGTGACCAGGACGACATGGAAACTGATGACCCGGGCAAAGAGAACTCGATTGATGACACAATGGCTGCAGCTGGCGGCGAGGGGGAGCAAGTGCCACCGAAGAACCCGACTGATCGAGAAGCCGAGTATCCAATAGCCTCACACGCGCATGAGGACGAAGAGGTCACGATCCTGGGCACAGGGGGAGGCGAGCTGAATTCCGACACTCGAGCGACCCGGGTGCCTTCCCCTGCCAAGGCAAGAGCTCGTTCTCTGAGTAACCAGGATCCCGGGTCTTCCGACCCGGGTAATCATTCCTTCGACCAGATGATGAGCGCCCTCCTCACCCTGAAGGCCACAGAGAAAAATATGTTGGAGCACATGGCTGCTGAACATCAGGTAATACTGATTGGTATTTCATAGTATCCATCTAGTCCCCAAGTTCCGAGTATAACTTGTCGAAGTTGTACTTGGTACTACCTCTTGGATACTTGGGTTATTATGATATCCGACTGAACTTTATCCTTCCGTCCCTTATAGGCACAAATGGCCCGGACCGAGGAAATTTTGGCCAAGACCAATCAACTCCTGGAGACTGAGGTACGGCTGCGAGAGGCGCTTGAGGCTGAGGTGGAGACGCTTAACAAAGATGTCGCGAAATACAAGAAGAAGTACACCACTGTTCAGTCTGCGCTGAAGAAGTTATCAGCCCAAGTTGCCGACACTTATCGTGTCCTACTTGGTGAGATACTATTACTTGCTGGTTCGTGACTCGGTTTTTTCTTGATCCATGATACTCGGAATATTTTGTCATAACCTTTTACTGTTTACTTTGCAGGCGCTAACCTTGCGCCCGAAGAAGAAGATGATATCCAGAAGGTGAAAAATTTAAGGACTGTGCTCCGGAGGTTCTGCGCCGGCACCAAATGGATTCTGGACACCATACAATGGCCGACTGAGGGATATCCGGGTATGGAAACCCTGATCCATGCGTGCTCTACTGTCCCCGCATGGATTGAGCTCTGGAAACGCTCGGCATGCCGGATTGGGATGACCCGGGGTCTTATGCTAGCTAAAGCCTACTTTCCAAAGCTCGAGCCAGCAAAACTGGTGGCCGGGTTTCCAGAGTTCAAGGCCGATGGCTCCAGGTTCGTCGCCAAGGACTTCAAAGCTGTACAGACTGAGGTGCGTCACTCGGCAACTACTCTTGCCAATTCTCTGGACCTGAGAAGATATGTAACTCCATACGACGCCGCGGATAAACCTGTGAAGGAAGATATGCCTTTGCCCTTCGATATCTTGGAGAAGTGGAATGCTGAATCGGCCAGGAAGAGGGAGGAAGCCGCGAAGAGGAAAGCCGAGTTGGAGTTAGCGCCCTCCTCCTCTACGCCGGCTGGCCGCCCGCCTGTTTGCCCTGATACTGCGAATCCAGGTGACAATACTAGGAAGGCCTCCGAGGAGCAAACCCAAGACCAAGACCCGGAAAACAAGGGCAAGGTTGTCGACCCAAACCAGGAGGCCGAGTAAACTCTTGACCGATGCCGTCTCAGTACCTCATTCGGCAAGTGTTGCTGTAAAATAATTATTCTTTTTGATAGCGCGCTTGTGCGCTTTATGATACTACTATCGTGTCTTGTAATACATTTTGATACCTTAATATATCTCGTGGCCCTTCTGGCCTTTTGCTTGAGTTTGATATTTCTTAACTTTGGGCTTTTTCATCTTTGATTTTCTGACTTTCTACTATGGTGCCTATTGTGAGACTCGGTTTCCGGGTCTCGTGGGTTTTGACTAGTGGACTTTTTTCTAAGTCCCCAAGTCCCCAAGACTCGGATTTTTGGGTTTTTGCACTAAGCAGCTGGATAATTTGTTTCTGTTTTCAAATTCCCGAGTCCCCAAGGCCCGAAATTCCGAGTCTGGGATGTTGGGTGTTTCAAAAAAGAACAAATTGTTACATGCTAAGCCCAAAACCTAGAGCCGTTTCACACATGTTTTGAAGTTATGCTTAATAAATTTTGAGTTTCCGGTTGTTAACCTTGTACTCTGCATAACTTGTGGTTTAGATGACCCTTTTGGCTCTCTTGTACTGTAAGCCGGCTTTCGCGTGGATAATCATGTTGCTATAGCTGTATGAAGACAGGGTCAGGCAAGTCCCATTGGGCATCATGACTGATTGTAATCATACGCTAGCGAATCATGCCACTTTAGTGCGAGTCACATCGAGCTTAAGTAAGAAAAGTCAAGGAAGTTTGGCTCCTTTGTCCGGTTATAAGCTTGCAGTCGTACTTGTTTGCAAGTAATCGGCCCTTATAACTCATAGGCATCATGGCCGGGTCTTTGAGTTTGTAACTGTGCTATTCAAGCAATCAGCCCCCAAGACCTAAATATATGCAATTTACTAAAGAAACTAATGTACTAAGAACAATAAATAATACTTACCAGGAAAAAGAAATAAACACAACAGAGATAAAAAAACTTAATAAAAAACACATAAAAAGGAAAGAGTATATTGTTTAACCATCTCTTTATTAATATGAGAAAAGTTAGGTCAGCAAGCCGCCTCATTAAAAACCCTCAAGTCCCCTTAAGTACCCTGGATAGGAAAAGAGTGCGTCTGAAACCTGCTGCCTGTTACATCGTGTAATTCCACTTGTAAATCTAGTCTGGACTAGGTGTAGTAGGGACGCAACTGAGCTACGTTCCAAGGTATTTCTCTCTCTTGCATAGATGAAGTGGTGTGGGCGGTGTCATTAACAGTAGCCGACTCTTCCCTTGCATCTACCAAGTAATATGATCCATTGTGCAGATTCCGGCTTATGATGAACGGTCCCTCCCATGGTGGGGATAACTTGTGTTTTCCTTCCTTTGACTGTACTAGGCGCAGAACCAGGTCTCCTTCCTGGAAGACCCGGGTTTTGACTCTGTGGCTATGATATCTCCTCAGATCCTGCTGGTATATGGCTGATCTTTCCAAAGCTTGTTCCCTGTGTTCTTCTAACATATCCACGGCGTCCTGCCGGGTCTTCTCGTTCTCCACCTTGACGTAAGCCGATACTCGAGGCGAGTCATGGATGATATCACTCGGCAGCACCGCTTCTGTGCCATAAACCATGAAAAACGGTGTCATCTGAGTAGATCTGTTAGGTGTAGTGTTGATACCCCAAACCACTGAAGGTAACTCCTCAACCCATGCTCCAGCAGCTCTGATACATGGGACTTGCAATCGTGGCTTTAATCCACGAAGTAGCTCCTGGTTTGCCCTCTCCACTTGTCCATTGGCTTGTGGATGAGCTACGGAAGCTATGTCAAGCCGGATTCCGTTATTACCACAAAATTTCTCCATCTCACCAAGGGACATGTTGGTTCCATTGTCGGTAATTATACTGTGAGGATACCCGAACCGGTAGATAATCCTTTTCAGGAACTTAACTGCCGTAATAGCTTCACAATTGGTAACTGGCATAACTTCAACCCACTTGGTAAATTTATCTATAGCCACCAGGAGATGTGTCTTTTTGCAAGATGACATGTGAAAGGGGCCAACCATGTCCATACCCCAAACGGCGAAAGGCCGGGTTAAGGGAATTGTTTGCAACTCCATAGCCGGCACATGGATTTGGCGGGCGTACCTTTGGCATCCGTCGCACCTTGCCACCAAGCGTTCCGCGTCTGCTAAAGCTGTGAGCCAGAAGAAACCGTGCCTATATGCCTTGGCCACAAGGGACCTTGTGGATGCGTGATGGCCACAGTCGCCTTCGTGGATCTCTTTCAGGATTTGCCGGCCTTCTTCTGGTGCTACACAGCGCAAAAATACTCCTGCGGCACTCCTTTTGTATAACTCCCCATTGATGATGGAATAACCTTTTGCTCGCCTCAGAATTTGCCTTGCTAGTACCTCTTGCTGTGGTAACTCGCCCCGTGATAGGTAAGCCAGAAACGGCTCTGTCCACTCGGGAACAGTGCGTATTGTGGCCACGAGCTCCAAATCCGGGTCTTTGTTAGCCAGTTCCTCCTCAAACTCGGTTTTAACTGATGGCCGCCATAACTCATCCAGGAACACGTTGGGTGGAACCGGCTCTCTGCGCGAGCCGAGTCTGTCGAGTGTATCTGCCGCCTCGTTTTTCCTTCTGTCTACATGCTCTACCTCGTACCCGGAAAAGCATCCGGCAACCCGGTCCACCTCTCTGCGGTATGCTGCCATAGTTGCATCTTTTCTATCCCAAGTTCCCGAGACCTGCTGTACCACAAGGTCCGAGTCCCCATAGCATCGTATTCTCTTGATATTCATCTCCTTGGCTATCCTCAATCCATGCAATAATGCCTCATACTCGGCCACGTTGTTGGAGCAATCAAAGTGAATCTGCAATACGTAGCTCAATTTGTCTCCTTTAGGTGATGTGAGTACCACTCCAGCTCCTGATCCCTCGTACTGCTTGGAGCCATCAAAGTGCATTATCCAAGACTCGGAACTTGTAGTCATTGTGGGCATGCCTGTGTGAGTCCAATCGTTAATGAAATCAACTAGAGCTTGAGATTTGATTGCTGACCTGGGCTCGTAGTTGATGTGATAATCTCCCATCTCGATTGCCCACTTGGCTATTCTGCCTGTTGCATCCGAGTTTCTGATGATATCTGACATTGGTATAGAGCTAACCACTGTTATGGGGTGCTCCTGAAAATACGGTTTCAATTTCCGGCTGGCCATGAAGACCCCGAAAACCAATTTCTGCCAATGCGGGTAGCGCTGCTTTGCTTCTGATAACACCTCACTGACGTAATAAACCGGCCTCTGGCCTGGGTGATCTTTTCCATCCTCCTTTGGCTCAACGACAACCACTGCGCTAACCGCCCGGGGCCCCGCTGCAACGTATAGTAAAATGGGCTCTTTGGGACCCAGAGCTGCTAGGACTGGTGCCTCAGATAGTTACTTTTTTAGTGCCTCGAATGCCTCATCCGCCTCTTGGTCCCAAACAAACTTATCAGATTTCCTCAAGAGCCGGTACAAGGGTATTGCCTTCTCTCCGAGTCTTGATATAAACCGGCTCAGCGCTGCTACGCACCCAGTAAGCTTCTGTACATGCTTCAGGTTTTCCGGCTTTTTCAGACTCTGAATAGCTTTGATTTTATCCGGGTTTGCTTCAATCCCTCTCTCTGAAACAATGAAAACGAGTAACTTCCCTGCTGGGACTCCGAATACACACTTTGTCGGGTTAAGTTTCATCTGGTATCTTCTCAGGTTCTTGAATGTTTCCTTCAGATCATCGATGAATGTCTCTGCCATTCTGGTCTTGATCACCACGTCATCCACATAAGCATGAACGTTGCGTCCAATTTGGTCCTCAAAGCACTTCTGAATGCACCGCTGATAGGTTGCGCCGGCGTTCTTCAATCCAAAGGTCATGGTTTTGTAACAAAAGGCTCCAAAAGGGGTTATGAACGACATTTTTTTCCCAGTCTTCCTTCTTGAGCTTGATCTGATGATACCCGGAATATGCATCCAGGAAGCATAATAGGTCACTTCCAGCCACTTCATCTATGATCTGATCTATCCTTGGAAGTGCGAACGGATCCTTTGGGCAATGCTTGTTGAGACTCGTATAATCAATGCACATCCTCCACCCATTGGTCTTTTTCATCACGATAACCGGATTTGCTAGCCACTCCGGGTGAAATACTTCCATGATAAAGCCGGCCGTCAACAGCCGGGCAATTTCTTCGCCGATAGCCCTTCTTCTTTCCTCATTCATCTTTCTCAGCCCCTGCTTCACGGGCCTAGACTTGGGATCAACGTGCAAACTGTGCTCTGCCAGCTCTGTAGGGATACCCGGCATATCGCTAGGCGTCCAAGCGAACACATCCTGATTTGAACGAATAAACTCCACAAGTGTTTTTTCCTGCTCATCATCCAAGTTAGATCCTATGGCAAATTGCTTGGACGGATCACCTTCGACGAAGGCTACCATCTTAGTATCTTGTGCTGCTTTGAATTTTGCTCTCTCATCCTCAGTGTTTGGTCTCTTCAGCGCTGTCCTGTCATCCGGGTCTACCTGAGACCGGTAGTATTTAAGCTCCTCCTTTCTACAGGCTTGTTCTGCCATTGCCGCATCTCCTTCATCACACTCAGCCGCTATATCCCGGCTTCCATGTATAGTGATGGTCTGTTTAGGACCCAGGATTTTTAGCTGTAGGTACACGTAACACGGCCTGGCCATGAACTTGGCGTAAGCCGGCCTCCCAAATAGCGCGTGATAAGGACTGCGCAACTTCACCACTTCGAACGTGAGCCACTCTACCCGGAAATTATCCTTTGATTCTCCAAAAGCAACCTCCAAAGTGATCTTTCCTTCAGGGCACGCTGAATGACCCGGTACGATCCCGTGAAAAACTGTTGAACTTTTCTGTAGCTGAGATTCCTTGAGACCCATGCGCAAGAAAGTTTCCCAATATAGGATGTTGATGCTGCTTCCACCGTCCATTAAGACCTTTTTCAGCTCATAACCATTAACCTGTGGCGCAACCACCAATGCTAGGACTCCCGGGTGTTCTATTCTCTCCGGGTGATCTCTTCTGCTCCATGTTACATCCTGCTCGGACCACCTCAGGTATCTCGGGACAGCTGAGGAAACCGAGTTTACTGCCTTCTTTAGTATCTTTATATCCTTGTCCTGTGGTGTGAACATGGTATTGGCCCAATTGCTTGGGGTTGGCTTGGAAACCTCCAGCTCCTCCCTGATTATTACCCGGATTCCCAACTCCCGGGTTGCCTGCTGGGGGTGGGCCGTTGCCCGGGTTTCCACCCGGACCCGGTCCTCCTCCCCGTCCTGCACCTCACATAGCTTTGTTCACTTCCTCGTTCTTCCATCTCTGCAAATCCGCACATTGCTCCAATGAGTGGTTAGCTGGCCTTCCGTTCCTGCTGTGTTTCGGGCACGCCATTCTGAAGATATCCCAGTTGTTACCCGGCCTTGGTGGCCCTTGATAGTTTCCTCCATTATGATTTCCTGCGTTGAAATTTCCTTCTGCCCTGGGCCTTGAAGACCCGGCTTCTGTGCTGGCGACAAACTCGGAATTCCCCTCGAACGGGCGCTTGTTCTGGTTGTTCCCATTGTTACCTCCATGGTTACCCGGCATGGATCCATTGCCGGTTCTTCCATTATTGCCTGTATTTGCTTTTGCTTTCTTGTCATCAACGTCCTCTTCCGTGGTATCCGTTGCAGCATGTTTGTTGCACGCATCCATTAGTTCTCCCATTGTAACTTCTGAAGCATTCCGACTGGATTTCATGCGAGTTAATTTCTGCACTAAAGGTGTATACTTACATGTTTTGGCCATAGCCTGCAACGCATCTTTCGACTGAATATCTGTAGATGAATGCAATATCTCCATAACCCCGGCGCACCCAGCTGCGCGTCGACTCTCCCTTCTTTTGTACACACCGTTCGAGATCGTCGATAGTAAACAACTTCCTGCATGTTCCGTGAAAGTGCTTGATAAACGCAGTTTTCAACTCTCCCCATGACTTGATAGATCCTTCCGGTAAATTGTTGAACCACAACTTTGCTGCTCCTTCCGACATCATTAGGTACATGAACTTGGCTTGAAGGTTTTCAGACGCGTTGCGGATCGACATAGCCATCTCGTAACTGCTCAACCATGTTTCTGGATCCATAGTCGGCTCATAGTTCACTACCTTACCTGGTTCCATGAATTTATCCGGGTAAGGCTCAGCCCTTATGTTATCCGTCAGACACTTGGGCCCAGCGAGATTAGTCGGTACTGGTCTCACCCGGGAAACATGCGATCCTGCGGGGGCTACGGCTGGACACGGCGCTACTGCCGGTCCATGCAACGCAGACCAGGCCGCGGCTCTCCTAGCTCTGGAGCTATCCACAATAGCTTGTGCTGCTGATACTGCTGGCGCTGCTTGCACGCGGGGAGGAGGCGGCATTTGCTGCTGCTCTGCCCTCCGGCGCGCTGAACTTGTTTGCAAATTGCCGGCATTGCCGTGTTGCTGGCTGATATAAGGTGTTCCATGCATTCCACTCCTGTTATCCGGGTAATTAACCTACTGAGCCACTGCCGTATGCAACAAATCGATCGCCCGTCGGGTCTGCTCCGCATGGGGTGACTCTCTTACGGGGATCTGATTCAATGCTAACGTTGCGGCATATACATTATCCATGGGGTTATTGAAATGACCTGGTGGTGTACGAAATCGTGATGGTGGTGGTGGTGGTGGTGGTGCTGTGTTGCCGACAGGGGCCCCAGCCTGCAGTGTGGGTAACCCGGCCTGTACGTTCGCCGGCTGTTCTGCTCCAGTTGCCGGTTGATGCACAGTTTCCTGATTCACAGCCGGAATCGGCTGATCCTGGGGTGTGATGAATAGTGCGTTAGGGTTTATGACTCCACCCATCGCCGGTAATCTTGTCTGGTATCTCTGATGCACCCTGCTTGTCTCAGCTCGGAGCCGGTTCTCCAGCGCGTCCAGTTCACGTTGGCGCGTGGCTACCCCTTGCTTCTCTGCTTCTACATCTCTTCTTTGTTGCTCTAGCGCGCGGCGTGCTACCTCCAAGTCCCTGGCACGTGCCGCGGCGTTTTCCGGGGTTATCACAGTAGCTAACACTGTTGGGTCCAAGACAATATTGTTACTGAACAGGGCCGGGTGTTGCGGGTTCGAAGGACCAGCCCCCGGCGTCCTGTGAGCCAAGAACGCAAACATATTTGCCTGCATCTCGCTATCCGCCGCTCAGCTGGTGACTGAAGCCGACTCTCCGTCAACCCGGGTCAGAACCGGATTTCCTTCAGCCGGATTTTGTTGCTGGGCCAATGCTTGCGCCGCTCCGACCGCGGCCGTAGTCACGTTCCCCTGATTGAGGTTGGTTGCAGAGGCCGTGTAGACCGCGACCTGGCGCGCAATGCTTGGCGAAGACTCATACTCCTCCTCATCGTAGCTATCTTCCTCGTACCGGTCCTCCAGTAGGTGCAAGATAGACTCGGTATCATCCTCCCTTATGACCCAGCCACGCGGGGTCCATGCCGGCTCCTTCGGTTGTTCCCTCTTTGTGGTGGGCTCCTCTGTCGGATCCACCGTCCCGACCGATTCTTCTCCGTCCGACTGAACGTGGGTGGCCTCTCCTGACACAGAATCAAATCCAAAATCATCAGGGATTGAACCGAACGCACATACCATGCCGATGAAGACGTTGACCCGGCCGATCGTGATGACGGATCCGGATTCGAGCAGATCCGACTCTGGCCCCCAGCCAAAATCGTCCACCATCTTCTCTCCTTCAGGGTTGGTGTTTGGGAGAGGGTTTAGCTCAAGGGAAAGCATGGTGATACGCAATCTGGTAGCCGGCAATCAAGTCGCCGAGTCTACGATCTGAATATACTGTCTCGATACTCGTGTTACAATGGACACTCGATATCTCGTGAACTTGTGTCTCTAGTGAACTCGTCCGATCTAATCCTAGGGGTCGGCTTATATAATCCCCGGATCCCCTGGCTTGCTATCCAAGGCGTACTCGGAATCCTACCCGGACACTACATACAAAACCCTAAACTTCCTTATCGGAACCCACAATCCGGGTTACGAGGCCTACTGTAACATCCCAAGTATGAAAAACCACCTCTAGAATGTTTGATTTCTTTTTTTATTAAAGTTTTGCATCATGTCATCATATTCCTTGAATTGTTTGCATTTGTTTTACCTTGTTTTCCATTTGTTGCTTCTGTTTTACTCTGTTTTCACAATTCAAATTCAAACATTAGTAAAACATTTATTTCATACTTGTTATGTTACAACCTTTTAAATAAAGAGTTCAAATAAAAACAACCAATTTGTTTTCATTTTATTCCATAATGCTCAACTATTAAAATGATGGTTTTAATCAATCAATTAATTCCAGATCACATTCATAATTCAAATCAAATCATCAAACATCACCCAATTTGAATTTATGCAAATTATACAACAATCCTAATCAATTGTTGATAATTAAACAATAGGGTTCCAAATAATTAAATCCTTGTTTTCCATAATTCAATTAATACTCAAACTAATTCAAATTTAAACCATTTTGCAAGCAGCAAAGTATTTTGAAATTTTGTAAAACAAAACTTGGCATTTGGTTGTTTTTGACCTTACTAACTCACCCTATTTTTCCTACAATTTTTACTAACTCAAAAACCCCATTTTTCTTCCTATTCTATTTTCTGCAAAAAAAAAACAGAAGGAGAAAATTTTAAAAAAATAAAAAAACGAGCGCCAGGGCAGTGGGCAGCCCAGCCCACCACCCAGCACACCCGCGCGCGCAGGCCTGCTGGCCTTTCTTCCAGCTCCATACAGCCGACGTCATCAGACGCCAGCTCGCACGCGCCCGAGCTCCACCTGCTCCTCCCGAGCCTATATCTACCCCCCTATCCCACCAAACCCTAGCCCTAGTTCCCTGTTCCCCCCTGCAGCCGCCAGCCATCCTCTCCTTCCTTCTTCGTCGCCAATTTCTGCCGGAGTTGTTGGGGGTGGAGGAACCACGGAGGGGCTCGCCGTCGACAGGTCGCCATGGATCTTCTCCGTCCACGCTAAGGCCACCTACGCCACCGCCTGAACGTCTACTTCCTCTACAGCAATAGCAGCAGGGCCCAGGGGACGGTGATCGACGACGACGAGCTCGACGCCGCCGCTTCCGTTTTGAACTTCTTCACCGCGCCGTCGCCACCGTCTGCTTCCCGTCCTCCTCTCGCCTCCGACAAACGCACGGTGAGCTACCGCAGCGATCCCGCCCTCTGTAACGATCGTTCATT
Organism: Alopecurus myosuroides; assembly: GCA_028641055.1. NCBI lineage: Eukaryota > Viridiplantae > Streptophyta > Magnoliopsida > Poales > Poaceae > Alopecurus > Alopecurus myosuroides. The sequence goes on along the minus strand of CM054063.1, from coordinate 197,173,076 downwards.
TCCTGTACGCGCGCATCCACTTCTGAGTCGCCGGCGGCATCCACCACCGTGCCGCCATGGTTGCCGTTGGGCTCGCATCTGTGCGTGCACGAGCACTCCAAGGACATGAACACGTTCCCCTAACGTTTGCACGCACGTCCCTCTGCTCAGCGCCACCAGTTCATGGCCACAACGCCGGTAGCCCCTCGTTCATCTCCGCCGCTGTCAGTCGCCGTCGTAAGACTGAAACTTTGTTTCAGTTTCGTCAGATAACGCTAGCTGAACCTCATCTTTGTTGCGCAGCGTATACTGACAGAAACATTCGCTCACCCCACTGGTTACTGGCAGGGCGTGGGTTCGAGCCCTCGCGCCGCGGAAAAAAATCCAACCTTTTGCGCGAGGCGCTGACAGGCAGGCCCCACCTGTCTGTGGCACTGGTGCCACGCGTGCACACGTTGGCCCTAGGCCCACTGGCAGTGCCTAGGGTAGATGCCCACGCTGTATAAAAAGTTTTTAACCTTTTCTGTTTTAATTCAAAGCCCTTTTAAATTACAGAATGGTCCTCTAATTTAAATTGCTTATAACTTTTAAATTATAACTCCAAAAAATAAAAGTAAAATATGTGTGTTGATCCAAATTAAATTGTCTAACCATTTATGACATTTGTTTTCTGTTTTGAATTTTCCAAATGCATTTCAAATTTGAATTCAAACAATCCATTTGTAATTTGATAAAATCCATAACTAATTCATACTTAATCCAAATAATGCAAATAAAATATGTTTTCCATGCTATTTCAAACCACCTATTCAAATATAAATTTTGTTTCATGGTTTGAATAATTAAAATTGCTTAAATAATTTAAACCTTGTTTAAATCATTTAAATTTGCTAAATTCATAACTTGCTCAAAATAAATTATTCTTGAACATGTAAAATATGTTTATAAACTTTTCAAATATGAATTTGAATTTATGTTTGGAACAAATAAAATTCAAATAATATTCAAACTTGTTTTAAATTCATTTAAAACTTGTTTAATTTTGTTTAAGTCATAATAAATTCATCCTAATTCCTTTTTCAATATTTGAAACATGTAATCCACCCAAAATTTTATGATCTTTTCAAATATGAATTTTGTTATTTATTTGGCACAATTTAAATTGGTGAGAACAACAAACTATTTGTGTAATCCCTTTAAGGAACCAAAAATTCCCTAACTTAATAAATAAATTTCTAAATTGGTAAACCTTATTTCCAATTGGTTCTATTGTTGTTATTTTGTTGTTTTCCTCATCCATGCATCATACTAATGCACTTTCACCTATTGGTTAATTGGAAAACAATTGTTTCAACCAAAATTCATGGGCTTTCATATGCAACTCAAAATTGCATATGTGTCCATTTAAATTGTGTTACCATGTCAACTAGTTTATTTTGATGCATCCATTAAATTGACATGCATCATCCCCTGATTGTGCACTATGCCATGATATTGATTGTTTATCTTCCTGTATTGTTTGTTTGCTTCTTCTCGGATAGACGACGACGTTGAGACCGACGATCTTTACGACACCCCTTCTGAGGATCTAGCCCAGTACCAGGCTACTGAGTTTGCAGGCAAGTTATCACTCACATGAACCATTGTGTTCCTTTCAACATTGGTTACCGATACTTTCCGTTGTCTATTTCTGCTAGCCATATGTATCGTTGCTTCTGTTACGAACCTATCGCATGTTATCCCTTAACCATGATATTGCCTCACCTCCACACCTATAACCCCGTTGCTTGGGCCCGTGTCTTACTAGCATGCTTAGGGTTGTTTTTGCTCGAGTCTATTACCCGTTACCTTCTGTTACTATATTCTATTATATTCCGGGGCTCGATGTTAAACACCAACCTGTTAATTTGAGGTAATAATAAATTGCTGATAAGGCACCGGCAGGAGGCCCGGCGTGGTTTTGAGGCCTGCTAGTGTCGACCCTAATTAGGAAAAGGGTCTTGTCTACTGATCCATGATGAGCACACTATCCGCATGTGGGAAGCGTGTATGGGCGCCCCCCTCAATTTGATTCGATTCGCATCTCGTCCAAATCACCACACTTAGTTCGGGCTTTCCATTTGATGCACGCATATGCAGGTACGAACCCGAGGCCAGGGTGGAACTTTTGTAGTCGGCATTTAGGGCGGCGTGGTCTTCCAGTGCTATGAGGGTCCCCTTTTCTTCGTGGGGCTCGACTAGCCGCGCACGCACAGCACGTGGTGCTTTGGGCTTGATGCGAAGAAGAGTTGAGTTGTGTAGAGTGCCTCGCTTGGTGGGTTTGATTCCCGTCTGGCGGGATATTCTTACGTGTACGACCAAATTGGTGCACCCCTGCAGGGATAAATCTTCTCGAGAAGCCGTGTTTTCCGTGGTTATGGTTGACTTGGTGAAAGTACTGGCTTACAAGTACTCAGAACAACTTACACCTAACTAATGATAACTTGACTAGTAATAGGCTTATTGACACAACAATTTGATCCATCATTAATCCAACTGTGTGAGTTATCCTCGGATTGCTTCTTTGGATAAGGGGCGAGGTCCAGGATGGGTTTGTGTGGTGGTTAGTTGTAGTTGGTTACGATACGCTATCTTATCCCCTTTCCGATAGCCGGAAGTTGTAGTATGTTCTGTAGTTGGTTAGTGCAGCCAGTTGCAGCATCTTTTATATCCCTTTCTTCCGTTGAACCCAAGGCATCTATGCTTGGTGTTGACGGGCTACACTTTGGTGAACTGTGAGTCTTGCTTGCCAGTACGTTTATGTACTGACCCCTTTGGGGTTGTGGTTTCCGCAGACTACGCTTACAAGGATCCCCGTGACGGCTACTACGTGGAGTTTGACGAGGCTGCTGACGAGTAGGTAGCGGACCCGGGCAGGATCCGAGACATCGTGGATGGGCTCTGTCTTCTTTTCATTCCCGGCTTCTTAAGCCTATTTGGATTTGTCTGTACTCAGACCCTTTGAATGCTTCCGCTGAGATGTAATAATGTTATGTTGGGACATGTGTCCTCTGGATGATTGTATTTGCTATCTCTCCTCTAGTGAGAGCTATTTGCCCTTATTTCCATCTTTTGTGTCTTAGAGATCTGTTGTGTTATCATTTTGTTCAACGCCGTTGACGTACCATGTGTGTATGGTATGAAGTACGTCAATGGTAGTATCCTGATTTCTATGGGATGGTTTACGTAGACGCTGAACAGATAGGGGTTGGTTGTTACACATACGTGTGTTGGCCTACTCGTAAGAGATGCGGGTGCCGGTAAGCCCCGTAATCCAATCCACTACTGTTCAACGGAACTGCGAGTATCCTCTAGAAGTACGGGTGCGACAAATGGTATCAGAGCCTGTCTGCCTGTAGGATCCCTTTTACTGGTCGCAGTTTGAGTCTAGAAACTAGTTTGTAGCTATATAGGAAAAATGAAACGTGAGAGTAGGAATTCTGCCATTTTTCTTCTTTCCACACCCACCCACCCTTTTCTGGTAAGGAAGTGCAACGTTGTTTTCTGTTCTCACCTAAACTTTCAAGTTAGGATTTCACGAATCCTGGTTTCTCTAGGATAGTTATATCTACCTATCTATAGGAATGGAGGTGGTTGTGACATGATTTATCATGTTGCCTACTCACGATTGAGAACGGAGGTGTGTAAGCCCCGGAAGCAAATCCTCTATCCCTTAAGCAGTAGATATTGATCCTTTAGAAGCCCGGATGGGTTTTCCGTAGTACCTCAGGAGTTTTTGGTCTCGTGTTTCCCGATGTTGCTTCGATATCCTGTCCTTCTCAACATCCTTTTCGTCCGTTGAAACCTTGTTGTTGCTTTCCACTTCAGTTCTTCTACCGGCGTCTAATCAAAACTACCCCGATCATCTGCAGATGGATCTCAGGTTCTTCCCGCAGGTGGTTCGGATGACTCGTTGCGAGAGCACTGCCGGTTATCCGGAGATGCTGAGAGACATGGTCACTTATCTGGGGTTCCGTTGGGCACCAGAGTACCAGGTCTACGAGCAGCAGCGAGAGTTTGACCAGACCTACTACCAGGCTATCGTCTACATTCTGTCAGATGATGGCATGAGCGTTGTTCACCACTACGAGGCAGTAGGTTCCACAGTGGATATGGCCGTGCAGCAGGCAGCTTATGTGAGTCTCACCGTCCTTCGTGCTGACAACTGGGGATTTGACGATTCTATCTATCGCCACATCCCCCGTGGTTACATCACTTCGGAGGGAGCTCACTTCACTCTCTACGACAACCTGGATGTCTACGAGCATGATAACACCAGGCTGCACACCACCGCTCAGTTTGTGAGGCACAGTGACGCAGTTGCCACCACACTTTCTCTGGAGTTGGCTTCAGTCAGAGAGCAGCTCTACCTTGCTTTGACTCGTTTGGCGACGTACACCACAGACTTTGTTGGAGATGAGCGCTTTGCACGTTTCGATCAGCTAGTTGGACGTCGTCTGCCAGATGCTGGAGGTTACGAGCCGATCAGAGGTCCACTCCTCAACCTCGGTGCTGGTTACACTGGGATTCGACGCTTTGGAGCACAGGGAGCCGACGCTATGTACTTCACCACACCTAGAGTCGCTCTCAGACCACATCAGATCTATGTGGATCGTCGTTCTACCTACTTTTGTGGGCGTGCTCCTCACCATACCTCTCGTTGTAATACTCACCGCCGTCCTGCGTGATGAGCATGGGAGTACCGATGTATCCATTCTTAGCTATGTTTAGTTATCCTTTGGCATTCGAACCATTCATGGTGTGTTGGATATTCTGATGTATTTGAACAT